>VXAL01001835.1:543-188298 GCA_013399475.1 Chauna torquata
CCGCCCGCGCGGGGCCGCCGCTGCGGGGACCCTGCGAGGGGTGAAGCGCTCGCGCTGAGGGTGTCCTCACAGCTGAAAACTGTTCTCACTGCGCGGCAGTTTTGTGTTACCGGCCCCCGTTTGTTAGATGTGCAGCAGTTAGCTGGTATCACGCCCTCGAACTGGACTTCTCTGTTCCGTGTTAACTTCCTACACCTTTTTCACAGGTTTGGTTTTGGCAGAGGTTTTCTGTATATTCGTAGTCTCTTCTAAACCAAGCACTAGAGTGTAATGCTCAGATACATTGTGAATAAGCAAAATTTTGTTAGCTTGTTAAAATGAAAAGAGTCCTTTTTAGCACAGGGTATAGTCCTGTACTTAGGCTCCTGACTCTCTCTTATTTGGCAGCGCAACTTCTTGTCTTGGACACACACTTTCGGTGGCACAAATTCATCTATGAGGTGAGACACAGTGTTGCCACTAGCAAAGAAACCTTCCTTTTGTAGTAGTAGTGACTAATTTACACGCCTGCCTCCGCTCTCTTTCTAGCCTTCTATTCATAAGCAACATATCAAGGGTGGACGAATGCCAGCAGAACAGCCTGTCTTCGGGAAAGATACTAGCTTTTTTTTTCACCCTTGCTTGACTCTCTACTTGTGCTGGCACAGAAAGCCTGTCAGTACAACCTCCATCGTTACCTTATTTTTCCTCATTGCCTTTCCTCCCTCTCCAGGTCCCTTCAACCCTTCAGTTTCTTCCCGATAAATATCTTGGTGCCAAGAAAGGTGCTAATGGGTTTGTGTGTGTTTTTATTTAGAAGCCATTCTTTCTGAGCTTGATTTCAAAGAAGGAAAAGTCTCTGTAACTGTCACCTGAATATTTCACGTTTGATACAACTGCCTTGTCTTTCTTGCTCAGGGTAACTATAGCTGCCCTGTAGCATCTAAAGAACTGGAGCTTTTTGCCGAAATCACACCCAGCCGTTTCTTTCCACGAGGCGAGGGAGAAAGGAGGTCTGCAAGAGTTCACGTTAATAATGACTTAAATGCCCATTTCCCACACATCTTTGCTAGCACAAACAACTAAAATAGTCCACTTGCAAAGAACCTGATTCAGCTTTCTTGCATTCCACAATAACAGATGGATTGCTAGACTGTTTACTGTTGCTTCCCACAAACTTCCTGTTAGTAAACTCCTGTATTATTTATGAAACAGAAAAATTACAAAGAAGTATCCTAGCTGATTACTGCCTGCTGGTGAACCACTGCCAGAGAAACTTTTTATACAAATATGTGTATGAGAGCAAAGATCGCTCCTGCTGCTGCTTTTTTTTGTTTTATTCTTACAATTGTTTGCTTCACAATATACTGCAACCCTGACTGGACTTGTAGTCCTATTGTGCTGCATTCCCAAGCAGGTATTTCTTGCATCCAGACATTTATAGTCAAATCGAGGTATCCATGAGTGTGTGAAGGAGCAAAGAAAAAAAAAAAAGAAAAGAAAAGCACGGATGCATTGTTACAGAGATCAACTATGAATAAGAAATGTTCGAAGCCTTTTTGTTTTACAATGACAATGATGAATGAGATGTTACTAATGTGATATTAATCTCTGCTGCCCTAGTGTATGAAGCCTGCTATCTTGGAGCCATTGGTAGAAAACAGAGAGAATATCGATCACCTTCATGCTACTTCTGACATAAGTAGGTAGCAAATGCAAAGAAACTATTTTCCTCTCGGTTTGTCTGTTAAACTCCATGAAACATATGAACTGAGAAGAGCACTTTGTTTTCACTGCATAGTGTAGGTTAGATTGATTTCTGACTTTCAGCAGTGTGAAAGGGGATGCCAGCTTATAGTCCATTTGCAGAATTGTATCAACAAAACTAACTAATTTTAAATTTAGTCTGTAATTAAAAGGAACAACATGTAATGCAAAGATATGAATCTTGTATGTTGCCCAAAGTTCTCGTAGTGATTCTAGAAATAACACTTGACCTAATATAGTCATTCAGTTTTTTAAATAGTTGCTATTATATTTCCCTGCATTTCTGTTCTATGTATGTATTCTGTATGAACGAATTGGCTGCTCCACCTGATATTTATGATCGTAGACATGCATTATATGTACATACAGAAACAGAATGAAAATATTCCTGATCTGAGATACAGATAAGTCTTTCTTGAGATTTGTATTTGATTCACTAAACTGAAATCAAAACTCAAACCACCACTGCAGATTGAGTGCTTTCTAATATCAGCCCTGCTATCACAGATCTTTAATTGCATAAAGTTTAACACAACAAAGCTGCTGTGCATTGTAGGCATCTGCAGGATGCTGATTAAATCATCATATACCTTTATAAGGATTGTATTTGCAAAGAACTGACATCAAATTGAACAGGGCATTTGCTAATCCTGGGGCAGAGCTTATTTGTGTGCATTTATCTGAGACAGCATCATGTAACTGATCACTCATTTCAAATAATGTTTTCTCTGATCAAGTTCTCTCTCTTCTCTGCTTTTTCAAACATTCTCACTCTAAGCTCCTATTGACAGAAAAAGAACTCAAAATTATTAAGGGCAGATGATCAACTGCAGTATCTGTCTCCTGATGCTTCACTCCACCAACAAGAAGCTTGTGACAGATGTTTCTCTGCTTTATGCAAATAGGAACTTCATGGATCAGTTTTCCTTTCCTCTATGGAATATATGCAGCTGGAAAATAGAAATCCAGCTCCACAGCGTAAAGAAAAAAAAAAAAAAAAGCCACTGACCAAACAGGCAGCCGAGAGGAAGCAAGGGGTACACATGAAATCGAAATAATTGTGCTGATTATACTGCTGGTTCCTAGGATCACTTCTGGGTGTCTTAACTCAAGCAGTGTACACGATGATACAGTGTTTGTGGGCTTTCTCTATGACTACACTATCGCTTACAAGTCGTTTCTGAAAGGCGAAAAAATCTTTCCTGGGTTGTGTATGATTGTTTCTTCACAAATAATTTTTTTACCATTGCTGATGTGCTGTTTTCATTCTCGCAGTGGTTATGGATATCTGTATTAGATTTAATATGTAAGTGTATTAAAAATAGTGAAGCTGAGTTTGTATGAAGAAAAGATTACAGCTTATATGTTATAAATAGTATATAGACATTTATATAAACTCTATGGGTTTAGTTATGTTCTTTATAATAGCACAGAAAACTGGATATGTGAAAGTGACTGATGAAAAGAAGATGGAAAATTTCTTTCCTGTTTATTAAAGGAAACAAACCCCCCAAACTTAGCAAATTAGTGGAGGTTTAAAGGAAATATAGTTTTACAGATTATTATACAGTATAGAAAAGAAAATTTCTATTTAGTGATTTCTAAAATAGCATGCCATAAGGACAGGGTGTTGAATCATACCTACTATTACCCTAGAAAATCATGAGAGGTGATCATCCTAAATGCCAATGATGAAAAAAATGCTATATATTTTTTACGATTATTAAATAAAATTAATACTGTTCTTTTAAACTGATCTGGTCTTCTTACATTATTTCTAATTTTATATTGTTCTTTTAATATTTCTATGCAAGTATTTATTTTTTATCCTCAGATGTCAGCACATGTCTAATGGATTCTTAGTCAATATGTCTGTACCTCATTTTCTCAGTAAGGCTTTTCTTAATTTTGTATATTTTCAGTGTTTTAAAATCTATTGTGGGTCACAGAAAAATTTTTTGGGGATTCTCATTTAGAATTGAATTTAAAATCTGTATCTCGTACACAGTAAATGTTCAGTCGGGAACTCTGATAATTTTTCTTTTCCCGAAGCCTGGTTTTGTATCACAGTATTCTATAGAATCTTGTCTCCATTTCACAACTAGTCAAAAGCTGGCAGGAGAACTTCATCCAATTCAGATGTACAATATAGTTTTGTTGAAAAGTCCCTTTCTGTACTTTTTTCTTTCTATTTTAATTTATAATAAGCATTACTGATTTTACATAGATTTATTTTAATTGAGTTCCTTAAAAAAAACTCTGAAAGATGAAGTGCCAATACCAGAAAAAGAAGAAAGGGGCTACATGTGTAAACGACTATCCTGCTATACGGAATCTAATTTAATTGGACAGCAAATAATTAGCAATATGTGTGTACATATTATATCATGTCTGCTTGTGCAAGTAGCTGTACAGCTAGTAATGTTCTGCAGGTAAGGTGCTCTTTCAGCTAAGACCTATGTCTGAAGAGTCAAATGCCATCCTAGAATCAAGTATTAATAGAATAAACTTAATTTTAGTTTTTCATAAGTGCAGCTGCATTTTCTATTTAATTATAGGTTCCCACAGTAGTAATTTTTCCATGACCTGCTCAATCTCAAAAGTCAGAAAATTGCTTCTTTTTTAAAGCTGACAATAGCACGGTATGTTTCCAAAGGAAAAAGACAAATTACAGAAAATCATTACTTTAAGCATATTTAAATAGCTAGGAAGAAATTCTAATTGAAAAGTTTGCTAAAATTTGAAAAACTTAGCAGTGCTTTTTTTTTTATTTAAAAAAATTATCTCATGTTTTTCATAGCTTTAGAAGCTGCTTATGATATGATGCTTTTCATTTCTCTGCTCACCCTTTACACCCCTTCTTTTGTCTCTAATAAGGTTAGACAAAATATGTTTAGGAAACAAAGATTTTAACTGAGGAGGAATTTATTTGTAGATGTGTTCAATAATCTAAATTGATTAATCTTTGAGAAGTTGATGTGAAGGTAATGGGAATCTTCATATTTCTTTGCATGAGCTTCAGAGCAGTCTGTGAGCCTTTATTTTCCAGTAGTAGCTAGTTTCCCTAGTTTCCAAAGAGGAAATTGCTATTTTAAAAGAATTTCGTAACCATATAATTATCGTAATATATGTACAGGTGATATTATAGCATATTTGTGTTAAAGTTTAACATGATTCAAGTCAATAATTGACCTAGAAATGAGCAACGTTAGAGTAATCCTTAAATGAGTATGCACTTTAATGAAGTCTGCTTGGCTAGTGGGATGGGAGTGTGACAAAGCCAGTGCGTGGGCCACCGGGCAGCCCTGGCTCAGGCTTGCAGGGCAGCTCTTTTCCTGAGTCCTGAAGCGCTGTGTTTGGGGGAATGCAGGGGGGGGTTATGAATGCTCTTTGCGAAGGCATTACGCAGTATTGTAAGGAAACGCTGCTGCTGTTTGCAGGTGGGTAGCCCCAGGATGGTGCAGCGGGATGCCTGCAAGTGCTGGGAGCTGGTCCCCCTTTTGTCCCTGCTGCCATCCAGCGGGGGGACGTCTGGGCAAGGCCTTCCACCACACGGCATCACCAGCAGCATCACCATGCCCTCACCTCCTGCATCCCCCTGCCAGAGACCTCCCGCACCAGGGGAACGCTGAGGAAAAGCCTGCAGAGCCCTGCAGAGCAGCTCCTCAGCTTTCCATGCCCTCTCACAGTCCTAGACAGCTGCCTGCGTAGGTGCCAGTTATTAGTCATTAACTTCATTACTGCCAGTTAGAGCATTGCTGTCCACAGTTATTCAAAAAGAAAAAAAAAAGAGATATCATAAAATAGGCTTGAAAATCATGACATGTAACCCACTCTCTCCAGATGCCTCCTACGCTATTTATTAGAGGAACGGTGGTCCTGCACATGCTACCATTGTTGAACTTAACTCAGAGCTCAGTTCGCTAATCATGCCTCTTCTACCCTTCGCCTATCGCCAGGGTTTGACCAGTGCAGTGCAGAGCAGCTATCATGGAGCAAAGGCAGAGTGGACGTGGCTGATGCCATGCACAGGCAGCCCCAGGCCCGCAGAGGGTTTTGGAGGGGCCAGTGCTGGCACAGAGGGTGTGGGTGCTGTGGGAGGAGGAGGGCTGGTGGAGACAGCCGCTGGCATCTCCTCATGGCGGTTTCACCATCCCCATCTGAAGAAAGCCTTTCCTGGGGTCCCTTCTGCTGCCATAAAATGTCTGGAAGAGTTGCTTGCCTGGGTGGGTAGCCATGGAAATATGTTTGGAGCAGTTTCAGCAAGAGAGAATACAGAAGAAGGAATTCCTCTTCTTTATCTGCTGAAGTTTTAGTGCTTTTCTCCATCCCTGTGTTTTCCATTTCCCATCTTTAAATGACTGTAGCTCTTACAGTTAGGCCCAGACCATGGTCCTGTTAGAGAAAGTGGTGGTTAGAGTGAACCTCATTACAAAGAAGATGACCATTAGAGGAGGAATTTGATGGATTTTGTCTTATTTTCCATGAACCAACACGTCAGCTTTACCCAGGTGGCTCTCACTGTAAAATATACAGAACAAGCTCAGGAATATTGTTGTCTCTGCACAAATGCTGGGGCAGCTCCATGGTGATAAAAACAGTTATAACTGTCAAAGCCGATTCCAGCTTACAGTCCATAATGTAGTGATCTAACCCAAACCATTTCTGCATGAGGCACTCCATATAGATTTTTTAGTTTTCCTTTTTTTAAATTATTTAATTTAAAAAGTTTAAATTTAAACTAACATTTCTATTTTTGGCTCTGGTTAGTCACCCAATAAATACATTAGAGAAAAAATGCTGTTTTCAGTGCAAATGTTGTACCTTATGCTGAAAGCATGCCCAGGGGAAAACAAATGGGCTGGTCCACAGTATAAGGGCAATTCAAAGCGAACAAGGAGGGCAGGACAGCATCCTCCGCTTGTAGTTGTGCTGGCCATGCTTTCATTTAAAGTCAAATGAAAAATTAGACTAAGTTCAGCATACTTGCTTGATACTTTTGCTTTCCACCACTTTGTTTCTTTCTTCACTGGAGTGAAAAAACGGGAGTTTACTTATGAGGGAGGCGGTTGGATTTTTCTTTTTCTTTCTTTCTTTCTTTTTTTTTTTAAATTTTGTTCTATTTTTTCAGTCATTTATTGGACTATGCTGTCATGTTTTACGACCCACCTGGTCCCATACCACGCTGATCTAGAGAGCCTTGTTTTCCTGACAGCTGGCTGATCACCAACACAGTCTGATGGAGAACTGGGGGACTCAATGGAAGGACCTTGACCCCCAGTCAGCCCCTCTTTGTTGGGTGCTTTCAGGCCGAGGCCTCCCCCAAAGACGAAGGTGATTTCTATTTGCCGAAGTGGAGAGACAACAGGAGAAAGAATAAAGAAAATCTTCTAAGCAGTCAGCTGAACTTGTTCAGACTGATACCAGCCTGCGGTATTCAGACAGCAGCTAACCCAAGGTTTCCCTAACCTTGGCAGAAGTGCGGGAAATAGTTGCAGGAGGATGAAGTGTTCTTGAACTGTTTCTCCAATGTATCAAGCACAAGAAGGCTTTTCTGCAATATTAAGCATGTGCCTCTCTTTTCTTCCCCTTTGAAGAAACTTTTTATTGTAGACTATAAAAGGGGGGAAAAAAATCAATCTCTGTCTGTTTGTGGACCCCTGTGCTGCTTCTACACTACCCAAGGACAAAGATGCAAATCAGGACCTCCCCAGTATAATAGCATTTATAAGGCAAATTTCTTTCTAAAGTCTTGCAGTAAAAGCAAAAGGTTAAAAGAAATAGCTGTACTCAAGTGTTGTTTTAAACAAAAAGAAAAAAAATATTAACCACATTCTTAAAAACATCAGCCAGAGCTTCCCTGGAAGCATCAAAAACAGCATTCCAGATAAAAGCAGCATGATGTGAAAAGACCTGATCAGCAACAGATTGATGTCTGGGCTTGGGGACTAATGTAAGAACTTAAAGACTTGGCTAGAGAATATATCTTGAGAAGCATAAACATATAAGAGGATGCCAAACCATGAAAGGCTTCCTTTGCACTGAGAATTCAGAAATCGGCGTGTTGACAAGCAGGGAAGCTAAGCACATAGGGTGATGAATAAACTCAGCCTTTAGGAGCCTAGGATGAGATCTAGAAAGGGGTGAACCTATTTAGCCACAGCTTAAGGTCTCTACACCCAGCATTTAGGTGCTGTCAAGCCTCAGACCTCTCCACCCAGCTACAACCCAGTGCTGCTGGTGCTGGCATCCCACCAACTGGGGCAGCTGGATTTGATGCCACCCGGCTGCCCAAAAGCCTTGCTCCATGCCAACATGGCCAGGAGGTGTCCTCAAAAGTGTGCATGCTGGCTGGTCCTAGCACAAGCACAAACAAGGATCAAGCTTTTGTGTCACACTGTATGCAACATGGCTGTCACCACACTGGCATAAAATACCTTTGCCTGACTCCTCCTGCACCTGATATGCGTCCTACGTGATTTGGTGTGTTTGCCGGTGCTCAGTCGTAAGAGGGGATGGAGACTTCCAGGAGACTCCATATAGACCTCCTCCCATGCACCAGGTGAGAGCTTGGAGGCCATGTGGAGGGCCTTCAGCTGGCACAGTGGGTCAGGAGCAGACCTGCACTTCTGCAGTGGCCATCCCCACCACAGCCCCCTCGGAGCTACAGCAGCAGAAAGCTAGCCGTAAACCTTCAAGCAACAGGCAAAGCAAAGGGACAGATATGGCTCATGTGGTTCTTCAGTGTGAGACCTGGTCACCCTTTATTAACTGGAGGAGTCTCTCTGGGATGCTAGCAGCAAAGCTGTATTCCTTTCTTGTAAGAACAAATTACAGTTGTCCTCCAGCTGTACTTAAAATTGGATAGTTCAATAACTAGCCTAGAAATACACAGCAGATTTACATAGGAAGCAGAGTAGCTATGAAAAAGCAGTTACTAGGGAGCTAAATAGGTCCTAGCTAATGTGCCGTCTGATTTTTGATGGATAAACTCAGTTTAAAAGCTCTATTCTAAGGAAACTAGACATATCTGCAAAAACATGGGATGTGCTTGTTGTAATCAAATGGAGAGGAAGAAAAAATAAACTCTTTATCTAAAAGAGCAACTTGAGGGTGCAATCCAAAGTAGGGAGCTCTGACGACTTCATCTTTTGCATTTAGCAAACCTTACCACGCAACAGCACAAGCTAAACCTTGCCTTTCTCTGGTTTGCAAGAGATCTTGAAAGTCCTTTAAACTTGTTGACTTGCTCCACTTTTGCCAGGCCTTCCCACGTAAGCATGCTGATCCAAATGCAATCATCCCTTGAGATGTACTTGTGTTATTGTCAGGTACCTCCTGGAGGCTGAACACCTACCCTGGGAGGATGCCGCTAAGTAATGCAGCACTTCTGCTTCCAGCAAAGCGATTAACGAATGTGCAGCTGATGGCTCTCATTTGTGTTCGGCTGGCAGGGTTGGTACCACCAAACTTGAGCTCACTTGTCACAATGGCAATCGAGTTGGAATTTAATTATCTGCTGGAGAGAAGCCCTGACAGCTGTGGCGTAGGTTTTTCAATGTAGATGTTGCCTTGATCGCAAGAAAAATATCAAGGGCTGGTGAGAAAAGCCATATTCTAAAAGCATCTCTGCCTGGGTTAGACCACTGCCTACCAAAGACAGACGTGCGATTATCCTGAAGCTATTTATTGACTTTCGTGTCAGATTGCGGTTAAAGTTTGTCTTTACTGAAAGTTGTCCTCAGGAATCCTTTTACTTCATCAGAAGTAACTTTTCTTTTCCAGGGCCTAGGCTGGGGGTGCAGCGTTTGCTCACTGCAATGCCCCTGGAGATGCCTCCTGCTTGTGCTTCCCAGAGGAAAGGAGATGGTTCTGCTGCTGCTTCCCAAAATAGTGCCCCGCTGATAGAGAAACCATTTTACTAGCAGTGGCATCAGGAAAGACCTCATTGTTTTCTTACAATAATGGCTATCATAATAAACTAAAGAAATGTTAGCTAAAAAAAAAGGCAAATGTGTTTTCTTCTTCTTCTTCTTTTTTTTTAAATGTAACATTTCCTTAGCTTGTTAGTGATGCCCAGTAATGGCAATCACAACCAGGGTACTGTTTTTACTGTTTTTTTTTTTTTTTAATTTGTTTTTACAAGTCTTTTTCTTGTTGGCAAGCAAGTTCTCATGCCAGTATTCAGCCCTCTGAAGTCACTGGCATGCTCTGAGATGTATGATGTACGAAGGCACCTTTGTAATAATTTCTTTTATACACTCGCACAAGTAAAGGACCAACATCTGGAAAAAAGAAGCTGCCCTCTTTCGGCATTTTACACTTTGTATCAGCTCGTGAAAGTTGCTGGAATCAGACTGGGCTTGGCCAAAACAGCCCATTTTACACTCTTTTTTGTCAGAGATGGTGGGCATTGCCTCATGATGGTTTCCCTAGGGTTCCCTCATGCAACCACCAGTAGTTTTTACGTGATTTTTGTCAAGCGTTGTCCTGCAGTTAACCACACTGCACCCGAGTTTGTTCTTTGACATGTGATGGCCTCCGCCTACGATTTACCTGTGCGTTTCCTCCTTCCCCGCGCCATTGCTGCTGTCCGGGGTGCAGCCCGCTCCCTGGGGCCTGCTGGCCGCCTCTGCCTGGCTGCAGGCGAGCCTGCCCAGTGCCAGGCCCTTCCCTCCCCTGCCTGGGACCTGAGCGGGAAGTCGGCTTCCAGCGGTGGAGGGAGGCACTCCGTAACCTCGATTTAAGGAGGGGCGAAGCCTTCTTTGGCTCCAAAGATGTTTTTCTGCTCGCGACTTTCCTTTCTGAGCCCTTCTCTGTATGTAAGGACAGGTGGAGTGGAGGGTCGCCTGTGCACCCTGTAGGCCACCACAGCGTTCGGCGCAAGCCGGTGTTTCCTGCGCCTTCCACCCTGGAGCTTCCTGGGCTAAATTCAGAGGTTAGACACAAGGTGTATACATTGCTCCTCTTACAGTCTAGATGTTGTTTATTCATTTAGGTTTCCTTAGGCACACATGAGCTCATGTTTTCTATGCTAAAAAAAATTAAAAAAACAGCCCTTCTGATATACTGTATCTTGCATATTATTGCAGGCGTCAGAATAACATGCAGCTTAGTGGACAGCGAGAGTTAGCTGGATGCTTACTTGCTGCCCACACGTGTCGATGACACCGGTTTGCGCTCAGAGCAGACCTCCCTCCATGCCCATGCATCGCTGCCTCCGTCACGGCAGTGCGCTGCCGCTGGGACCCCGGGCCCTGCGCCCTGTGCCACGGTGGAGCGCGGTGAGATGCCACCTCCTGCCCTCGCCCACCCCGGATGGGAGGTGGGCTGCCTGCAGTGCGTCTGCAATGCTCCGTCCCGCTGCGGCAAGGGCAGCGGGGGGAGCTGTCTGGGAGAGAGCCTTGGGAAAGCCTTTCTTCTCCCGAAAAAGCTTGTGTTCTGTAATCTGTTTATATCACGCGCCGGCAGCCCTTGCTGACTGCTGTTAGGATTAGGGAAAAAATATTTGGAAATTCTGGAGTTAAAACTCTGTAAGTTGCAGAAAGATAGTACTTAATAAACATGAATACATGGTAGGACTTTTTTTTTTCCTCCCATCTTCTTTATATGACTTTTAGACTTATAAGCTTTTATCTTATTTTATGAGGCCATGTGAAATAAATTAAATGTAACACAAGATGCTGTTAAAAAAGATTTTATGACATCAAGAACTGGTTCTATATTAGGACCAGATCCTACATAGACTTATGCATGTGAGTTATTTTGCTCCCATAGATAAGCTATTGAATCAAGCATGGCTAACCATTTAAATTTTCAGAATCAGGCCCTCATTTTGGAAGCTCTTATCATTGTTAAATCAATGTGAAAGTGAAATCTGTCTCCTCTCAAAAGGAAATTGCCAAGACTTTCTACACCGAGATTTGGGATCTGTAGAAAATGAAGCCTTTTTATTTTTTCTTCCCTCCAATAATCTGTTCAGTGAACAAGCTGTGAAAAATAGTTCTATATTTTTTCCATGTGATGCAGCAGACGGTAAATTTCCATTTAAAAGAATGATCAGAGTAGCTGCTGGCACTGAACTCTGTTGTCTTAGTCAAATCTACTTACAAAGAGTTTACAGCAATACAATAGTTTATTATTTCACTCAACCAGAAATCAGATGAAAAAGGCAAAGGCGAAGCCTGAAGTAGGTTCATGGTCAGAATTCTTTTCTTTCTTAACATCTTGGTTTTTTAAATGCAGGAGTTGAGATCAGTAGTTTTATGTGTAAGGAGGAGAATATTTCTTTTCAACTCTACTTTTGTATGTCGTGAAATAATCAGAGTTCACACTTCTATAGTGCCTTTCTTCTGGGGATCTGAAAGCACTTTACAAACATTAATTAAAGTCTCACAACACCCATGTGGAGGTAAAGCAGCATTGTTTGTGCATCTAATGCAGAATGCTTAACCTGATTCTTTAAGTACTATACAAGGACTACAGTAAAATAATGGAATATCCAAAGCAAATTAATCTAACTGAATTGCTAGGAGTGTACATACATATATATATGTGTGTGTGCATGTGGTTGTCTGAATATATATATTATATGCCTTACACTACCCTTCATCTGCCCCATATATTCTGTCCATTGTTGTCTCAGATGATACCATGAGTGCCTCTGCTTCCCTCTGCATGATCTTTCAGTTCCATCTATAAATTGATTTCTTCTAGGAAACCTGGAAAAATCTGCCATCAGCACTGATTAGGCTGTGACTACTTTAAAAAATTAAAAAAGCAGAAATATCCTTTTACTTGAAAAGCAAAATAAGCCCCGATGGTGCTCACTTTCCTCATCCCATGCTCTCTTGCAATTTAAAAATGCTTCTGTCACCAGCATTAGATTTCTTAATCTTCGTCATGTCTCCTTTCTGCAAACTTTGCTTTCTTCGTTTGCCTGATGTAGTCTCTAAGATCTTCAGTACAGAGATAGTGCCTTTTATCTCTGTAAAGTGTCATGCAAAATTATGGTGGTGCGTAAATATTTAATAATAATATTAGCAATGGGGATTAGAGTCCTGGAGGAACATTTTTCCTTCCTTGCAGAGGCAGAACATATAATGGGGGTTTGTGCTGTTTCATTGCCATGGCAAGTGTTTCTCTGCTCCCCTTTTTCCAGTTGTCACTGTTGTCTTCTTGCTGAGGCTGTTGGGATACACTGGTCTTGACTGGACTGGGAATGGCTTGATTAGACCTGGGCAAAGGACTGATCTTTCAGTTTGGTGGCCTGCCCGAGACTCTAAAAGAAACTCCCCTAAAAATAATTTTCCTTATTTTCTTGCTAGTGAAATGAAAACCTAAGGAAGCAGTCATACCTTCTGATACCTGTCCTATGGTCTTAACCATTTTTATTTGGAAAAGGAAATCAAATGCAACTTCAGGTGATCTCAAAATCACATTTTGGGACAGGAAATTGAAACTTCTAATTGACAAAACATCAGAACAAAAGCGTGCTGGCTTTCCCAAAACTCGTTTTAGGACAGAGCCTGTTGTCCTCTGCAATCCCCGTTGTAGTGCTGCTAGAAGGACATGCTGTGGATGGAGGCAGCTGGAGCAGCTGTCCTGTGGGGCCGGGGAGGGCTCCCGCAGCAGGACGTGGGGACACCTCAAGGGGACCTTCCCCGCCACCCACAGGGACCGAGTGTGGAGCTCCAGGCTGACTGCTAAATCTGTGCAGTACTTATATCATACAAGGGCTCTTCACAAAAATGTTTTCCTTTAGCTTGGGATAAGCTTCATCTCTCAAGGGTCCTTCAGGAGTGAAGTACTGGGAGAAATCCACTTTTTATTTTGCATTTCAACGATAATCTTCTCGCCACTGTGCAGAAGAGCAATGTCAACACACTGCTGCTGGCGGGAGCCCTGCCACCGCTGGCGTGGGGACAGTCCAGAGGTGCCCCAAAAGGGGACAGCCGTGACCCTGGGTGCTGCGGGCGAGGGGGCTGCCCTGGGGGCCAGAGGGACTTCAGGGCAGCATCATGGGATACGGGCTGCCAGTGGCTCTGCCCCGTCCCCAGCACGCGGCTCGTTCTCCCTTCTCACTTCCTCCTGAGCAGCCCAAATAACCAAGCAGTTTGGTTCTCTAACTGGATCCATTTTCTAGGAGGGGGTTTGTTGCCATACCTTACTTAAATCTGAGGTTTTCTAATGATTGTAGCCAATAGCAATTAATTTAAAATAATTAAGGCAAATATACACATCCAATTGCCAAGCACAACATTTTTCTCATTCATTTATGACTTAATAGACTTCAGTGTATATGTTCAGTCTTTACTAATTGCACAGCTGATAATTCTTTATGACTTCAAGGAGTTCAACATTTTCTATCTTTCCTTCACTGGCTGCACCCTCAGCGTAATCATCGTCTTAATTTTGTTTAACTTATGCTGAAGCAAAATATGAATCTAAACCACAGGAGGCAAATAAAACACGTCATTGTACAGTTCGCTACATTTTGTAAAACCATTTTACAACAGGAACCATCCACCCGTTCTGTTCAATGGAGTAAATGGGATCTAACCGAGCTGTAAGGACTGTGCTCATCTTTAGACTGATTAGTTTCTACCCTTATTACCAAGCACAGACTGGGCCTAACATCTCATTTTATGTACAATTAAACAGGCGAGCCCTGCTGCCTCCAGCACAATCATTACCTTGCTGGCTTTGCAGTATGGTGCCCAGGCTCCAGGCAGGATCCAGCCAAATGGGGTGCCGCGGGGATGTGGTGGTGTGGCAGGGAAAGTGGTAACCTCCTGTTCCCAGGACCCTGCTGGGGATGCATCTCTCCCTCGGCACCAGGCAGTGGGAAAGGACCCAGCGCCTTAACCCAGGGCTGGATTTGGGTGGCTGATTCAGGGTACGGCCAATACCAGCCAGTGCCGCTCCCATAGTGTTGTGGGGATGCCAGACCTGCAGTGTGTGAGGTGCCTGCTCCTACAAAACTCCACCCCAAAAAAGGTGAGACTGAAATGTAGCACTTTCACTGGGACAAGATAGCTATAATTTCTTATTCACAAGGAAAAGGTCAAATACGACTTTTTTTTGTCATTTCTGAAGCTCTCCTCTGCTTGCCCAGTACACCCCAGACATCTCCACAGAAGAGGCAATGAATAAATGTGATGCAAAAAAAAACCAAAAAACCAAAACAAACAAAAACAAACAAACAAAAAAAACCAGAAAACAACAACAACAACAACCACCAGGTTAACAAAGAACAACACTTTAAAAAAGCCCCCAAACTTGAACAGTTTTTATTCCCCTGCCCCGACAAGCTGCACCCAGCATGACTCCCCAGCCAGCATCCTGCTGGGGGTCCCCAAAAGCCCATCGGTGCCTGGGGGCCCCTGCCCCGATCCCTGCCGGGCAGGGACAAAGCCCCTGCAGCACAGGGCTGGTGGGGGCTGGATCCCGCTTGCTGCTATCAGCCTGGTTAAAAACACACAGGGCATAAAGCAGGCGCCGAGCCGGCAAGGTGAGCGAGCGGCAGGTCTCTGCTCCCGGGCCAGGCTTCTTTCTCTGCTTCTCCTTCTCTTCTTCTCCTTCTTTTTTTGGACATCGTGTTTAACACTTGCACAATTTGATGAAATTACAAGCCTGAGAAGACAGAGGGAGAAGCCAGTCTGTTTAAAAAATAAAAAGAGGACATGATTACTTTGCTGAAGCCGTACTTTATATTTTATCTTCCAAAAGAGACAAAGGGAATAAATACTTAAAACCCAGTGGTGACGACAGTGAAGCAATCATGCAGTTGCTGGATACCTTTGTCTCGGAGAGGCATGTAGTCATTTTTACATGTCTGCCACTGCGTGTCAAACCTTTCTTTTCTTCCCCTTTCCATTTTGGATGGCCAAACTGATTATCTAAAATAGAAAATTAGCACACAATGGCTTTACTCTGTGATACCCCTTATGCAACTAATGGGCAAAGCTTGTTAATTGGTTGTAAATGCCAGCAGGTTGCCAAGATAATACTTCAGAAATAAGCGGGTATTCTGATAATTACAGCAATCTTCATCTATAAAAGCTTAAGTAGATGAAGTACTGGCTGGCTTAAAACCAAGATTTATCCCGCTGCACTCACATTAAAAGAAAAAATAAGATGAAAACAATAATGTAGCAAAACAATTATATAGCAGGAAGCGTTGTAGGTTTTAGAGATTGTGAAAACTCAGAAAGTAAAACAGTGCTGTAATAACCAGTTATGGAAAAATAGGCCATTTACATTTGTGTATAATTAAATAGTAGGCTATGCAATTTCACTTTTTAAAGTAAACTGCCTTTTCCTTTTTTTATAGGGCAACGTAGCCATAATTGCTGCATTAAAGCTTTAATGAAAGAAAAAAGCAGCAGATCAAGATGACATGTAACATCCACATTTGTACCGTGGCGTTCTGCTTGTTTAGTAATGGGAAGCTACTGAGGAGATTAAAATTGCAGAATTCTTCCTAGGTTTTTTCCCCCCTAAAATTGCAATAGGAAGATCATTCAAAGTCTAAAATACATACAATTTATTTTTCTACCTTCAATCCACAAGGATTTAATGGCTTTCCTTACTCTGAAAGTGTTTTAAGAAATACTTTCTTGCAAAAGGGGGTATTATTCCAGCTCATCACAATTATCAGAAGTGGCACAAACTTAAAGAGTAGAGGGCTCACCTCTTGCTTTAGGATATTACTGCGAACGCTGCACATCATTATTTTTTAACTTAGTGGTGCTTTTCAGCTTTCCTGTCAGAATTATCAACAGGTTGATACATAATATTGTTATCTGGAGTTTTGATACGTTTCTTGTTAACTGTTACAAACGAATTGCGAGCAGCACTAGTGCCAGGCTCAGCAGCGGCAAAGCTTCGGGATAAGGGTGCAGCGTTCGAAGCGAATGCTCATCCACGGAAGTAAGATGCGAGTTGCTACTGGTGGAGGTGAAAGCCGTGTTGTTGGTTTTCTTTAAATGAGATTTGGACATGGGCACGCTTTCATGGCAGTTTGCTCACCCAGTATTGGATCGGAGGGAGATGCCTTCCCCATGCATGGTCATGCAGCAGCCACCTGAAGCCTTTCCCCGTGCCTCATCTGTACAAACAAGAAGAGCCCATCGGGCAACTGAGGACGATGCGCTGGTGGGCTAACCCCTCAGCTTTCGGCACAGAGGCACGTTGCGCTGCCTTGAGCCCTTGGGGCAGCTGTTTGAGCTGGGGGAGCGAGCGGTGGGTGCCGCCTGCCCCCGTGATGGCCTCTGCCCGCCGGTACATAATACATGCCGCTGGTGGCGGCTTGCCGGGCTCCGCTAATGGATCCGTCTCCCTCGTCTTCCAGGAGCTAAATAAATGGGAGACTTTCTCGGACGGCATGTATTTCCATTTAAGCTTTAAAAATTCATGAGCATAGGTTTCATACGATGGTGTAGTTACTATGGTAATTGTTTATTAATCTGGAGGAGCTTCATAATTACCACAGTTCAGTTTATATAACTCAGACCTGGAGTTGAAGTGCGGGTATGATTTCTTTACGCATCCATCTTTTAGACACTTTTTTCAACTTTTTTTTTTTTTATAACAGAATATGCATTTTCCCCTCTCAGTTCTACTTTTATCCAAGTGAGTACATTTCTGGAAGTGTAGAGAGTGTAAAAATGAGAGAGAAAAGCTTGCTCGTAGTTGGCAGGCCAGGACAGCCGGGAAAAAAAAATGTGCGGAGTTAAGTAGCAGGTGTTTTGGGGAATTTTTTTGGAAATTTAAAAAAAGTTTTTTTGTTGCTTTATGTTTTTCCTGGAGGAGGGGCTCCTTCCTGGGAGGGCAGCAAGGGGCAGAAGACAGCAGGCAGCCAGGCGGGGAGGAACAGGGAACTGTGGGAGCCTGGCCCCGTGCCCCTGTCCTGCACAGAGCTGTTGAGCTGCAGCCTTGTTGAGGTGGTGGGATGCCAAGGAGATCTACCCAGGTGCATGCTCATGAAACTTCATCTAAAAACAGAGCTTACACACTCAGAAATTAACTATAACTGGCTTTTTAAGATAGGCATTGCCAGTCCCTTTGCAAGGCAGTGTCCTTACAAAGGACACTTCAGGGATGCTCTCCAGAAACCCATAAAATAATACCACAGTTTTCCAAGGAACTTTATTCATTTATCTAGCAGTTTCTTTCAGCGAGTGAAAATTTTTGGTCACTGTAAATTTTTTCCCTGTCTCTACTCTCATTTAGACAAAATTCATTGCTGTCACCTTGCTCTGTAATGGAACTGTAGGAAGAAACAGCAGCTCCCCGCCTGCCTGTGACCCCTCCACGCCTGTCCCAGCCTTGCTCCTCTGCCGGCAGTGCCCGGCCCCGGTTCGCCGAGATTCACATTATTTATATGAAAAAGGCACAGGATGCCATCTCCCCGCTCGCTCTGCCTGCATAAATTGCGCGTGTTTATTATTCATTGTAACACGGCACATTCTCTGTTTCTGTGTCACTTGTCACTAATCACTTATGCATCTGATGTGCGGATCCAGAGCTGGTTCTCAAGCATTCTTGGCTTCGAAACATAAGATATGCATGGGTAAGAGTTTATCCCACCCCCAAAATAACAACTTTGATACATTTTCAAAAGGGAAAGTGCATATGTTACAGTACTCAGGAGCAGCAATAACCAAACTAGCTGAGAAGTGACATGGACTTGGGTTATTTTCTTGTTGGGTTTTTTTTTTTTTTTTTGGGTTTCTCTTTAGTATTTCATGAAAGTGTGTAAAAATCTTAACATTTGAATGCCACACACTTCATTCTGCCTGTGAGATAAAGGACATTTCTCTAAAAGAAACATACGCTCCTTGTTCCTTGTTTTGATTCCTCGTACAGCTTGTCACAATGCATTTACATTTTGTCCATACATTCGTTTTTTTTCAGCCGGAGCTGTGCTTTTGAGGAAGGGATGGAAACTCTTCTTCCCCAGAGTCCCCAGGCAGCCAGGAGTGGGGCTGCCCATGGGCTGGGGCACGTGCGGGACGTGCTTTTCTGGCCCCTTTCTCTCCTGTCCCAGCTTGCTTTCTTCTCAGCCAGCCTCCAAACCTACAAAACCAATTGCCAAAGCTGGGTGGATGGGGACACTCTGTCTGCCCCACATTTTCTCCTTCCAGCCCTGCCGCCTGGCCAGCCTGTGGGTATTTCCAATGACTGCTCTTCCCCTGCCCGCATCTGCTCTGGGAAGCTCTGTGAAAAGGCTGGCAGCCACGGAAAACTTATGTTAGGACCCTGACTTCTTTTCTGCCACCTCACAGAGCTGTGTGAGCAGTTGCAATGACGATTGACCTCATCTTACTGGGATGAACCTGGCACCCACAGCCAGTGATGGAGCCACCTACACCATCAAAGGGTTTCTGCTCCTCCATTTGACATTTGTGTCATGACATTTGTCACTTGTGACATGGCTGTGCCATGTTGTATGTTGGTCTGTAACTCCTCCCCTTCATATTAACCCATGATATCAGTAAGACCTGAGATGTTGGCCTGGCCTCCTGGGCAGGCAGCATGCATACCAGCCAGCAGAGCAGCAGCCTGAGCAGCCTATGCCTACCACAGTATTATTTACTAGGCAATACTGAAAAAGAAGTCACAAAACTGGTCAAGTTGTCTGATATGAACATTTTCTCCTCTCTACAAGGCTGCTGAAAGAGCGAACTGCTTCCACAGGAGTTTTATCCAAGAGGATGATTTTAATTGTTCCTCATTCTACTGCTATCTGATGGGAACACTTAGCAGCGTCCTCCCATTGCAAGTCCTCCTTGCTGAGTGAAGCCCTACAACAACACCAGAGAGGCAGCTTGAAATTAGGATACAGAAAACCGATGCCAAAAATATGTCAGCTTGGAAGGTCATTAAGAATTATCCATTTGTGCATGTTCACATGCCAGCAGTACCTTAAGTGATTACCTTGGAGGGACAGATTTGTCTAATGAACATATGAATTAACAATATAAAATTGTGATTGATAAATCAAATAAGAATTTATAATTTGGCAATGAATCTAACTGGAATGGAGTTTCACTGGATGTGGATGCAAGAGGCGCCGCTGGTGTTCTTTGCTAAAAACGACTCTCAGTGGTATTTTTTCCACTTTATGACACCACAGCTTTAGGTGCCTGATCTAAAAGCCAGTCTGCTTGTACCTCAGGCAGATACAACTTGTTCTAAAGATCTTGGCTCACAGTCTACAGTAGTTATTTTTTTT
Organism: Chauna torquata; assembly: GCA_013399475.1. NCBI lineage: Eukaryota > Metazoa > Chordata > Aves > Anseriformes > Anhimidae > Chauna > Chauna torquata. Next base: position 20,531 of record VXAL01001835.1, read on the forward strand.
AAACCTCTCCACCCACACCTTTATTGATTTTATTTTTTAAGATCAGCTTACAAATTTACCAAAACTGGTAGTGGCATACAAATTCTCAGTTTTTAAACTATGTAAGAGTTGGTATAATTCTGGTTATTTTTAAATTTAGGAACTCAGATAAAAGCAGTTGATGTTTAGCACTGCTTTTCTGCACTGGCATAGTTCAGGAGGGAGTTTTGATTTTTTTTCTCTGAAAGATAACCTGCATTAGTAGTTTACACTGTTGGAGACTGTATTTCCTTCACAAAGATTTTTAAAAGTCTAGAAGAGCAAGAAGTTTAGGTTTAAAAAAATGTGTTGTACAGGTGGGCTTTTTTTCCTTCCAAAGCTTTACCCTCCTAGTGGATAAGATCAAGGTAATATACACATCATGTTTTTAAATAAGCTGTTACTAGCAGATGTACTTCATGTAACATTTACAATGAATTCTTAGTGATTCCTTACAGCATTGCCATCTTTTTGGCTTGTGTCACACTGGGCTGAGAGCAATCCTAGCGCACAAGTGAGCACCAACAAAAATCCCATTCGAGCTGCTACGATCTAGCTCTTGTCAAACTGCGCATTAAAGATCCTGACAATAAGAAAGCACCAACGGAGTTGTTACATTTCATTACTCTGTGTGATTAATGACTCCCTGTGGGCTAATGAACCAAAGTTAGGTCATAATTGCTTTTAAATCTAAAATTATTTAGGATTTCTTTGACAATATAAAGTGGAAATTTCAGTCTGTAATGCATTGAGTACCATGTCTCTTGCAAACTCAAAACTGCCAGAGTAAAATCTGCTATTTAGATGAGGTGGAAATTTCAAAAGGTGTTTATGTTGGAGCATGCTACAAAAATGGGTTGGGTAGTCACGAAATGGGCGAAATCTGTTGCCAAAACCCTGCCCATTAAGAGGCCAGACAGAAACAGTGCTGACTTGGGGTCCACTGGCGTGTCCGTGGCTGGGGACCATTGCATGAGAACATGTCCAGTGCCTGGGCACACTTGCACCAGAGGCCAGCCCCACGACTCCTACAGCCCCTCTTGGCCTTGGCCAAACCTCCCTCAGCAGGCTGTAGCATTGCTCTTTGCTAGCACTATGAGCTGCCGCTGCGGCTGGAGAGCAGCCACCTCCGTGGTGGAGTCTGCGGCAGACGAGGGAGCTCCGCTGCCGTGTGAAAGTACCAGATCCGTGGCAATTTCTGTCTAATTCGTTGCGTGCTGTCTTTAAAGTGAGAAAATGCCCAGCATGTAAAAATTTGAAGGTATAAGCACTGATGTTTGCCACTTTAACTGGAAAGCAGAGCATTAAGACTCATTAACAGATGTCATGGTGTCTGTGGACTGCACGGGTAATACAGCAATGCTGCGTTGCACACAGGGCTCTGCGATGCGTAGGGTCACCAGGGGAGTGAAGGGGTGAGGGAGCCCCTAAGACCTGGTCCACCACAGACAAGCCTTTAAGGTCTTCATGCAGGCCACAAAGGAAAACCAGGTACAAATGTAAAGAATAGCATTTCACCTGGTAATGCAGAATTTACCTTGTCATCATCTTTGGGTTTGACGAAATCCATGAGGCAGTGCTTTGAGGGTGCTGGTAGCAGGTCGCAGTTGTCCTGTCAAGCAGTGAGTGCGATAGGAGGTAACAAGACCAAACGACTCGAACCATAAGTGTAACCAGAGCCTCCACAGATCAACTATGGGCAGCCTCCTTGGAGCGATGGAGGACTGTTATCAGTGAGCTAGTGTGTTTTACACACACACAGAGGAAGAGCTTTTTTAAATGGATGACACCCATAATCCTATAATCTATATGTAATTCATAAAACCTAATTTCAAAGCCAAGTTTATCACTGGCTTCCCACAGAGATGCAGTGTGGGAGGGATGCAGTTTTGTCCCTGCAGTTGTCCCCAGGCTCTGCAGGACCTGGCTGCTAACAGTGCTGGTGCAGCAAGGGTGCCGCAAGGATACTGCGAGGGCATTGCAAGGGCAGCGGGGACCTTACATTTGCTGGTCTGGGGAGCAGCACAGCTCCCTGCAGCTTGCTGCCCCTCGCCGGCCCCCCAGGCTGCGCCCCTGTTCCCTCACGTTGGAAAGGGCAGGCTTGTGCCCACAGCGTGCAAGCTACAAGCGAGCAGCATGCTCACAAGTGCGTGGCCGCACGTGGGCGTGGAGCAGCCGCCCCGGCAGGAGCGGGGCGCCGGGGAGGCGGGGGCGCAGGCTGCAGCCCCGCGGCTCCGCAAGTCCCGGGGAGGCTGCAGAGCAAAGCATGACACAACCCCTTAGACATTTAGGGAGGGGGCATGTTATTTTAATATCCTTTTTTGTGCTTAATAGAAAAGGGGTTTGTGGTTAATTCTTTATTATCTCCGACAGCAGTTCTCGCTTTGGCTCCTCTTTCTTTAACTGCCAAGCTAGCATTTTCCTTTTTTATTGCTCCTTTCTTAGAGGTTTGCTTTGGACTATTGCCAGTTATCATTTCCCATTAGGGCAAATATTGCATCAAACTCATGATTAGGGATTTGAGGGCTTGGGAATATTTTATTCGAACATTTGTCTTTCATTTTCTGAGAGTTTTTTTCTCTCCCTTAGCACACATATACGCACACATGCCTGTGTATCTGTGGATGTACATGTGTGTGTGTGTGTGTATTTATAGAGAGGGAGAAAGAGAGAGCTGCATGTGTCTGATTGCACACGTATGTTTCCGCGTGGGCATGTGCCTGTTTGTGCGTAAAGTTTAAAACCCCTCGCTCCGACCAAGGGAAGCACTCTCTCTTCATGCAAGATTTCTGAGGACGCTGAAGGTTACCCAAGGAGGAGGATGACAGATTTGTTTGTGTGCGGTGGGTTTGGTGCTCCAGCTCCGCCGTGAGGGAAGGTGCTAACGCACACTGTCAGCGGGGAGGGGACACCACGGCAAGGAGCTGCCACAAGTGTCACCGGCCCGACGGAGCCGGGCAACGATGCTGCCTGTGCCCGAGCCTGCCTTTCGCTGTACCACATGCACTGCTGTGGGCTTCAAGGCGCCTGGATTTTGGCTCAGTCAATCACTTCATTCCCTTGCCTACAAAATTCAGGCACCACTGTGATGTTCAAAAACCTTTCCAGCCACTATCTGCTTCCGATGCCGGCTCACAAAACCCAACACCCGGTTTCAGTACCTCATTTTACAGGATATTTTTTGAAGAATACATTTTTTTTGCTAGTGAAACTTTGCTCACCCCTGGTCTGGGGGTAGCTGCCCTGGTGGGGCTGGGGCTGGGGGCGATGCCACGGGAATGGGGCTGGGCACATCCTCCATCCCGCCTAGCAAGTTGCTTAACCTCTGCACACCAGCTCTCGCAGCTGTTAATGAGGGGAATGCTTTTACTTCACCTCCTCTCATAAAGAGCACTGCGGCTCTGATTAACCAGGGGCCACGGTGTTATTGCTGCTTACAGATAAGCTGGATTTCGGCAGCGGGGAGGCAAGCACAATCGTCTTGGTAAAAAATCCCCCAGCTGGAGAAATAGCCGGTGGGGAAGTTTTATATGGCAGGCGCAAAGCAACACCGGTGATATCCAGAGCACGTGGCGGGCTGGGGACTGGCGCAGCCCACGGAGGCTGGCGGGGAGGCTGGAGGCCGGCGGGGCAAGGCGGGCTGCGGCATTACCGGCCCGTGCAGATAGCCGCCAGTTCCCAAACACATACATTTCCAGGCAGCCAATTTGTCTGTCTCCAAAAAAATTTATTCTTCAAGGCTTGTTCCCATCTGCCAGAAGAAAACATGTCATTTAAAAAAAAAAAAAAGCTAACGTTGACAGACAGGAGTGCGTTCTGGAGATAAAGCCCTCTGCTTTTACCTGATTCAGGCGACGGCACTGAGTGGTGAGACAGCCGTGTCATCCACATGCTTTATTAACAGTCAGCTTTTAATCTTGCTTCTCCCTGGCAAGCTGACAAATATTTTTCCCTTTACTCACTGTTCACCCTTTCATTCTTCCAACAAATACTGCACTTACTTCATTTAAATTTTGCAAAACTGAGCCTAGGCGAAGTGATTCAGTCATTGTGCAGATGAAAGACAATGTCACCTCTTTTCTTGCTTGTACGACAATTGCTGCAAGTTAAAATCACTACATGATGGTGTCGGTAATTCCTGTCGTAATTTCTGCCGATGATAAACCCAGCTGTGTGTTTCCAGCTTGGCCCTGCTGCTTCTGGCCTCCCTTCCTAAAAATAAAGTCATGGTCCCCACATGGGGAAGCTTGATGTTGAGAGAAGGTACAGCAAGCCCCCAGTTGTTTCAGCAGTCTCAAAGTGATTAAGGCAAGCGGATGGTTAATTAGAATATTCTAAAAACACAGCTGCTAAAGAAAAAAAAAGTTTCAAACAGCCACCAACTTGTTATTATTTTGTCATCGTCTCATGACACGCTGGTGACATATGGGAGAAATGAGATGCAGTCCCCGTCCCGCAGTGCCCCGGCAGCCGCGCCATCCTGCAGCCACAGCACCTTCTGCAGGGGCTCCACCGGGCAGCACCCAGCCCCGCGGCCGCCTGCGGACGCGCAGCTGGCTCCTGCCACTTGTGCGTGCTGCGCGGAAGGCAGACGCTGCCGCTGTGACTGCGGCAGGCTCGGAGGAAGCCCTGCTCGCAGGGACGGTCCCCATCTGGAGCAGGGCGGAGGTGCCTCCGCTTCTCCGCACCAGCACGAGCTGTACCAGCGGGGCGGGAAGAGCTCGGGATGCGCGCACGCTGCGCACGCCTCGCCACCCTGGGCTGAGCGGCAAATATTATTAATAATAGTGGTAATAGTAATAATAATAATATATTCACACAGGTTCACAGTGCCGCGGCTCCTGCAAGCAGCCCTCTTCAGCTCCATGCCAGCTCAGACGAAGCATGAGCTTTCCTTCCGGCCTTGAAAAAAAATACATGCTCCTCCATCCACGAGGTTTTCCCAGCGCTTCCCCTGGAAGAGTAGTCTGAATATCCTTATTATTTCAATATCTTATCTTATCTGCATAACGCAGGCCAGCTTAACTTTATAGTGCTTCTTTTTATAGAGTAGCATTTATTTCTTGTACCAACTCTCAAGGATGTTTTATCTGTTTTATATCCCATTGAATCCTCTGTGAAACTGCACTAGTTTACAATAATTTTATTACTTTATTAATTAAACGTTTTCCAACAAGCTAGCTATGGCATTTCTTATCATCAAGGGTTCCATTAGTTTTTAATGGTGTGAGACAAAATTACCATTTACCCACATGCAATTTAAGAAGCATCATTAACACAGAGAAAGCACCAGGTGGGATTTCTAATAGTTACTGTTTCTCATTTTTGTTTTTATTTAAAAGGAATAACTGGTTTTGAGGTTTTTGCTGCAAGGTTGCCAAATCCTCACTTTGTTTTTATGTTCGAGATAATTTAAAATAATGTTCCTCTGTCTCCTAAGGCTCCGCTCAACAGTATCTCACTTATCAGCACATCGCTTGTACGCAGTGTCTCGGCGCAGCCGGGTGAGTGTGTTGTCTGCACAGTAATCACCAAGAACAAAGGCTCATCTGCACGGCCACTAGGCAGAGGGGCACGCGTGTGTGCACTTCTGCGCACGCTTGTGCATACTGGTGCATGTTTATGTGTGTATGTGTGCGTGTGTGCCCGGCGGATGGGTCGGCAGAGCCGGGGCGAGCCCCAAACCCCAGCCAGATGCCACCTTGTGTGGCCTGGCCCCGGAGGTGGTGGCCGCAGTGTTCACAGAGACCCCAGCACAGGGAGATGCTTTGGAGAGGCCCGGCACCGCGGCATCCGCCCCGCCGCAAGGGGGGCAACCTGTAGTGTTGAAGTTTTTGGGAAACTTTGAGGCAGGCTGTCTGTGCGGATATCGTCTTTCCATGCAGGAGACAATGCAAAAAACATGGTTGCGGTAAATATTTACCTTAAACGAAATGGGAATAATTAAATGGCAACTTAATTACTATATTCTATTCAATTATGCTGAGCGTTGACTAATTGCTGACTCAGTCCATTTGCATGTTAATAAATGCCTGTGTTTGAGGTCCTCCTTGGGTAATTCACTAGATTTAAAAACACAGAGTTGCTGGGCTTTTTTTCTCCCACAAACTCACTGCTCTTGCTTAGCTCTGTCATTTCCCAGTGCCGTGGTGGCTGCTGTCGGCGTTGACCACCTTGTCCTTCCTTCTCCATGGCTCCGCTGCTTGTTGCAGGTGTTCCCGGTGGGACAGGAGGCCCCATCCATGCCTGCCCGATCCGGGATGCCCAGCAGCCCCACGACAGCAGCTCCGGTGCCGCAGTGTCAGGGACACCTGCAGTGGGTCTGAGCCACCACCGCGCAGCGCGGGGCCCAGATGGTGCACGATCCCGCGAAGCGCGCGGGAGGGATATTCAGAGGGATGTGTTTGACAAGGTGTTTCCTTATTTAAAGGGGAGGGGAGGAGAAGGCAGATGGCGTGGCTGCTTCTAATGACATTCCCTGGCTGGGTTTGTTAGCAGCAGACATGAGAGGGGCAGGAGCACCTGACGCGCCGGTCTGCTCGGCTACCGGCAGGGACGGGGATGCTGGCAGAGCCGACCCCACTGCTGTCCCTCGGCCATTCCGCCCATTTGTTTGATTTCCCAGGGTGCCTGGGTGAGGCCGATGGAGCTGGTGTCAGCGCAGGGAAACAGCACTTTGTTACAGAAATCCCCCATCGCCTCGGACTGGTGTGTGCTGGCACGGCCATGCAGCCTCCAGGGGACAGGCAGGGTGATGCTCGGTGTGTGGTGAGGGGGGCACAAACCTGGTTTTCCTCTAGGAGGTTTTTCAGTGCACTACAGTCGGCAGCAGTCTGATATTTTCATGGTCAGGAGCGTCTTTTAGAATAGAAACAAATTTTGCATTTTCTAAATGGGCAGATAATTGTTCCATGACGAAGAGAGCAAGTACGTGTGTAGTAATGGCCTCTGCCTCAAATGCACGCTGAACTGAACTTCTGGTCATATAAATTTCTAATTAATTTGCTTGTGCAAGCCACGGAACAAAAGCTCTGATTACACATTAGAGCGAGAGGTGCACAAACACCTCTCCCTGCGTGGTTCCCCGGCTGCTTGCCTGCGCAGAGGGGCCAGGCAGCAAGGCAGGCACCTCCGGAGCCCTGGGGACGGTGCCATCAGCGAGGCGGCAGTGGCCGTGCCAGGCTGGCGGCGGCTGGCGTGTTATGCTAATGGCCCAATCATTATTTATTCCTCTGGAATTCATTACGGTGGCATTATTTGGGATCGGCTCATTGAGCGTCACGGGCGAGTCCATAGGATTTTTAGCATGACCTCATTAATAATGAATGGTTCTGCCTTAAAGCGCTGCCGTGTCCTGGATTTTAAGGAAGCTTTTGGAGGGCTGGCCAGGCTGTGGCCAAGCACCCTGATAGCAGGGATTTTGCACAGCGACTGCTCCAGATTTGGGTTCATTCTGTTTAATTTTCTTTTGACAATAGCAGCTCAGAGCTGGCTCCTCTACTGAAAGCAAAGTTCAGCACTGCCCCTGTCTAGAGCAAGTAAAACCTTCAACAATATTTTTGGAGAATTCTCAGGTTTTGTTAATTAACAATATCATTGGGTACTGTAAAGCTGTTCATGAGAAGAAAATCCTGACTGGCAGAAGTCTTGTTCTATTTAAAATCAACTATTCTGTTCGAACATTGCACTTCTTCAAAAACACAATTTTTTACCTGAAGTTCCCAGGAATACTTAGAAAGTAATTGTATTTTGAAAGCACTGAAGTGGATTTGTTCTCCTTTTCTCACTTTCTTTCCTTCCCAATACAAGAAATTTGGCAATACCCGAAGGAATACAGTGACTCATTTTTCATCTGAAAGACATCAGCTCTGAACTTCATACTGCCCCACAGCCTGGGTAAGCAACCACGGCACCACCGAACGGGAGCAGCTTCGCTTTTCTCTATTCAGAAAATTCTTTGCTACAAAGGTCTCAGATAAGCAGTAGGGATATTGAATCATGCAAATTTCTGAGTTAAATGAGCTCCTGAAGGGGCCAGGAAGTCTCCGTCCCCTCCAGATCCTTCCCGGCTGAGCCGACCAGTCCACACGGTACTCCTGCATTTGGATTTTCACAGTCACATCGTATCGAACCTCCCTGCAGACCATCAAACACATTTTACAAACACTTGTGAAAGTCTATGAATAATAATAAAGGTATAAGTGGGATTTTTGTGAATGCAAACCTTCCCCCTGTATCCTGCCAGCACAGCCATCTGCACAGAGGGACCGCAGGAGGACGACGTCGCACCTTCGGGTTTGGGCACATGAGGATGAGCACTGGGGAGCTCCTGCCCTTCCTCCCCATCCCTGGGGACGTTCCTCCTCTCAGCAGCACCTGGAGGCGGCTCATCTCCCAAAGGAGACCGGCAGCGGCTGGCTTTCCTCTGTCCAAAACAGCTCTGCCTGACATAGCCCAGCAGCTCTGATGTCCCAGTGAAACCAATGGGAAACTGCAGTCTCTGTCCTTGCATCCTCCCGTAGCATTGCATTCACTGCCAAACTTCTCAGTGATTTCATACCTTTAACACAAGCACTGCAGACAGCTTCATCGCAGGTTCTTAAGGCTAACACAATGACCTTGTTTTATTTCATTATAATGAATAATTGTAATTCAGGTAATTAACCTGAAATAACAGCTGATAGCAAAATCTGTGTCTGGTTGCAGAGTACATCATGTACTTCCCTGATGTCACAACACATTGCGATTTTTTCTTTGTGTGGTCATTGCTGGCATCACTTGTCCAAGAGAACAACTCTCCTGCTTTCTCTACTGAGAGCTTGAGGTCAGTGTAATACGTTAAATTCTTTCTGAACAGCTCCAAGAAAAGCATACAAACAGCTTTGCTAGCATAAAGTCAGGGAACACATTACAATAATAACGTTATTAACGTTACAACACGGCAGTAACAAATTTTCTTTTTAAAAAAAAAAAAAGTTACAGCCAAGAAAGACAGCTAGAAATCTGCTTTTGCTCATGGCAGGACATTTTAAACAGCAAGAGGAAGGGCTCCTCGCCCACGCCCCTGGCAAGGCCCCTGAAGGTGCCAGGGTGGGACGTGCTCCCGGGGGGCAGGACCTCCTGTTGTGGCCTCGGCAGTGGCTGCACTCCTCGCACACCTTGTTGCTGGCCTCAGGTCCTCAAGCAGAAGAATACTTGAGCAAAAGCTCTCTGTAAGGGTACAGTAAAAGCCTTTGCGTCAGGGTGGAAATCGCGTGCTTGTAAGTTAGGATGTGTCTGGCTACATTTGGCCATATAATGCCTCTTTTCAGGTATAGCCCACTTTGGACAGCCCTGCAAGGATATGCACATGCAGAAGACAGTGCTGGTGAAAAGCACTGGCCCTGGAGTCCATTACTGTGGCACAGTGATTTCCACGGACAGAAGGAATTAAAGTCACTGGAGCTGACGACCGCAGGGATTATTACCCAGTAACGTGAAATAAATCATTAGTGGTGGCACTTGGGGTTGGGCTCTGCCACAGAGCCTTGGGCTAGCCAGCGTCCTTCTCTGGTTCATGTTCTCCTCTCACCAAGGGTGACAGCACCCACCTCGCAGGTGCATTGCGAAACCAAACGCATGTTCACGTGCTCCTGTGCTCCCTAACCCATGCTCCCAAACCCTGGGGTGGAAAGCCCTGACCGCCGTCCCTGTGAAGTGCTGCAATCAGCCTCAGAACATGGCTGGTGTCAGCAGCTCGTGAGGTCTTCTCCAGCAAGGCTGCTGCAAGGGGCGCGCAAGTTGGCCATTGGCTTTTCTAAGTACACCTATCCTAAATGAACACCAACAAACTGCTCTGGCCAGTATATAAAACCACATGACACACTTACGCCTGTTAGGAGACAAGTCAAATGATGGTCTTCCTTGTGTGTATGTACATGGACACACACACGTACAGACACATAGGTTATCTTCGCTGGAGAGCTGCATGAAGCTGGCGTGCATGGGGAGCACCCGCGCGCGTTTCTGTTCCTTCGTGTGATTGCTGCAGTGAAACCCACATCAAATGGGGAGCCAGAGACTGCATTTCTCTATACGAAACATAGCTTAATTTTAGAGCAAGTACTGCCGCAGAAAACGCTGCCAGATTCTGCCTTGCACAACTCCGGGCAGCATCTTTCATAAAACAATTATTTTTTTTCTGGATGTAGTGAAAGCCTTGAAAAAAGTTTACTTGATGTCTAACCAAGCAATGCTGCATCTTCAAATTTGAAGGAGAGCTCAGAAAGTTAGTTTTTTATTATTCTTCATTTAAGTATTATTTTTTAATTGCAGCGTATTAAACATAAAATCTGGTACAATCTTTAAAAATAAATAGGACCTAACTATAAATGGGCCCTGTTGTGTTTTTATCTTTGACAAGCAAGTAATTGCTTCTCAAATTTATCAGTTTGTTTATGCAAAAACCATTTACCAAGCCTAGCTCAAAAGCATCAATTTCATCATTATCATCTTATTAATTTAGCCAAGCTATAACACAGCTGATTATTCCTGAGTAATATCCTCTGCAGCACATCATGTGTGGCAAAACCATCTGTACAGTACCTATTTAATAAATAAACCCTCGGCTAAATGTCTCTGTTTATTGAGAACTAATGTTTATAGAAAATATAATGGAACTCAATAAATAACTCAGCTTCATCAACCTGCATATGAATCAGTGCGAAGAACGCTGACATCATCACCTTTCAAGTACCAGAGAAAGCAAAATTACCCAAAAGAGCTATAGAGTCAATATTAAGGCATTAAAACTGCAATGAAGGCATATTAATGCTTAAAACTTCATTGTTGGCAGTAGAATTGCCACAACGGACATATTTTATAACTCTAAGAATACTTAGGCTTTATGACTGCTTCTTTGTTGAGTGCCTTGCACTTAATGTAGTTTTCCACTTTAAATAAAAAAAACCCTCAAGATCTTAAAAAAAAAAAAAAAAAAAAGGAAACAGAAAATTGCTGATTCCAGGCATTCATTTTTAAAATAATGCAAACTGCTGATTCCAATTGTTCGGATGGAGAGAAACACAAACTTATTTAACTCCATGCTTCCTGAGCCCCCGCTGCGGGCTCTGGGCGTCCCGGGCTCCGCAGGGCGAGGTGAGGATCGCACCGCAGCACGGCGCAGGGATTACGGAGCAAGCCGTGCACAGCTAAAGATGTTATTAATACCATGCCAGGTTTTTAGGGGAAGAAAAATGACTGGCGCCGCTGCAGACTATGTAACACGTATCGATCGCCGGTTGTTCCCGCACAGGCAGATCGCGCTGGTTTATTTGATTTGGTGCTTTACAACCACTCCCCAGCTACAAATCGGGCGTTTAAACCAAACCTCTCCACGCTGGCCGGATACCGTCAGCAAGGAATAGCAGGCTGATCTCCCACAGCCCCTTTGCGGGGCCCGGGGAGCACGGCGCTGCTTGTTGGAGCTTCTCTGCCCGTGTCACCGAGGCCGGCGGACACGGCCAGCTCGGCGCGCCTGACACCGGCCCCATCGCCTTGCGGCAGCGCTGCGGCGAGCACCTTCCTGGGGGCACCGCCACCGCGCCGCGCGTGCCTGTCCCCACCGGCGAGGGGGTGCGAGGGGGAACGTCGTGCACGGCCCCGGCAAGTCCCAGCATCGCCAGCACTCCGCGAGTGCCTCGAGTCCTTCCCGTCCCCGAAAACTTCTGCTGCACATATGCAGCGCTTGTTTTCCTTCCTGAATAAAACAGCAGATCCGCAGCGCGTCTCCGCCTAATGAAACTGAACATATTTAGAACATATGTGAGCCCGCTTCTCGCGAAAAGAACCATTTGTGGTTAACGAAGAAAGTATTCATGGTTTCGCTGCTAATTGCAGGGCGGTCTGAGTTTTCTTTACGAGAAAATAAAAAGGTAGCACTGCCATTGTAAGCGCACAATGAAAGTGGGGCTTTTTGGTCTCTATTTTTTTTTGCTGAGTTTCGATGCCCTTTGATCAGCAACTCAACCAGTGGGGTTTGCTCCGGCCAAGGAGAAAGATAGCGTTGGTAGTTGCTGTGTGGCTGTACATCAGCTAAAAACCATATGCTTCTTTTAATGATTACTCCTACTGCACATGAAAGGATGCGATATTTTTCTCACTCGATGTCAATGGGAGGTTTGCCATTTGTTTCAATCTAGGGAGATCTGCTCGCTGCCAGAACGGGCTGAGCACTCGCCTTCCCAGGACGAAACTCCAGCGCAGCAGCACGATCCACCGTGTCCTCCCGGCCAGGGGTCTGGGATGTTCCTGTGACCAGTGGGCCTCCCCTTCTCCCTCTTTTCCCCTCCTGGCCTCGGAGACGCTATTTCTTCATCTTTAAGGTTTGCTGTGAACTCAGCCCATGGGAAACTTCCTGAAGGCAATATTGGGTGATTTACGGAAAATGAGGCAGTATTTTTAACCACAGAGCCTACTGCTCTGTGGCAGGCATCACTTCTCTGCTAATTTTGGAGTATTCTATCAAGGCAAATTTTTCTGGCCAACACAGTATTTTATTTTAATTAATCAAAGTGCCTTATTATACCCTACTCTCAGAATTACCCCCAAACCTTATCTTTGCTTCTAAAGATAAATAGCAGGGTTTTTGTTCAAAAAGAGAATTAAAAGGGTGATTAAGATCTCCTTCAGAAATATAAACTGCTAAATCTACATGTTATGGAATGGGAAAAAACCTTTTGTCACTATCTTTAACCATTGCAAAAATCCATTATAACGTATGGTTTGAGAACATATTAGCAAGAGAACAAACTGTTACCAAATGAACGCAGAGCTGGAAAGTCACAAATGAACCCTAAATTAGAAGTGCGTAAAGCATCAAGCCAGTTGAATAGAATAGTGAGCATCTTAGCTGAAAAAAAATCACGATCAAAATATGAGATAAATGCTGCAGGGCAGAATATACAATCTGAAAGGCTTATTCATACGCTGTACAGGGATCCAAACTGATGTTATACAGTCAGTGCTAACGTATCTGTGCGAGTGGGAGGATGACAATTTAATTCAGAGAAGGGCTTTGGGTTTTGAATGAGTCCATGCGTGCACAGGCAGCTGTACGTGCCAGGGAAGCAGCTTCGTATCCACTGAACAAGTGCTTCAGTTGCACTGAAGCTTAAATGCTGTGAGGACAGCAGGTTTTTCACCTTCCTTTTGAGCCTCTGTAGGCTTCCTATGCAAGGACCAAAGTGCTTGCAGAAGTAGGCTGGGCTCCTTTGGGGTTACCTCTTGGCTCCTCAGCCCTCCAAGGGACACGTGGCACGTGCCTGGGCACGGCGGGGAGGGGGACAGCCTCTGTCCTTCGCCTGCCGCACCGCGGGATGGTGCACAGACATCAGCATTTACAGGGGCAAAGCACAGCGCCGCATCTTTGGAGGCGTTTGTGTTTGTTAGTTTGGCTTTGGTCTACAGCGCAACGTGCCGCTTTTAGCACGCTGGGGCAGAAGGACGCAATCAGAAATATTTCCCCTTTGGCTACCTTTTAAGAGCAGCCAGGCAGTCACAAAGCGAATCTTTCCTCTTCATAAAAGATTAGAGACAGCAATTAATATCTTGTCTGCTTTTTGAGCTCTGTCCTCCCTCTGCAGATTGCAAACCGTGCGGCTCGTTCACCCACCGGTGCTGCTGCAGCGCTCCCAGCTGCTGCTCCAGCGCTTTGGGAGGAAATTAAACACCAGCATGCTTGTGCTTGCTACTGTGACCTTGCAGCACCTGGGAAGGAGGGCAGAGCAGCACCAGAGCCAAAACCAAACCCCTCTAGGAGATGACACAACGGGCCCAGAGAGAGCCAACAGTAAATGTCACAGCTATCTCTTACTGCCCTGCTGGTAGAGTGTCCACCTGGACACACCCCAGGTGGGATATCTTCCTGCAGGCTGTGCTACAGCTCAGCCTGAGCTTCCTGGGCTCAAATTTGGTGCCACAAGGTGAAAACTGTTACCAATGTGAAGAGCCAGTCCTCCAAACTTCCTACATGAATGCTCTCCTACTCGAAGCATCGCTTCGCTGGCCCTCACACAGGAGGGAGTGCACTTGGGGCAGCTGGGAGAGCCCGGGACCTTGCACGCACGTCCAAGAAGCATAAGATCTCCTTTACTGGAGGTTGCAAAATATTTTTCAGCTCCTCACAGTCTCTCCAGTTGCCTCCTGTGAGGCCATCAGAGGGCCACGACGTGCTGCTCAGGATTATCTGGGTGAGATAACTGTAACTGAGCGAGATGAAGGCAGCAGTCCCTCCAGCCCTGAAGGTCTATAGACGCTAGCGTGTCCTGGGAGCGAGGTGGCTGCTGGCCAGGCTGGCAAGTGTGGCCATGCTGCCATCCCAGTGTGTGTGCTGAAATAGCCTCAGTGAGGCTATTAAGAAACTAAATTACATCTTTCATGTCCGCTGGCTTCTAGAGTGCTGGCTCTGTTTACAGGATGGGCAAGTGCCAGTGTCTCCGCCAAGCAAGAATAGAAACCCCTCCATTCCCGCGCGGCTGTACAGCTGATGCAGGGAAGGCTGTGGGCTGGGACTGTGCCCATGGGGCAGCAAGACAGCATCCCAGCCTTTGAGGATGCCATGGCTTGGCCAGCAGCTCCTCCAAATGCCACTGCCTCTCTTCCTCCCCGCTGGCGTGGCACGGATGCAGGGTGCTGGTGTGTGCAGGTTCCAGGCAGAGCCACTGGGCACCGGCTGCTGCCCACGCAGGAGCAGCCAAGTGATGCTCACAGGAAGGGCACGAGGTCAGGAAGCCGGTCCCCAGGTTATTTTGGGTTGATTATTGCAGGTTATACCTTTTTAGGCTGTAACATGGTCCAACAGTGAGAGCAGCCCAGGGGGGAGGGAGGGCATCGAGGTTACCCTGAGGTTGGGCTAATTCGCAGTGTCAGAGCCCTCTGCAATTTCCCCAGGAAGTCACACGATGGTCCATCACCTCAACACCGAAGTGAGCGGTGCTGCTCATTGCCAGTGTGTTTGCTTTGGCTGGCTCCTTGGTGCCATGTGGTGAGGATGCTCAGTTACACGCGGTGGTGACCAGCCACCAGGTCCTGCTCTGCCCTGCCCAGCAAGTGCACTAAACATTACGGTCTCTTACGTCAAGGTAAACAGTTACAATAAAGAAGCGGTCTGGTCTCGAGAGCAGCTCTTGAGCAACTTGGCCAGTAGCTGCCCCTCAGGCAGTGCATCCCCCTGCAGCACGTAAAGCTCTGGTCTCCCCTCCGCTCCCTGCCCTCACCTCCCTGCAGCTCCCGTGACGGCTCCCACCATCTCCCATTTCACTAATAATTTCCCACAGGGCGTTGTACTAAATGGAATGAATTCCACTTCTTTAGAGAAACATTTGCTAAATAAGGAAATTAGATTAGCCTGACACCAACTGCCTTTGGTAAACCTATGCTACACTTTATTACATTTACCCTTCAATATTATTTCTGGAAAAATGTGCTCCGTATTATCTGACCTGGGTACCAAGAGGCCCCGCTGGCAGGTTGGCAATTGCCCTCAGTGACTGCCACCGCGGCATCGCCACGGGTTTCAGCATCGCCGTGCCACCCATTGGCTCTCACTGCATGCCTGCCCTCCTGCCTGCAGCTTCACCATCTCCAGGGCAAACAGAGGCAATCATTTTGGGGCCACTCCAAAATTAACTTTAATCCTCTGCACATTGTGCCCTCATTTTTTTTCCCCCTTTGTTTTCTTTTTCTTCATTCTGATGAAGAGTTGCTCGTGGTTTGTTTTCATTTCCATTGCAAGGTCTGCCACAGCCACTGCAGGAGACGCTGCTCTTGCTCTTTGCATGACACTTTGTCAAAGACAATAGCTCTTGAATACAGGGTGAGCCAAGGAGCTTTGTTTCTGCTGTGCCTCAGTAATAATGCACACACCTTCCTCGGCAAATAAGAAAATACTGTCATTGCCAGGTTAACTGTTGCTTCAGAAACACAAGTCCCTGTTTCTGGAGGCAGCAGCTGTCCAGTTGATCAAGGAGCGTGGGTCTTTGTGGCAAACCAAATGACAGCAGCTTCGCCTGACAGCGCTGGCAGCACGAGGCCAGCCTTCTCCCACCATCCCTGTGGCCACTGGTGGGACGTTGCATGGGTGCCCACCTGAGACATCTGCCGTTAGCTGCCTGCTCCTGGTGGAGACTGGGGCTGCAGAGGGGCTGCATGGCTGGGGGACACCGGGGCTGCACTGCCTGCGCCGGCTGATGGGACCTCCATCCCCCCTCAGCCTGTCCCCAGGCAGGGGACAGATGCTCTGGGGACATCCCATCTCTGGCACACAGGCCGGCCCGGCCCGGCCGTGGGGAGCATCTCGCTGGAGGTCCAGCCTGCCGAGGCACCCGGTACACCTTAAATCTGAGCGCCGCTGAACTGGAGTGAGGACGTAGCGGCTTGACCCACAATTAGCCATTTGTGTTCTACCCCATTGACAAAAATGCACGTTTACATGTAAAACAATAGGCTCGCTTACTTGCCAAAAGCAGAATCATTTCTATTGAAACGCACTTGACAGGAACGTAAATAAATAAAGATACATTGAAACAGAAACGCTGAAGGAAGGTTAATTTCTGAAATCTGTAAATCAGATGTCAGATTAAATTTGCGAAGTAGTGAAGAACATAAACAAGTAGATGAGAAGACTGTGATTAATGAAAATCAATTAACTGCACAAGAGGGGCTCTGGTGATCTGAAAGACCAAAGCATGGGGCCAGCCCCTGCCACGGCACAGCTGGCAGGGCAGCGTGGTGGGACAGGGGATGGCTGAAGGCCAGCGGGGACTGGGAGCAGCGCGGGCAACGGCAGCATCTGAGTGGCACGCACGGGGACGCGGGATGCTGCTGGGACCCCCCAGTGCAGTGCGACCCTGCCGGGAGGTGGCATAGTGCCGTGCCCCTCTGCCGTCGGGTCTCCCCCCATCCCGTACCTAAAAATACATTTCCCTGTGTTAATACGCTGAATTAAACACCTACCTCTGGGAGGACAGGAAAATGGCACGCTTTGTTTTTTTTTCGTCCACAAGCAAGCAATTTGCTGCATGCTGTAATTTGTCTGCACGCTGTCCTTTTTTGGGACACATGTAATTTTGCTTTGATGAATGACACACATTAGTGATAGCCCTCCTTGCTGGCTGGGGACGGAGGCACTGACAGCCTGTGGGATGCTTACAAAGAAACTTGGTCAGCAACCGCAGGAGTGGTGGCCTCTCCAAAGAAAACAAAGGGGAGAAATGGGTTACGGAGGGACCTTCCTTGTGACAGGTTAATAAGGACGCTCTGCAGATGGGCAAACTGACGGGGAGCAGAATCTGGGCACGTCATGGTTTTGACGGGGTTTTCCCCAAAGAGGAGGATACGCCGGGGATGGGGTGTCCAGGCCATGGAAACCACGCATCCCTCCCACGAGTGCATCCCTGGGGTACCCGCGCATGCCTACGGATGCGTTTCCAGCCCCGCTCCCCACGGGAGCCCCATAAGGGCTGGCATACGGGCGAGAGAGAAAACACGTGCCACCTCTTCCCTAATAGGGGCCAGTTGATGGGTGGCAGGGAGAGAAGTGGCTGCTTGCCGCGCTGCCTGCCAGCAAATTTGTGACTCCCATCCAAGCCCCGGAGGAGCGACTGGCAGTGGGGAAAGACCTTATGGCACATGACAATATTTGGAAAACATTTTCTGAAACCCCAGGGGAGAGAAAACTAAACATTATTTTCCCGTTAATAAGCTCGGCTAGGCGATCGGCCCCAGACAGTGGGATGCTGCACAGGACAGAAGCACGAGGCCGACCTCTCCCTCATGCGCTGGTGGCAGAGAGGCTGGCTGCCCCCTCTTTGAAACTTAGCTGCTTCCTGAGAGGTTCTTATGCTGCGATCGCCGCCGCTGGAGTGCACTTAACCCCTGGCAAGCACTGCCGGCGCGTGGCCAGGGGGCAGGGGGATGCAAGTTGGGTTACTGGCTTGAGGATGCGTTTTGAAGGCCTGGGGCTCAAAGGCGTGACAGGGTGCCTGTGGCTGGGGTGCTCGTACAGCCCGTCGGGGACCAGCCACGGTAGCACCGGGGGCATTGGTCGGGGACAGTGCCCGGGCTGGCAGAAATGGGAAACCTGGGCAGCACGTAAACAAAACCCCATCCAGCTGGAGGGGAAAGGCGAGCTGAAAACCAGCTGGGGAAAACCGCCCCAAAACACACATGGTTTTTATCTGCCCCAGCGCTTGGGAAGACACTTTCGTCCCTGCGAGTGGGCATTCGCCTGGGGCTGCCATGGGGCAGGGAGACGTGCTGGGGACATGCCCGGCCACAAGCAGGGAGGGCAGAAACGGGGAGGGGGCAGCCCCAAAAGCTGGCGGTGCCAGCGGGGGCTGCTTCAGCATCCCTGGGGACTGCGGTGGCAGCTCTGGGGCCAGAGGAGTCACTGCAGGTTTGGGTCAGATGAGAAATCATTTGTTAACAGTCTCCTAGCAGCATCTGTGGCCTGAGCGGGGAGAGGGGCTGCTTGCGCAGGACCTGGGCGAAGGCGCAGCGAGAGCAGAGGGCTGATGACCCGCAGTGTTTACAATCCAGACAACAACACAGAAAACTGCTAGCGTTCAACAAATCTGGTTGATATCATGCCTTTCCCCTCAGGCAAGAAGAGAAACAGCTCTTCAAGACAGGACCCTTCTACACGGCCAACATAACACCATTCCTTGTGCGAAACTTTGCAGGGAAAGATTAAAACATCCTGTTGTTTCCCAAGCCTGCTGCAAGCCCCCTCCCCAGCAGAGCCAGCCATGCCCCTCGCGCCAGGCACAGCTCAGCCCAAGGCTTTGTCCTTGTCTCTCCTTCAGGTTTGGATACCTGACCACAGCACCCCTTCGGTGGAAAACATCAGTTTTTAAAATAGGTCAAGTCCCGTTCCTGGAAATCCCATGTGCACAAGTGAACATGTGCTAGAATTCAGGGGATTCAGTTTTTTTCCCAGCCTTTGCGCACAAGACCTGTAGTGTGAAATGAGCTGAGAGGAAGAGCTTTGATTGGCTGAAAATATTTTTTAACTGCGTCTCAGGAATAGGGAAGGTGCTCAGCACCCCGACCTCCCTCAGTACCAGGTAACATCCTTTCCCTCAGCGTTGCTGAGATTTCAACACTCAGCACGCGCTCGCCTGCCTCTGAGCATGGAGCCGGCAGGCAGCAGCCCCATGGGGCTTTGTGTATGGCTCTTGTGAACGGCAAGGAGTGCCTCGAGTCAATGGAAATAAAAGCATCATGGGAGCACTGGATGAGAAAGCCGGAGAAGCCCCACATTGTTCCCGAGTCCCTAAAACACCTCCCTGGATAACATAATCGTATTTAAGAATGAGAAATAGAGGGCAAAGATTATTTTGAAGAGTGAAATTAACAGACTCTTCACCCCCCGCCTGGGGAAAACTTTCAAGGCTTCCAAGAACAAAGAAGGGGACCCGAGGACCCGAGGCATCTGCGGTCTGCTGACGCCACCGCTCCGCCGGTGCTGGCGACCTTGAATCAAGTACATGGGAACTCAACAGCACCCGCCAGGGACGGGGACGCGGCATCCGCGAGCAAAGCACCCCAGCGCTGCTGACTGCAGACAATGTGGGGAAGGGCTAGGGGTGGGCAGGAGGTGGTCGGAAGCTGCTCAGGAGAAGGTTCACCTCAGCTTTGGGGTGCATCGGTGGCTGGGGCAGGGCCTTCCCTAGAGCTTCAGCCCCACTGGGACGAGCTGGGGGCAAGCAGAGAGATGGAGAGTGGAGGCCAGTCACCTATAGCACAGAGCTCACAGGAGCGCGCCGGAGGTCTGCCACCAAACACTGCTGGTGGGACAGGGTAACGCAAGCCTGTAGCAAGAGAGCTGGAAGACTCACAAATAATCCTCAGGGCCTCTAGAAAGGGGAGCAATGAGGAGGTGTCAGTGGGGCAGCTTCAGAAAAAGAGGTTTGCCGCAGGAGAAAGGGATGGGGGGTGTCAGAAAAGGGTCGGTGGCCTTTCGAAGTTGCGTGCCCTGCCATGCAGCCTGTGTGCACGGGCACCTCACACCCACTGCCCTCAAAACCCCGTCCCTGAGTGTGACGGGGACTGTTGCTAGCATGCATGGGCTGCAGGATTGCAAAGCTGCTCATTTGCCGCCGGATTCATGCCCACCGACCTCCACCTGCACAGCGCTCGGCAGCACCGTCGCAATGCCCTCAGAAAGCCCACTGCTCGCCGCCCAGCCTTCCCAGGTGTGCCTCAGACGTCGGGAGCATCAAACTCCACCGCTGCTCCGCAGCGGGTATCACCGCATTAATCTTTTCTTGCATGAGGTTTGGCCCTCCTACCAAACCGTGCACGCAGGGAAACCCCGGTGGACAAGCACGTGAATGCAAAACACGGTGCTGAGCTTGCTAGTGCGTGCAGCGAGGCCGGGAGTAAGGTACGCCGGAGTAACAGGGGTGGGAAACAAAAATAAAATGAAGACGGAGATGTTCAGTGCATTTGGGGATTTTGTTTTCTCTTCGTGAAATTAATTACTTGGAACAAAAGGAGCAAAACAACAGATCAGTGCAGGTCTGCCAGCTATGAGACACAGCTTGTGCCCTGCCTGCAAGAGGAGGCTGGACAGCTTGGAAGGGGAGCTCTGGCGATGCCACAGGCATCTGCTGAGAGGCCGGTGTCTGAGGGACTGCCCTGCAGCCCATCCTCGCATTACAGCATTTTTCCACACCGGTTTCCCACAGACAGTGTGTGGGGTCACATGCTGTTGGTGTGGATGGAGGCACAGATGCAAATGTAGAGCCCGGGAACCGCAGGGTTTGAGGCTCTAGGATTATCACAAAGGCTTCCCATTTTCCCTAGGATCTCAAAAATGCTTCTCCTAATTTCTCCCATCGAGACCTCTGCACAGGTGGCTCCGGTTGGATGAAAGAGCCAAAAAGTAGAAGTCGTGCAATTCAGCGGAGAGCAGCTGGGGAGGTTGCCTAACGTCGGTGGATACGTGGAAGATTTTTTTTTTTTTTTTTGGAAGTGGAAGATGTGAGAGGAAAAGCCATGGCCCAGAGTACGATGCCGTGGGGCGTTAGCTGGAAGCTGGTGCTTTTTAGGGTGAACAGAAATAGGGAAGGATTCGAAGCCCTGAAGCCAGTGGGAAGACTCCCTGTAATCCCAGCGGTCTGCGGACTGAGCATGTGGATTTGGCTGAAAAAATGTTTTATTTAACAGTGCTGTATGGCGGCGTAGCTCCCAGCGAGCACTTGATGGCGACGGACCTTGAGGCTTTCTGGGACAATGGCGTTTCAGCTTCAGAAGTGGGGTGCAAAGATCACTCTTGAGAGTGGGTTTGACAGACACCATTTCACTAAACTAATTAGAAAAAAAAAGGAACGGGGGAGAATGACAGCTGCCTCTTAAGATAATAGGAAACCTGTCTCTTTAAATGTGCTTGTGTTTTTCAATACAGACCAGGCAGGGCTATAATCAGAGCAGCAGCGGGTCGGATTTAGGTTCAGTACAGTATAATTCCATTGCAGGGCCCATCCAAGAATACTTTGGCAAGCTCAAATATATTGAAATTGCCTTGGCCAGTGGCTTGCAAAATGGCTGTGGAAAGTCAAGATAATTAGAGCATTGTGAAGAGGAGAGACAGTAAAATAAAGGGTAGCGGACAAAAAAAGACAAGCAAATAAAAAATAGGATTACAGACGTGAAGAAACTTTGAGAACAGAACAATTTAAGGGAAAAAGGAGTATATAGCAGATTGGAATTGTGTGATTTACGCAGGAGGAAAAGGATGAGTGGAAAGTAAAAAAAGAGCAACCTCCCGACACATTTAGATTAATAAATGAATTTAAAAGCACTAGGAAAAATACAGCTGGAAGTGGCAAGAGGTTTCTGAAGGGATTAAAGTTGGAAATCGAAGAGAGGAAGCACGAGGGTAGAAAGCTGCTGCTTTGGGAAGCAGTGTTTTGAGCTGCTCCCGGCACGTTTGGCCTGACGGGGAGCAGGCTGGGCGGGTAACAGAATCGGTTTTGTAGAACATAAAGTCTCTCTGTGAAGAAGCAACACCTTGGTCAGTGTTAGCGAGCCTCCCCCACTTAGCTGGTGCTTGAACCTGTGCCCTGGCTTGTCTTCATCCCGTGCTCTCGTGCAGGCAGAGTTTGCGTTTGACTCCGACAGGAGTTTGCCATTTGCTTTCAAGTTCCCTAATCCTGATTATTACTTACCATCTCTTCTGTGTTTAAATATCCACTGAAATGTATTTGCTTAAGTGTTTGGTTCTACACAAACACAGCAATGGAGATGTTTCTCTCCTGCACAAGCAAAATTATGCTTCTACATATTACTTACACATGTATACAGAATTTATGCATATACATACTATAAACACATATGTGTATATATAATTGTGCTTGTGCAATTCAGTTTTCCACAGAGGAAGCAGCTTTTGGGGCTGATGAGCAACATTATCATCACCGTTGCCACAATAAGGAAGCAATAACAACGGGGAGTTTTTGCGCGGGCGAGCGCTGCCCGGCTCCCCATTGGAGCGGAGCGGCCGGACGCTGCCGGGCAGTGTCACAGCCTCACGTCCCCGGGCCCCAGATCCGCCCTCAGCGCGGTGGGCTGTCCGCGAGGTTGCTCGTCATTTGACACGCAGCACAGCTCCCTGTGGATGCCTGGTGGCCCCCGAGTCCCCTCTGCTCTGCCACCAATACATTTCCTTTCTCATGCCTGCATTGGGTAACTGGCTCAGGTTTGTAAGGCTCGGGGGCCTGATCCTTGGCTGTTGCAAACGAACACTTGTAGACCGTAGCGGAGCAGCTAAGCTCTGGGTCTCACAGGTCGTTTTTGCTCACTGGCTGAAGCAAAGACAGCAGAGGGGACTTGGGCGCAATTCTCCCTGTGGCAATTTGTACAGGTGTGACTGCCACTTGCCAATATTAACTGCCGCGGTGAAGCAAGAGGACTTGTAAAGACAAGTCGGACCAACAAGAACATTCACAAATGCACGTTTCTGCAGGTAGAGACCACTCATGTTTCCAGGATTCTAGACAGCTGCTCATTTGCAGAGGTTTGCTGACATTTGTTTCAAACTCGACATTACGGTATTTCCTGCACCTTCCTTTAAATCAGGCTGCCCTTGCCATGGATGGCGGCAGGATGCTCTGTTAGGCAGCCTGGTGGTCCTTCCAGCATGGAAATGTCTCTTTTTCTCTGATCTTATTCTCTTTTTCTGCTGCAAGAAAGGGACAGGACCAAAACAAAGAACTTCTGCCCCCAAAACTTGCCCCTGGCTTCCCCGGGAAGAGGGGGCCCCACAAGGGCATCCAAGAGATGGGGTCACCACATGTAGCGTCACAGTGGCGCTTGGTGGCACTTTAGATGAGAGCAGCCTGTGCTCAACGACACCACACAGCTAGCCTGAGCTGTGATGAACATCACCAAGTGAAGCATGAACCACCGTGACTTTTAACGCAGACCTTCCGGGCGCAGACAAGGTGCTCACAGACCGTGGTCCTGTCCTGGGACACAAACTTGCAAAGTCACTGTGCCAGTCATGGTGCAGGCACGTGGGGAGAGCCAGGGCTGGGCCAGGTTGAGGCCCTGCAGTGAAATGTTTTAATGAGCAAGACGGGAAGAATATCACCTTGAAGATGCCTGGACGTGCAACTGCTGACGCAAAGAGCATCCACCCTGCTTTCTTTTCATCCTCGTGGATGTGCTTCATTATTAACTTTTCATGTGTCAACTGTTTGTGCATTAAAAGTGCTTCACAAAACATAAATATTGGAAGTGAAGACTCACAACAGCCACTGTTAGTGGGTCCAGCCTTTCAAATGATGGTGACTGGGAAACTGGAACACGAGTGAGAGGGTCTGCTCTGACCACCCCATACCCAATTTCCATCCCTCAATTAAACTACTGCTTTCAGTTCTTCATTTTTATCAGTATTATATAAAACTAGGACAGAGTAAATGAAAATTTATAATTTATAAACAATCTGGGGAAAAAAATCACTGAATTATTTATGGCACTTTTGAAATATGTGTTTGTTACTTGTACAAAAATTAGTTGTTAGGTCTTAATCACAGTGGTGCCACAAATATGTTAGAAATTAGGACTCGCAAACCTGCTTGTTTGGAAAGAAAAAACTCCGTAACTCTACCTACAATTGGAAAACCAAAACCAAACTGATTCTGAATGGTCTAGTTAAACAAGTGCCAATTATTGAATAATTCTCTGACCTAAACAGAAAGTTATTGTATATGGAAAGATTTTTTTTTTCCTGGAGAGTGCTTTATACCAGATGCCCTTTTAAATTGTTTTGAATTCTCTGTAGGCAGTAGATAACTAAACCTACAGAATGTAGTAATGGCAAAAAGGAAGCAATCAAGTTGGCCACTTCTAGTTAAGAGTCATGGAAAAGGCATCTGTTCTATATGAATTGCAGACTATAAGGACTTTGACAGTTCATAGACCAGACTTAATTTATTAAACTAAGTTTCTAATATAAACAGTAATTCGTTTCAGGCACTGACACTGAAGGTCTGGATTATGTGAATAAAATATAGAGACCTCCGCTGGCCTCCTGGAAGAAAGGTAGCTTGGCTGCACAGGAAGAGAAGCACCGAACGCGCCCCAGCAGCAGGCAGCAGTGGTGGGGCCGTGCCCTGGCTGCGCAGAGGCGCAGCTCCACCCCCATCCCCTCGCCGAATCCAGCCCCATCGCGACAGTGCGGGTATCGCTGGTGGCACTCGGGCACGCGTTCAGTCTTCGGGCACAAAGCGCCCTCGGGGTCAAGGATGGTGGGCATCATGTCCCTTGGCAAAACTACGGTTAGATGTCTTCAGAGACTATTGTTTCCCAACAAGGCAAGGACTGATGGGGTGAATGCTGGAAAAAAGACGGAGATTGCCTTTGGGGTAGTGCTTACTGCTCTGACATACCTGCCTGTGCATGACCTGTGCCTACTCAGAGCACGATCTACGGGAGATCCTCGCTTTGCTTGCCCAACCCCAACCCCAACCCCATACAGGTCTTGGAGAAGCATGGATCAGTGGTCTCGGGGGCTGATATCACGAATGTTTATCTTCAAGCTCTCAAGTAATTCAGGTGAATGCGACAGGACTATTTCACTGCTTAAAATTAGGCAGGTACCTAAACAATTTCCTGGATCGAATTTACATTCAGCTCAAGTTTCAAGCACTGGCTTTGCTGTAGCTTTGACCAAAAGTTTGGTCGTAACTCAGAAATCACACACAAGTATTTCCTTATGTCATCAATCCTGAGCAAAGGCTGAGCATGAAAAGCTTCTGTTAGTGTTCCCCCCCCCACAGAATGTTAGGGAAATGAGCGAGTAAAAGACAGCGTTTTGCTGCCCTTGCAGCAGCAAGGCTTCTCACTGGTGCTGGCCAGGCCATTTGCTGCTGCTGCTGATGATGATGATAACAACGAGCGCGAGGGCAACCGCTCGGCCGCGTGACGGGAGGCAGGGGCCGAGCTGCGCGTCGCCGCGCGCTCCCGCGGGCAGCGGAGGCTGCTCTCGCTCGGGCACAGCCCCACCACGCTGCCAAGCCAAGCTAATTACTTGCTTCTGTGTTTCATTTGGCGGAGAACGACCGAGAACGAGAGACAACACAGGGTCTATAAAATCATTAATTGAATTACTATTGTGGAATAAGTAGCGCATCAATTTGAATTCCCCGTCATCCCCCTCCTCTTCTCCCCCGTTTTTTAGAGACCAATCCTACTGTTGATATGTGCATATCTTCGGAAGGAGGCTCAATAAATAGATGCGCTATTCTAGCTAAACGCATTTATTTTTCCAGCTGTTCTACTACTGAATTAGTAAATTGTAATGTTGACTTCAGACTGTCTTCCCCATAAAATATACGCCGGCCTGTATATTATACTGGCACTTCTGCAACACCTCCTTATGGGCTGATCCGATCCGTACCCAAATCAATAGGAATTTTGCTTTGACTTTACTGAGCTTTGGATCAGGATGCAGTATTTATTCAATCTACATGATATTTCATGGTTGAACGATTAGCAAGATATTTTTGCTCTCTCCCCTTACTTGGTTTTGCAAGAGGTTTTAGGGCAATACTCGCAGGTATGAGTGGGTTTGGAGTTCTGTGCCAGAACATGTTTTCTGAGCTTATACCCCTCTTGCACAAAAGCATGTGGTTGTGCTAGCATTTATCGATACCAGCTTGTCGGGGAAGGATGTTGGCACAGCAACTTTTGTCCTGCCTTAGTACGGAAAATTCTCTTTAGAGAAGCCTCTGCATTGAAGTCCACTCGGCAGGTTTCCTAGCAAAGGTGCAACACAACCAACACATCACCAAAACCTACCGGCATCGGCAAATCGGCACATTACTTGCTAGCAAACGCCCACCAGCCACTGCTGTACAGTACCGTGCCAGCCAGCAGGGATGCTTTTGTAAGCTCCTAGGCTGCAGGTACCATTTAAAGTGCTTGGGAGAAGTAAATGAGGACAAAAATGGGTGTTGACATTACCCCTCCCAGCTGAAGAGGAAAAATGAATCTGTTTGTTGCAATGGCAATAAATAGACACGGTTGTTCACAGCTGAATTGCTAACTTCTCTGAAGGGTTTGGATTTTCCTGGCATAAGCAAAATCTCCTTTAATAATACAGAAAATCTGAAGTCTAAAAATATCAATCTAAGTCTCAAAATAGGAGCACCAGGTTGAGGAGAGGGACACAAGCACCTCCCTGCGTTTCTCCGTAATAAAACTAAAGCCAAACAAAACCAGAGCAAAACTTGCAAACAAACAAATAAAGACCAAATAACATGCTTTTAATGTCCTGATGCGAAAGGGATCTAATACCATTTCCACATCCATTAGGCACAGAATTTTGCATGTTCCCTCGCAAAGAGCGAGCATTTTCAGCAGCTTTCACTTAAATTAAGATGACAGGTTACCGCTGCACAGTGTTGTTAATCTTTTCCTAAGAGCTTAATGTTACTACTTAGTCGTTTACTGATAAATCAGAGACAATACGTAGTGTCATTCTGGTTTAGGTATAGGTGGATGACTTCGTGGTGTCTGTGAAGTTGTAAAACAGGTACTGCCGTGGGGTTCAGCAAAGGAGGGATAAGGAGCGAGGTGGCCACGCTCCTCCCTGCCCTCGGGCCGCGCTGCACAGGTTCAGAGCCAGCTCGGTACCGTGCTGTACGCACTCAGCCTGCAGCAGGCTTTTGGCTGTCTTTCAGGCAAGATGAATTAAGGGTGGTCATTAATTTTCATGTTTTCCGTTTCTTTGTTCCTACTTTTCATTATTTTAACCTTTCCTTCCCCTGACAATATTCTGGTCTTAGCGTTTAGAATTTATTTTTTAAACACGCACCATTGCTGCGTTCATCCTGCACTTGATCTTGCTGCCCAGTTCCCTGCAGCTGGTGGATTCGCTGCTTTCGAGGCCACACAAGCGCCTTCAAACTGTAGCCAGGACCCAGCCGCATCCTGCTCCTCTGCCACCAACCGCGGCAGGCAGGGCGTCTTCACAGGGACGTCCTGGAGGCAGCGCGAGTGGCCCGGGGCTTGGCCACCTTTGTCTGTATTGCCTTACTGCGTGCGGGGGTCCCGACAAGCCAGTGGGCACCAGTAACCACCAGCACGGCCCCATGGGCGGTGCAGGGCGAGGGCTGTCTGCTGCTCCGGCTTTACGGGGAGATTTTACAAGCAAAGCCCGGCAGCCCGTTTTGTACTTCCTAACACCAGATCCTGTCTATATTCCTAGGTGTTCCCAGGCCTCCCAGTTATTGCTTCCTGGTCGCTTTTACTCCTCCTTATTAACTTAATAGGTTCCCTGATGAGCAGGAGAAACTACAGGCACCACCAAGTGATCGCTCTCCTTTAATTTCTAATTCAGAGTTTTGTGCCAGCAAACTATGCATTTTTTGCTGCACAATAGATGGCAGTAGAGAAAAAAGGCTGAGGCAAGGCAATTTATACTTTGGAATATGCAGCTGATTTTATTCCCCTCAAATCACTATCCAGTATTTGCTGCTTTCTTCTCAATAGAGAGCTTTCCTAGAAAAGGCAGTCTGGTGCGGATGGGGCTAGATGAAATAAAAGATTCATGCATGAATAATTAACATACTGGAGGCCTCACTTGAACTTGTTGCCTTACCCAGATGAATGAGTTAACATGTTTGAGATTATTATAAAGAGGGACTATTCTGTTCTGGTAGATCAAATCAGCTGAAAATGATGAAGTATTGCTGCACATATAAATATGAGCTTGGCACTTAAAAATAATCCTTCCAATAAGTATAGACATATCGGAGTTCAGCTGCACTGACAGTAGCAGTGCTGATTTGAAAAGATTTGGAATGAGTCATCCAGCTTGACTTCTGCACCACGATGAGATATGTGCGGGGGAAACTTGTTTTTTCAGGGGCAGAGCCATGTGGAGCAGGACCAGAGCACTTCAGGCTGAACGCGAAGAATGTGAACGCCACTGCCCTTCATCCCAGGAGCAGCCACAGCACAAATATCCACCCCGGTAACACTTTCATTAAGTGTCAACAAAAAAAAATGCAGGTATGGGGATGCTGACAGTAACCCCGCTCGGTACTTAAACAAGGTGAAGTGTGCACCAGCCACGGAGATCAGCCCGGCATGGACAAGAGAGCGTCCCTGGACTGCACCACCCACGGCGTACCATGTTCCTCTTAGCCTAGCAAATGCTTTCCATTACTGCCTATTTCTTGGAAAGCTAATTGTTGCAAACAAAGGAGTCTTCCTTGTAAATCGACATCAAACTCATGCTAATCACAGGAGAGAGAGAGAATTTAATTACAAACTTTAATTCTTACCTCAGCTTTACTAATTTTTAATTGCGCCTAATAACAATGAAAACCAAGCTGGGAAAAACACACTCACCGCAAAGAAATCGCTAGATTTCCTACTGAAAAGCGTGCAGCGGCCTTCCCGCTCGCACAGACCTCTCTGTATCCCACAGCACTAATAGCAAAATAAGGTGTGGGAAGAAAACCATACCATCACTTTTCCACTAAATACAGCCTTCCTGATGCAGGCAGCAAGGACAGCGAGCCTGTGCTGCATGCCTTGCCGCGGGGGCTCGGGCTGGAGGCAGCCAGGCGCTGCAGGCAGGTTGGGCACGCTGCGGGAAGGCACTCGTAAACCCACAGCATCGTCCCCGCTGCGCTTCTCATTCCATTAGCTGCACAGAAATTATTGCAGAATCCAATGATTTTTTCTTTCCGTCAGAGCTCCTTAATACAATTTCAGAGCTATGGCCATGCCTCATTTCAAAGCCAAGGTACAAGGAGGGTTTTCAGTACGTGCCGCATCGCAGCAGGCTCTGCTGGATGGAGACCCTAGCACCAGCCCAAGGGCTGAGCAAGAGCAACACATCACCCTGACCACATGGCAGTGTGTGGGCGATGGGGCTGCGCTGCCTGTACTTTCTTTTCCAGAGCAAGCTGAAGGTGCACCATGCCTTGACATTATCCAGGGCTGCTTGAAAATAAAAATAAATTGCAAGTATTTTGAAGATGTTTTTGCATATTATCTCTTGGTTGTACAGTGCTGTCAAGCAAAACGTCTTCTTTCTTAAATCAGTGCATAAACATAGACCACATATAATAGGGTGTGGAATTTGTGTGCAAAAATGCCCGATTAGCACATACAACTCAATTTTCTACAAAGTTACCGCTAGCTGACACTGGGTGCAAAGGCGCGGGTGCAGGATGCATTTGCAGCAGAGCTCCAGTGGTGAACCAGGGCCGACTGGCTGCCTGTGGCCTGGCTTGGACCACCAGGGCTCGGGCTGCCAAGCCTTGGTAGATGGTTGGTGACCACTGAACGATGCTCATCTATACAGAGGTCCTCTAGTTGCTCACATGGTCATAACCTGCCGCGCCTTTTCACCTAATCCTTCAGTAAATTGACACATCCCAAAACCTGGAGAGCAACAGAAGGGGGATACCGAGTGTATCTTTCACCTGATGGTGTACATGTTGCCAGCGTTGCTCATCAGCTTTGGCCTGGCTGTCGCAGAAGAGAGGCAATCTCCTCTGCCACTCAAATGCTGTCCTTCATGTGCTTTCTGATTAAACTCTCCTGTTTAGCAGATAGCTAAGGAATGTGGTAAGAAAACCTTCACCTGCTAACAATATTTTTCCACTTATATCTGTTCCTAAAGCTTATTGCCACATCAAATCCCATTATAGAAAACAAGGAAATGTTAAAATTAAGAACTAATGTTCACATGAAAGAATTTTTTTTACTATTTCCTTCAGCAAACCAATGAATGTTTAACAGTTGAAATTGCTTTGAAACAGCAATAAATTATTTCATGCATACATGCCAAATATTAAAACCAGAAGGTTTCTTAATATGAAGTCACTGGTACCAAGACTCATGTTTGCCTTTGTTAATTATCTACTTGTTTATTAGCTTAGTTTCACTGAGGAGCTGCTGATATCCCAGAGTTAAGGATTTCGGAGCTGTTCACAGGATGTAATAATGCAGTTTTATTGGGTGCTTGTTGAGAAGGCGTCTTTAGTTGTTTGCACTTAAGCAGTAAAACCATGATTTCACTCAGCCTTGAGCCCTCTGCACAGGTTTCTCCCCACCCATGCCCTCCATCCGCCCTGATGGATGCTCCTCCTGGTGGCCGTGGTGGCCCCCGTCACCACAGCCACGGATGGTGAGGGAAGGTGGGAAGTGCCCTGAGATCTCAGCTGTAACGAATCTCTCCCTTTCTGCTAAAAACAGCCTTGGTCAGGACACAGCTGCCCTCAGGCAGCGTTCCCTGCAGCTCAGCCATGTGCCCAAGGCCAAGACTCAAGAGACACTGCTCAGAAAGTCACTGGCTGAGTGGGCAAGCCCGAAGAGACCCAACCTTTGGGTGTCTATTTTAGATTTTTAATCTGGGAGTATTGTTTTTGAATCAGTTAATTGTGCGTTCTCTACGCAGAAACTGCTACAGCCTGCAATAGTCTCCTCTAGGAGGAAAAGACAGTGGCATGGAGTCTGGGAGGATGTTACTATTGACTAAATCACGTTTATCGCTGTGGTTAAAGATTCATCTCCTCAAGCTTCACCTCCCAGAACCAGGACTTGGCATTTAAGCCAACTTTAAGGCAAAAAGAAGCTTCCAGCTATACTGACTGCACAGAAATGCTCGATGTCTTCAGGTATGTAAGGGCTGGGAAAACTAGTGACTCCAGATCTCACCAGGTAGCAAGACCTCAAGGTGTTCAGCCCAGTCTACTCCCTCTTGAGGACTTGATGTGCTCAGTGCTGCCTACATCCACCATGAAACTCATCTTCCCACCCATCAACCACACCTGAAGCACCATTGGCATCAAAATGGTCTTTGGCATTGGCCTTGTAAGGCCCACGAGAGCCACTTGCAGCTCTGCTGCCCATCCTGCCCGTGCTCTGTGGGTGACTTCACGTCCAGCACAGTGGTGCAGGAGCAAAGTGCTGCCAGGTCCTTGGGAGACCCGTGGCAATGGCCACGTTGGATGGCTCCCTTTGGGCACATGTCCACGCGCCATCTGGCCATCCCTGCAAAAACACGCAGATAATAGCAGAGCACTTCTGCTGCTGTAGCAAAGGCTACGTCAGCATTTCCATAACAAACCCCTATTTGGAGGAATTTTCAAACGTGACCATAAAGCTTCGCTCAGAGCCTTAAATGTGGCTTTAAACCAAGGACTAAGCCAAAGCGTATTTTCTTCAAACTTGAGTCCTCTGAAAAAAAAACAATGTGGCCTTTCTTAAAGCGATACCAGCACAAAGTGTTTCTCCCTGGGGAGGCATTTCTCTGCTAGTTCGGCTAACGCGGGACTGATCTCACAGCCACAGTTTGACGCCTGCTTGGCTGGTGGGGCACAGCCAGAGGAGAGCACCAGCCCAGCACCAGCATCTGCTTTTTTCCACCGAGTATGGATATACTACATGGGATTTTAGGGGGAAAAAATTGTTTTCCCCCCTCAAATCTGGAAAATGACCCTTCTAGAAATGTTTGTTACGTTTTTTTCAAAGTGACTTTAGAAAATATGAACTTTGGTTTTGAAAGCCTGAGACATATTTTAAGACCCAACTTTTTGTATCATTGCTCAAAACCCATGGAAGTTCAACAAGCCAAGAACAGCACAATTCAAATATATCCCACAAAGAATAACAAACATATCCAATTCTAGTGCTTTCCAGAAGTAATCCAGGTCCCATGCTGCAGCCCCCAGTGGGGTGCATGCTCCTTCAGTGCACGATGGTAACTCATCACGGGTTACCAACAGACTGAGATGCGCTTTTACAAAAAGATAATCATTTTGGGGGTATGTGTGGCAGATGGGAGTGTTAACTCATCGTGCTAGGAGTTAACCTGATTGTATTATAATGCGATAGCTCCACAGCTAATGCCCATCAGCACTGTGGGCCATTTACTTTATCATAAAATAAAATTAATTGAGTGAAAATAAATTGCAGAAGGAAACAGAAGAATTTGAGACCATATACATGAAATACACAATAGCTCAAGTCTCCCCTGACACTTATCTTCATTAGGGAGGAAACGATTATTATTAATTCTCCCTTTAAAAATAAATATACTGAAACCTGCAACAAGATTTACCGCATGGGCTGTGGATGCTGATACAGCTAAATGAGCACTGAAATTTCTTCTTCTTTGAAGGAGGATGCCCAGGCTCAGCAAAACATCACAGCAGGTGTGAGATGACTGCTGGTGCCCACGTCCCAGCAAAGGGCTGGTGGGGACCAGCCCTGCCCAGAGCCTCTGCGGGTGCCCGGAGGGGGATATGGTGTAGGGACGCAGTGAGCGGGGGCACAGACTAACCCCCCCCGTGCAGGTGAGCACCAAGGAGCCACAGGCTGAGGCTCCGCGTGGCTACAGTTAGCTAATGGGCTGCAATATTTCTAATGGAGAATGTTTATTTGAGTGCATGGGTGCATTTGCCAAGTACAGCGAAGTAATGACGTTGAGGCTTATTGATAATATAGTTATAATTCCATGTAATGACCAACTGAGCAGAATGATACAACCATCTTCCCTTCATCTATTATGCTCCTGTCCATGGAGACTTCTCAGTTAAGGGCTGTTTACTTCTGCAGTGAGACATAGACCAGATATGCAGAATATATACCTTCCTATTAGGACCCTCTAGAATAGTTTTTCCCTTCCAAGTCATTTAACGGCACAAAATTTTGCTCTCTGGTTGTGCAGAGAGGTAGGAGTCAGAAACAGACGAGCATCTTCTGCATTCACCCAGCAGCACCTGCCGGTGCGGCCGCGCTGCCTGCTGTGCAAGGGTTGCTTACAAATCCACCCTGCCAAGTTAACCGGCACCAGGGACAGGCTTGTCGCCAGCAGGTGACATCTCCAGCCTGGCCGCTGAGGGGCTGTGTGGCATTAAATCTCTGAGGCACTGGGTGAGCAGGAGGGACCCTTTAAACTCACAGGCGTTTTGCTTTGTTATTGAGGACTTCATAGGGCTTTTACATTATGAGGCTGGCTCCAGCTCTCAGATCTCTGTACCACTCAAGGTTAATTGGATATACTTAATAGAAACAGCCATGCTTGAAAGAGGTTCATGCCATGCAAAAGGTTGAAACGTGCTGCTTTGGAGAAGAAAACCTAGCCCGGAAGGGCTGGAAGACTACACAAAACCCAGCCCTCTCATCTCCCACCCCTCACTCCTCTGTGCAGTCTGGGTTTCCCAGGGTAGGTCTCCCAGCCCCTGCATCTGCTTCCCCACCTACGGGACGGGATGCCACCAAGCGCCTGAGCAGCGCGTCTGAGGCACGCTCCCGTACTGACTGGGTGATGAGAACTTCGCATCAGATTAAATCCCTCGGAAGTTCATTAGCATAGGAAGGGTTATTGGATCCCGATGCTCTACGCAGGCGCAGCGCGGTAGCAGCCCAGTCTTGGGGCATTGTTCTAGACACGCAGGAAGACAGATAAGATGCAAGGGATGTGGTTTAATTAGGCCACAAGTTTATTAAGTTAACTCATCTGGGGTCTATCCAGCGCGATCCTTTCTGTAATCGCTCCCACATGGTGGAGGGCTGCCATCAGTCCTGCTCCCCCCGCAGCTGGTCACCAGCCCTGCGCGAGGGACTCTGCCACCCACCTCCCACACAAGGGCCAGGACATGGACAGGACACGGAGGCTGCACCCAGCACGGCCGGGTGAAGCGTCCTGCAGGGATGGGCTGTGGCACAGCGCCTGTCCCTCTGCCACCAGCCCCGCCAGCCAGCGCAGGTTGACCGCACGCACTGGCACAAACCGCCCCAGAGATGCAAAGGCCAAGGAGAGTTAGCATCATGTCCCAAAATAGATTTTAAAAAGGTTTATGTTACCCCTGTAGGAAGAACGGAGCAGCAAAGGGCTGTTTTAGTGAGGGAGATCTGTTTCGGAGGGAGAAAAGAGCTAGGCTTCTTCCAGCTATTGTCTGCGGCACTGCACAGCAGCCAACGTTTTTTTCTTCCTGACGAAACGCAGACTACCTTTCTGCGTTACAGCATTTCGGTGACTTTAATTACCTGCCTGTGCGCGCTTCGGGCTCGCGTCTCTGTCTCTGCCCCAATGCAGAACAGACATTGCTCTGCGCTGCCAAGGTCAGCGCTGGTCACCAAGCTGCAGCAAGGGCTCTTTTGTTCCACGCACACTCACGCTTGCACCTTACAACCAACGCGTCTTGGCTGAGCTGTATCACTCATCCTTCCATGCAGAAATATTGCCCAGGAGGAGCCCACTTTTCCTCTCTCTCTGTAGGTTGGAGCATGCTGTTTTCCTGGCCAAATTCATCCCAAAAAACCTCCTCCAAGGGCTGGCCCCGCATGCCGTGCCCCCAGCGGGTGACATACCGTGCCGCCAGGTTGCTCGCTGGCATGGAGCAACATTTCCACAACATAGCTTGAACTAATAACATTTGTTATGTCACGGATGCTCCTTTCTTCTGCAAAACACCAGGGGTCAGAGGAAAAGGGCATCCCCTGCCGCGGGATTTTGCTGCTATATGCTCGTTGCACCAAAAGCGGCAGCACTTTGCCCAGGATTCCCTGCAGCGCGGCACGGTGCACGCAGCTTGTGATGCTCTGCACTGAGGTACGGGGGAACCTCACAGCCAAGCGAACTATGTATACATTGTTTTA
The DNA here is from genome assembly GCA_013399475.1 of Chauna torquata. Classification (NCBI taxonomy): domain Eukaryota; kingdom Metazoa; phylum Chordata; class Aves; order Anseriformes; family Anhimidae; genus Chauna; species Chauna torquata. Next base: position 55,724 of record VXAL01001835.1, read on the forward strand.
CATATATAAAATAGATATACAGCAGGGAGCATCAGCAGCCCTGCCAAACGCCAGCACTGAGGTTGCTGCTGCTGGAGCGGCCAAGGCGTGCCTGCATTTTAGCCTTTCAGCAAAGGGAAACCATGTTACTCCTGGAATATGGAGGTCTTACTCCTCCTGGCCTCCATCTCCTCCTGGGGAGCACTGCCTCCCTGCCAAGGCAGCGTGAGTCACAAGCCTCCAAACAGGTCCATCCCCCAGACCTGGACCTGTAGGACCTCGTGCATCAAAGGATGCAGGAGAAACCTCCAGCAGCAGGCTTCCCAAGCCCTGCGTGAAGCCGGTCTCTCCCAACTGCTTCATGCCTTCCTGGGCTCCTCTCCACCCTCCCCACCCCTGAAGAAAAGCCAAGCTGTCAAACCCTGGCGCTTGCGTAGCTGTTGCCTGTGTTTGCTCAGTGCAAACACAGCGACATGCCTGTCGCATTTCTTAGGTGACACACGGCTTCCTCCAAGTAAAGAACGGTATCGCGCTCTTTTTGTGGGTGAGCAGGAGTAACTTCAGGGGAGCCCGGGAACCCCAGGTCTGATGGATCCAGCCCCGGACCTCCTGCCAGAGCAGAGCACGCGTTGTTTTCCCACCCAAGGATGACTGGAGGTGATGGGAGCAGCAGAGGACCTCGCACCCCTCAGTCCCGTGCTCAAACACTGGACAAGCAGTGGTGGCTGTTTTACAACGGCAGCTTTACACCCTTACAATGCTCTGTAGTGGTTTCTCATCCAAAACCTGCTCGACTAGGACCATGCCCCTTCCGAACGTGGCACCCTCCAGCTTCAGGCACATGCAGCAACAACAAACCAATGCCCTGGGGCCAGCAGCCACCAGATTCATTCTGTTAAAGAGCCCACCCCCCAGGTCCAGTAACCCCAGCAAACACCTTCACCAAGGGATGGTTGGGATTTAAGCGACGGTCTGGGACTTGGGGCACGGCTACTGTGCTTCTGACGAGAGCTTTTTTTCTGCGCTGTGACTACACATTTAGGGACGTGCAGCCCAAACAAAACAAAGAGGTTTTGCAATTTTACTCAGTTATTAACACCTCCTATGACTTTGTTCACGGACACCATCCTAAAGCAAAGACAAATTGAGTGGTATTAAATTGCACAGATTTTTAAATGCCAAGAAGCGTGTTGTGCATTTATCTTAAAGATTTATGGCTCCGCGTTGCCCTCAGACAAGCAGAGCTGAATGCCGTACATCTGGGGACTTTAACCACAAGAAAATTCCTTTGCCCCTCCCACCCCCAACGTCTTTGCAGGGTTTGAGCACCAGAGGATCTCATAACCCTTCCCCCTGGCTTAATTAGAGAGTGAAAGCAAGAAATTGCATTTAATTTGATTACAGAAGTTCTTTCCAGGATGGGCAGTAAAGACACGCTCCTGCTCTTGCTTGCCAGGAATGTTATCTCACCTTGGGTCTAGAATCAAGCGCAACAGCACAAAGTTTTCCTTGGAATATTTTCCCCTCCAAGCCTCTTTCTAAATCAGCTGGCTTGGTGAGTACATCCAGTCACACTACAAGGATGCAAGACCGTTGATTGTAAACCAGCTAGAATTTACCCTTCATCCAGACAGTCCTTGGCATTAGTACGCTGATCTAGTTATATTACGCAGATGTTTGTTTCTGTTGAAGATACTTGGGTTTCATAAGCCTGCCAGCGAGAAAATAATGGGATTGAATCTGAGAAAGTGGTAGGACTGAATCTGTGGATGTCTCCTACTTTTTTGTTTTCTTCATTTTTAATGCTGTACCCCAGGATTTTCCAGATTACACAACTGCTCTGCTTACACCTAGCTAACGGTGTCTGCCCATGATGTGGACCTCCTCTTCCAGCCCAGTCCCTCCTCTCCGTCCTGAGCCCCACTCCTCTGTTGGTGGGAAGCATCCTGGGAACGTGCCTTAGCCCAGTAACAGGCAGAGCTGAGCGGGTTTAATAACTACCAGAGACTGCTCGAGCTAAGCCGACACAGGCAGCGCGGTGCCCGCGTCCCAGGAACAAGTTTCAGCAGGAGGGTGGAGGCATCTCCACCTCGAATGGCTTTTTGCCTCCCCAGGAAGGGCAAGTTTTATGGCCACCTTCAGGTCAACTGCTCCACTTGCTCCGTGCTTTACACAGACTCCGTTGATTGGTACGGGGCAACTCAGCAACAGGGTATCTTTATGTTGTGGAGACCTGTCCGTTAGAAACAATCAACCCCTATTTTATTATATATGCCCTAGTGTCTCCACTTGCTGGAAGTCAACAAGATCATGAGGGATGCGCAGAGCTGTGCTAGGTTGGACGTCCAGCCGCTCCACGCTCGCTCAGCTACAGCGGGAGCTCGGGGCACGTGGCGGCTGTACTGCGGGCATCGGCCAGCCCCCGTTGCCTCTGGTACCACAGGCCACAACCTGGACCCTCAGACCAGATCTAGCAAGCTTTTCTTCTTCAGTTCAAAGCAACCAAGACGGAGGAGAGCAGGGGCGCAAAGGCTGTGCTGCCCAGGCACAGGAATACTTCAGGTGCTCAAGGAACATCCTTGTTCCTCAACTTCGAGCACGTTTCACCCAGCTCTTCCCTGAGGGTCGTTTCTTCTCTGCTGCCCCACTGCTGGGTCCTCTCTCTCCGCAAAGGAAGGCTTCCCTCTGCTTTTTCCTGCTGCCCCTGGGTTTGTTGCCCTGTAGAAGTCAGTACAGCTGATATCCCAAGGATATGAGCCTACCCTACATCTGCCGCTGTCTCTTAGGAAAACACACGTTTGACCAGAACGCAGAGATCAGAAAGATGATAGAAATCACACTCATACGTGTAGCATTGCTTCCGTTTAGTTAGTGCACAATCTCAGGTATGCCTCTTAAAGTACACACATTTCATCCTGGCTATACAATCTCCATTTGTAGTGCAAGCATTACAGTATTCCAACCCAAAGCAAGATGACACTGATACCGCAGGTGGGATCCACAAATCAGTCTCCTCGTATAGATCAGTCCATCCTGCACACAGTCAACACTCCCTTGTATTCATTTCGCTTGCGTATTTTCCTTCTGCTTCCCTCACATACGAGCCTTCCCCCGTTACTGTAAGGGCGCGCCTGCCGAGAGGAAGGCTCACCTTTATCTCCGAGCAATCGGAGCTCCCCAGCCCTCCCAGACGACACGCGCGGGGCCAGAGCCACGCGCCGGGTCTGCGGCACAGGTCAGCCGCTGCAACGCCTGGTCTCAGAGGACCTAGACGCAACACCCACACACGTCTGCTTATTGCTGTTTTCTTTGTAACGCAGGAGCAACGTGGTGGGTTTTGGTGTGAGATGCACGGCTTCCAAAGAGAGGGGAAGGTGAGCGGGCACTGGCTTTGCCTTGGTCAGTGTTGTCCCTCGTACGCCCCATGCCAAGACGTGCACCACCTTCCCCTCGCCCTTACTTCACTGACAGAGCACCAGCAGCTTGTCGTTACGTAGGGACTTAGCCTCAGCTGGCCATTTCATATCCATCTCCTTGCCCCACCGCTAAAATGAACATCTAGCATAAATGTTTTTGAACGTGACTTTAAAGCTTTCAAGCAAATACAAGCAGATAGACACACATAAAATAGGTCTCCGCTGCATGCCTACGAGCCTTCTGAAATGGCAAGCATGAAGGCTGTCTCTCTTCATGGGGTACAGTACATGCTTTGGAACTGTTTGATAGCTTTAAAATATTTCTGATGCAACGGGTTTTAATGCCTTCCAGATGCTTATATAGAGTGCAAAAGGTAACAGCACAGACACTTCACTGTTCTACCTCTCGCTGCATTTCTTCCCGTATTAAAAGGAACACTCCCATCTTATCTCTAGTTTACTGGTAAATACAAGTTACTCGCTTCCCCTCGCACTAAACTGAAAATGTTGTTAAATGTACCATAAACAAAACTTATGAACTTTTTTTTTTATGTGATTAAAATGGTCATAACTATCTGATGTTTCTTGCTGATTGAATCTGCCACTTCCATTTACTAGGAAAATAAATAACACATGTTTGCTGTCTTTCTAAAAGGTTCCTATTTATTCTGTGGTCATTTCCCACTTATGATATTTCCAGCTTAATTTCATAAAACAGCTTTTACATGGCTAAAAAAAAGACTCTTATTGTACATTGTCTTCAAAATATTTTGCCTTTGAGCTGTGGGCTTTTATTTGTAGGAACAACCAACCACCCTGTTTGCGAGGCCTGTATTCCTCCAAATTAAAAAGAGAAACAGCTGTATGTCTCATAAACGTCTGCAGAGCTCCAACTAGAGATGGCTGAATTGTTTGCTTCCCTATCTGCCCACAGGATATGCCTCCTAAATCCACCGTGTGAGAGAAAAACATAGGTAAAAGCCAAACAAATGTTCCCCTCTCAGCGCGTGCCTGCAGACACAAGTCATCCAGCTACCTCCAGCAGTGCTGAGGGCTACTTTGGGGGATTTACGGGATGCAAATACGAACACCGGTCGTCTGATAAGCAGCGGTGGACTAACGCCCAAAGCTGAGTCCATTTTCTGAGCGAGGGCTGCAGCGCCCAACTCATCAGCCATCAACCCCACACCAGCTCTTTGTTGCAAGGCGTTTTGGTCCAAGCCCCAGGCTGCCGGGGTCAAGGGACCACCCCGACATCTCCGCTCCTCACCCATTCATCTGCCTCGACGTCACACAGGGGTGTGAGGGGGTTGACATCAAGCTACTGGGCATCAGAGTGACGAGGAAGAACCCCGAGGGACCATAAACTCAAAGCTCAGGAAAGGCCAAATTAAGGAAGATCCATAGCTGTTTGGGTTGAGGAGGAGAAAACAGGGACCTGAGATGATTGCTGGAGCCGACCCCATGATCCATGAGTGCTGTGGATGCGGACCCACCAGTGCTGTGGATGGTCTTTCCCGGGCTGCGTCCCACCGCCCCTGCCCTCGCCATGCCCACCGTGCACGGGGCTGCCGACTTTACAAGATGGGCTGCGCTGTGCTCGCACATAATGACGAGCAGATTTGAGCCCTAAATCTGGAGAGCTCAACAGCTGCCCCCAAGTCAAACAGGAACAGAGACAATGCATAACTGAAATGGCAAGTCATGGGATAATTAAATTATTTGTGACAGTAAACCAAAATAGAAAGAAACAAAAAAACCTAAAACAAACAAACAACAACAGACTCAGAGCCATATGCTCCCATGTGCTGCGTGCCGCTGAGCGGAGGGGCTCGTTGCAACATCGTGCAGAGACCCCGCAGCCCTGGCCCCTCCAACAAGCGCTGGGACGGGGCGAGGGGTGGCTTGGGCACAGGCGGGCAGCCAGACCCCTGGCCGGGGAGGGGATTTTCCATGACTTGTTAAATGCACTGGTTAAAAGCAGGGAAAAGCTAGCTCCCGCTGCCTCCCGGGCTCCCCAGGTATCCTCAGCGTGGCTGCTGCGAGCACTGGTGCGGCACATGGCCAGGTCGGTCTTAATTAAAACTGAAGCACGAGCCCTGCCTGTTAGGTGAGGCCGCAGGGGAGCCGGGGGGTGCACCCGCCTCCTGCAGCAGGAACTCGCCAGCGGAACACGGGAGCCTGGCCGCTTGTGTAGGCAACAGCGGTCCCCACCTTCAGGCGTTCGTCGTACACGAGGAGCGGCCACATGATTCATCAGAAGCAGTGTGGGCTTGGGGAAAAAAATCAAAGATGAAGAAAAAAAAAAAGTATTTTTCTCCTCTAACTACTGCAGCTAAAGCTTTTGTTAGCAGCACTTCACATACACATATAACAAGTTTTGCGTGCAGGCTTTACAACACGGCTGTATTTACTGACCAGTATGATCTATGGACCAACTCAACAGTTTATGTATGTATACAGCTTGGCTTGTTTATAAACTGCTCAGTTATTCAGATAATATTATTATCCCTAATGCTTTACCCCTGCATGCTGGATCTGCAGTGTTTGGCTCCAGCTTGTGTTCCTGGACCTATCCTTGTCCAGAAGGAAAACTCACTGCAGGCTGGGCTACCATGCCCCAGGCAAGGATTTCTGGCTTTTTCCACCCAGGACGATCGCCTCCAGCCAAATCCAGCCTTTCTCAAAGAATGCCTTCGCACACGTGAGAGAGCCGCCCAGAAGTGTGCCTGCTCACAGGGCTCCGGTCTCTCCCGCACTCTCCCACCACCGCCACCCCCGTGCCATTTCACCACGGCCCCGCGGCCACACAGCTCCTGCCCGCACGCAGCACCTGGCTCCTGCTCCTTCACGGCACTTCATGAGTGACAAAATGCCCCCTTCGCCATGCAGCACCCCCAGGATTATTTTTTTCATATAGGAAAAAAAAATTGCTGCTTCCATTCATTTTCCTGGGCTTTCAGAATACAAGGCCCTCGCGTGTAATTTGGTTGACGCTTTGAGAAGAGAAGGAGGGGGAACAAACTGACACCAAAACCTTGGGAGGGAATTTGTTCATGAATTAAAAAAACAACGCTAAAATAGAATTGAGTTAGATATTTACAGCTTTATGTTTTTTTTAAGTCAGCAGAACAAAAACTCTGGTTTTCCTTATTGACTGTTAACCACAATAACATAAGGCTTGCTCAATTGCATCTTAGTTCCTTTAATATTGGGAATTTCTTTTTATTGACAAGGAAACATCCAGTTTTCTGGCTGGAGCCTGTTATGTAAAGAAAGCATAAAAGGACTCATTACTTTTTAACTGCTGGCAGGGAAGCAGACGGAGCCCCTGCCTTCCTCTCATGAGCTCAGCAGCTGCTCCCAGCAGCGTTTCAAACAGCACATCTACGGCACGCACGTCCCAAGCGCTTCACGGTGACGTCAGCGCGGGAGCCGACCACTGCGTCATGCGCGCACGTAACGGACATCAGCGCCCGTGCATGTGCTCACACGCAAGGGTTGCGCCATGGCCCCGCTCCCCAGGCGCGGGAGCTGGGAGGAAGGAGCCAGGCAAGGATCCGGGATGGGGACGCATCGTTCCCTACCCCTGGGCAGGAAGCCTACTCCCTGCGCGTCTCTCTTCGCACAGGCTGCCTAAATATTACATAGGTTTGCAATACAAAGCCAAACTTTTTTCCCCTCACCCCCAGCCCACAGGGTGATTAAAGCAGCGGGCTGAACAGTGAGGGGGGGAGCCCCTCGGGGCTCCAGGCAGCGGGATCCCACCCTCAGCAGACACTAAACACCGCGAACCACTCGGCTGGTGACGGCCGGGCATTTTAACGGAGGTAAAAGCTGAACAGAGAGGAAGCGTAATTGGTGCTGTTTGTTGTGCGTTCGCTGATGAAATGCCAGCAAAACTGAGCCGGTTCAGAATGACATGTTTATGTGACATCAAAGAGGCTGGGCTGACTTTACATTATATCTGTGACAAATGTATATATTGGATCGCTGTTTGCCATTTAGACCTTCTCTGATTACTTCTCATTGTAAAGAGAAACATTTGCGATTCTGCTCACTTGGTAAATCTGTGGAGCGACTTGTTAGCAACACATGCAGGGAAAGTTGTTGAAAAGCCCTTCTGGGCCTGCCGTAGTAAATATGTATTCACACACCCGATAATGTGCCGCCGCTCCGTGCCTGGAAGACGGAGGCAGGCGAGCACGGCAGCGCTGGGGCTCCTGCTCCCGGCCGAGCGCTCGCGCCTGGAAGGCGGCCCCGCCGAGCTCCGCGCCACCGCCGCCCCGGGACAGGGAGCCCGGGCAAGCCCCTCCGGCGAGAGTCATCGCTAGTGCGTTTCAGCGCCGTCAGTCCTAATTAACGCCTCTCTTGCTGACCAGAAAATAGGTGACGCGGCCGGGCTGAAGGGAGCGCGCTGCCGTCAGGATGCTCAAGGGAAAACAAACAAAACACACCCAAAAAAACAAACCCCAAGCTCTGAGACTGTTACCTGCGTCACACTGCTTGCTGCAGCAGAAAAGCACATTTTTAGCCCCAAAATGAGCACGGCTGTTTTGTGCAGGAAGAGCAGGGACACGGTGTGGGCCCTGCAGGAACTGCCAGTACCTGGGCAGGCGCGAGCAGCAGCCGAGCTCACCACCAAGCTGCCCCCTCTGTGTCCCACGCCTCCGACCGTCCCTGCTGTGCCTCAGCCTTCCTTGCCTCTCTGCCCCTGCCCGCCCGGCCTGCAGGGTATTTCATCTCCACTGCCCGCAGCAGCTCCGCTCTCCTCCCAGGGACACAGGCTGCCTCGTGGGCTGCAGCAATCTCTTCCCACTATCTGGCCAGCTTCTGCGTTTCATTCTGACTTTGTTAACCCTTTTTTTTTTTTAAGAAAAAGAAAAGCGTGTTTATGATTATCATACTCAAGGAATGCACTAAGTATATAGCATAACTAGAGGAAGGAATTATTGCTGGGGAATGTATAACATGTGTGCGCACAGCTCTGTAACACTACCCCCCTTTCATTGATAAGCTCGGACAGATTTTGGAGGCAGATATATTTGTAAATAGTGCAGGGAGCAGATGGGATGGTCTGGGGGCTGATGCCCACAAAGGGCTCTGTAAAGGCAGCCCAAAAAAAAAAAAATCCAGCGATGAAACTCCAGGCTCTCACGCGAAGTTTGCACGAGGGGTAACCTGCACAGGGCACTCGGGGCCCAGAGCTGACGTGGCCACCGCAGCCACACCTGGGCAGAGGAGATGACTTTGCCCCGGGAGTCGCGATGCTCCTGCAGCTCTGGCACTGCTCCGCGGGAAACGGCGCTCTCCCAAACGCGCCTCCGCGTTCCCGCCTGCGCAGGGACCGCAAGCTTTGGCCTAGCCAGCGTATTTACTGGCGGGTTACAAATAATAGCGGGTGTTGACACGCAGTTGTTAATACTTCTGTTGATATTGATTAAATACGGAGGAAGATGTTTCCCTTCTCCCCGGCGTGGCACTTTGCCTGCCGGTTGCTGGCTGCCGGCAGCGCTGAGCAGCCGGCACTGCTGCCAGCAGCGCGGGGCCGTGCCCACGCAGAGCGAGCGGAGCACGCGGCCGCAGCGAGCAGGCTGCGAGCGCGATCTCGCGAAGGCAGACAGGCCCGCGCCGAAGGCGGTCACATCTCTCGGGTCCTGCCAGCAGAAGCGTTTCAGAGCACAGCATCTTTCTGGGATTAGGGATGTTTTGTGAAATGTTCAGTTCTTCCCACGCCAACCAACTCAGACTCAGGACTGTAGCTTCCAAGGGGCTTATCCAGCCAGAAAAACTAAGTGTTTGCAGGATCAGTGCCTAATAAGAGAACAGGCACACTCAAAGCACCACATGAGCAAGCCATATACACCTTCAGCTGGGGACGGGGGAGATGAAGTGACACTGGTGTGCAACAGCACATGGTTTTTTATATATATATATATTCTCCCAGACTGGTTTCTTGAGGCAAGATTTATGCAACTGCACTATTTGCTTCCTAGCCCTTTCTGGTACTACTGCACTCTGATGGCAGATTTCAGCCAAATTTAATGCTGCAGAGGAATCTCAGAAGTACCAAATTCCTAGGAGTCTTAAGAAAATACGTACAGAGACTTGAACTGCTGTCCCCTCCGAGGAACAGGGCTGCAATGTAAAATTACCATTAGAAACTGCAGATCCTACGTGGGAAAGCAATACTATGAATACTCCAGCCGCAGGAAAAGCTTTCATCAGAACAAATGCGAGATCATCGAGCCATGGGAGAGAGTGCCAGAGAAAAAACAGGATTCATAAGTTCTGCTGCTCTTACAGCAATTTCCCCCCTCCCCTTAAGAACCAAATAGTCAAGTGTCTCTTTTTCCAGCCTTCTGTTGGCATGCTCTTTTTGGACTGCCCTTCTCTAGCTGCTTGCACGCCACACAGAGCTGACCGGCTTTACACCGTCCAGCGGCCACAAGAGCCTGGGGCTGGGCAGCCCCAGCTGCTGCTTTGGTGCCTGCACAGCTGTGGATGCAGCTCCAGCGACATGGAGCGCCCAGCGCAGCACCCGCATCAGCCCTCCCACCGCTCGCAGCCAGCTCGAAGGCGTTTGGGTAGCACGGGTATAATGCACACAACACTGCTACGTATTCCCGTAGCATCCCACTCACTCATACTCCCCTGCAAGTTGTAAGCTCTTTGGAACAGACACGCAGATGCTCCCGTTGCGCAACGCAGACTGAAATAGACGCACCACAGGGCAGGATCTGGCCCTGTGTGTTCAGACAGGGACTCGAGGCTCTACCCTTCCCCTCGGGGCAAGTTGTGCCACCAGACCTGCTGGGCACAGCCCAGGTGGGACCCCTGTCCAACTCACAGGCGGGTGAGGGCTCCGACTACCCCCCGAGTTGGGCACAGAGGGACACAACCACCCGAGGGACGGGCAAGGAGGCCACCAGCAACCAAGTCAGGATGAGATCACTCGTTCGATCCAGCGACAGCAGCTGCGTGTTGCTGCTGGCTTAGTGTGCCTGGTTACCTCTGCAAAACCATAGCTTAAAGAACAAAAAGCAGCCTCTGCAACTGATTTTAGTTTAGCTGTAATTTTCTGGTTATTTTCTTGGTCAGTAAAGAGGATGCAACTGGCTCGCTACAGTGTATTTTTTGTTTTTGTTCACCTCTGAAGAGAGGCGGTAATGGCTTTGCAGGTGCAGAATAGGGGTTTTAAAACAAATAAGGTCCATCCCTCTTAACAAAACTTAATCAGTTCCACCTACAACTCCCCCGAGCTATTGAACTCTTTGCACACCTATGTTTTATGCATAATGACTTTTCTAGCGGGTATCAGACAGTAATCATTCCAGAAGGCAAAAATCTCAAAATAACTACAGTATATGCATACAGAATACATTTAAAAGAAAAATCTAAATTGACTGTTCAGACCTTCCCTCACTTGCCAGTGGATCCTCTCCAAACAGAAGGCATTCCAAGTCGGCGTAGGAAATGCTAAGATAGCATGCTTTCCATATTGTGTTATCGGAGCGTCTTCCAAAAACTCAAGCTTTCCCATACAACAAAATGTCATGAAGAAGGTTTTACTCCAGTCTGCGTATCACAGGCTGTACATACTGCTTCAGCTACTGTAACGTTGGCAAGCAGAGCTTGTAATGACTTGAAGTACAGTTTAGGAGCAGAAAAACTTTGCTTCAGCACCACTTGCTCACACTGTCTGATTTTCATTAGAAGGGGTTTGTGTGCGCGTGTTTTTTCCCCCAGGAATGAAGACAGAGATAAATGTCACAGAGGATTTTTTGGCTTTCATTGCTTCTACTGCATGGAGCCTGCCTAATTGAGCTGATCCCAAATTTGTGTTGAAGGGGTGAAGCCAGCAGACCCAGCCGGGCTGAGCACAGCCCCAGTCCAGCCCTGGCAGTGAGTGTGCTTCAGAGCACCGCGAGCATCTCCACTGGGAAAACAGACTTACACCCCAGTGGGTGGCTTCCCTTGTCCCTCCCACGGGCATTAAACTGCTTGCTCACCTCTCTGCTTCCACAAGGACAGCAAGGAGCTGCCTATGCCATACCTTCCTCAGGCATTGCGAGGAACCTAGCAGAGCGAGGCTCAAACAGCACAAAAGGCAGCATCACTGCCAGGAAACCAAGCGTAACAACCCAGCGCGAGCACCGCACAACAAACCACCCGGCCGCGGGCGCGCGCTCGCGCTGCCTTACCTGGCGGAGCCTGAGGTGCTCGCTGGCCTCCAGCAGCATCACTCTGCCTGCCGCAGGGTGGGCAGCGGGGGACCCGGGCAGGGATGCAGCCAGGCTGCCCTCACGGCACACAGGGGCTGGGGTGGATGGGGACAGCCCTTTCCGACACTGCAGCCCCTCTGCGGCGCAGCCCTGCACCAAGCCTGGCTCCTCAGGGCCCCAGCTGCGATCAATGGACAAACTCAGCTCGCCCAGGTAACCCGGAGCAGCTGCTGCCCGGCCCTGCGGGGATCCAGCTGGGGCACTGGGGAGGGCTGAGCTCAGCCTCACCGGGGTCACCCCGCACATCCCTGCATGTGAATGAGGGCCCGTGGGTGCTCGCGGAGTCCTCGGCTGCACCGACAGCACCGTGCAGGAGCCACCGGGACGGGCGGGTGCCTGCTCCTGGGCAAGGGGATGGGAAGGAGACAGAGCTTCACAGAAACTCCTGCCGGACTGACCCAAACTGAGCTCTGAGTGGAACAAAATATGCTTCAAAGATTTTAATAAAAATTGATTTAGCTGAACAAAGTTCGCGTTTTCCTTTTTTTATTTTTATTTTTAACTGTTGAAGCATTTGACACAGTCGATCGCATCGCTCAGCCCACGGTGCGCGCTGTGGGGACGAGCTCCCCGCCCGCAGCTCGGGGCTGTCTGCCCACAGCACCACTGCGGCCCGCTGAGCTCCGCGGGCTGGACGCACGTATTGCGGCAGACGCAGACGTCCCTACAGCAAGAAGGCAGAGATCCTGCCTGCAGCTGGTCAGGGCAGGGGTTGTGTCTTACAGCTGCCCCAAGGCGTGAAGTGGCAGAGAGGGGGAGGAGGAGAGCGGCTGGGGGCTCCCCCACCTGGCCCACATGTCCCCCTCGCACGCTGCGCTGCTGGCACTAAAACTGCTTTTGATAATGAAAACTAACAGCTAGGCCTTTACATTCAGCAGAAGCCCAGATATAAACAAACGCCTTGGTGTTCTTCAGAGGCTCTTTTTCCCTCAAGGAGCCCAAACCAGAAGGTATTTCCATCAGCAAAGTCAGACGTCCTGTGACACTGCACAGGATGGTTTGCTCACTCAGCCCCTCGAAAAGACCTCAAAAAAGTCATAAAAGCCATTAAAATACAGTCATCAGGTTTCAGATTTCCATTTTTCCCTTTCATGACAGGCAAACGGACACTGTTGATTGGAAGAGCTTTTATTTTGTAAAGGGGTCAGAAAAGCAGAAACAAAACTCAAATTCCGCGTGTGCAGCCAGCGCCGGGGAGCTGCCTCCTGCACAGGCTTCCCAGAGTGCCAGCGGGCTCAGTGTAGATTTGGGAAGGGGTACGTGAAGGTTGCTCTGGAGAGCAGCACATAACCAGCATGTGCACACATATGCGCACACACTCACAGCTTATCCCAGTTAGGAGTCATCTTCCCTAACTTTTAGGGGAATTTGGAAATATTGAGGATGTGGTTCTAATTCCAAAATATCACCACACCAAAAACCTTGGGCATGCAATGTAAAAGGACAATTGAGATATTTTTGCTTTCATTTATAGTCTCTTAAAAAAATAATTTATAAAATTATTTTTTAAAAAAATTATTATTCATAAAAAACAGTTTCAGCATCAAATATTGAAACATTCCCGCCCCATCCACCAGGCTGAACCCAGCCTGCCTGTAATACTCTACTTCCATGAAACATTTCCTTTTGATGAAACAGCATTTTTACGATAGAAAATTCCCAGCCAGCTCCAAGTGTAAGTCAATACACCACAGCAAACATGTCCAAGCTGAAGACTCAAGCCTTCGTATGCTGTGCTGGCCATCGGGAAATAAAGCTTTCACTCTTAGACTGAACTTTTTTGGTATGCGCCTGCTGAAATCCAAGAAAGTGGAGACCCTCAATAGCAACTGTTGATATCAGCATTGGAATGGAGCAGATTGCACCTCAGCTCGTTTACCTTGTAGGGCTGTTTCCTTTATGAGGAGTTTTTAGCTAAGTGGGAGAACACCATCACAGCCTCGCCTGGCTCTCGCTGCCTCCCCGCAGCATCCTCACTGGGTGCACGCTGGGTTTACCACATCCGAAAGGGAAACTTCTGCAGCACATCTGCGGCTACTGCATTAGCAGCATGTTTCTGACAGTCAGTGCAGCCATATAGCAATCATCTTTTTATGTCCAGTCAGACCACTTCCATTCTGCTTTCCAAGGGGGAAGTATTTAGAAAAGGAGAAAAAAATTTTTTTCCACTGCTGTGGAAGGGAGCAGGGAAACAAAAAGCTTCAAAATAACCAGCGTCTGCCAGGAGGTCAGCTCGGGCGAGCCAGCCGCAGCGGTGTTTTTCAAGACACGTGGAGGAAAGCGGAAGTGGACAGAAAGGCATGTCTGTGCCCAAGCAGGGAGCACGTCACGTTTTGGGGAGCAGCTCAGAGTTCACGCGCAGCACCCCCGGGGTCTGTACAGTGCAGTAATTATGCAGGATGGGTATCCTCATGGCCGAGCCTCATGCCCATCACTGGTGCATGCGCAGGGTGGGTTTTCAAGTGAGCACATCGGGGCACCAGCAGATAACGCCCACGACTCGCCTTGGCTGGGATCCTGCTGCTGCTTGATGGCTCAACTGAAGCTTGATGTTTATGGTGGAAATTGTCTTGATTTCTTTAGATGAGATGAGCATCCATGGAGTTTGAAAATGTGTTTTAATTAAGATTCTGCTAAATTCTACCAGACACCTACTTGGAAAACAAAGCAACTGAATAATTAACTCTGATGAGAGCAGATGCTGCTCTAATGACAACCTGTTACTGCTCAAGTGCATCATTAGTTGTTTTACTGTGTTCTTTTAATATGTCCAGAGATCCTCAGCTAATGAATATATTGGTAGCAGTGCACCTAAAATATTTCTTCGATGTGGACTGACTGCTGTAAGAAAAAAAAAAAAAAAGAAAAGATAGACAACAACCAAAAAACCCCCTCAACTGAAATAGCATTTCCGCTGGTCTGAGTTGTGTGTGCCTGAAAGCAAACGCTTCTTTAGTTATCCTTGTGGGATTACTGTAGCCATACATCAAGTGAAGCTTACAAATTGATGAGGATCTAATGATGCATTTATTTACAGATGTGCAGTTCTGTTCCCACTTATGTTGCCGAGGGGTGAGAAGAGAGAAGGCTTTTTTCCCCCCATGCAATGTGCACAGTCGTGCATTTGACAAAATGACTAGAAAAATACCACCAGCATGATTTTACCCTTATTTCTAGCTCTCAAAAAATAAATCTGTATCATCTCCTAAAATATAGACAGAACTATTCAAAAAATAGAAGATAGAATATTTATACTTAAATAACCCGCTTTAATGACACACTGGACTTCCTGTTTTCACAATATCTTGTGGTTTCTTCTTAAAGCCCATATTATTTTTATATTAAAAGCTGTGGGATTCTATTTTGAACTATCGGCATCAAGAAGGTTTGGCCAGACCATAAAAGTAATGAGATGAAGTGCCTAAAGCAAGCAAAAACATCAAATGACAGGATCTACCTCATACTTTTATATTTCCTTTTCTCTCTCTCTCTCTTTTTTAATGCCAGAGCTATCCCTTTTGCCTTGAAATAGTTACAAGACACATTGAGCAATTACTGAGGTGTTACGCAGGGCCCGCTGAGCCCAGCAGAGACCGGTCTGTTGGCCAAAGGGCAGCGGGAACTCTCCAGCCCTGGAAGAGGAGCTGGAGATTGCTGGGGAGTGCGAGGGCATCGCTGTCAGCCCCCGGGGAGCAGCGCTGCTCACTGCCAGCAACGCAGCTTTTAAAGCCTCAACTCCCGCAAAGCCAGCGAGAGTTCAACACGAGGAGCCCCGTGCGCACGCGGGGCTGGCTCACCTCAGCACAGGGCGATGCGCAGGGCCGCGCTTTGTCCTGTCCCAGCCGTGGCGTTACCACCTGTCCACTAGAAACCGGCGCACCTATTGCCACTGTGCCAATGCTTTTAAGCAAGTTTTAAACAAAAAGCCAAGCCAACCAAAAGCACGTGAATATTTACACACTTTCAAGCAGGAAAGTTAGCCAGTTCATTTTGTCCCTAGCATTTCACACTGCCTTTTGAACATTGCTTTATGGCAGACAAGCTAGCTGCACTGTTATTAATTACAGGCAGTGGGGGGGCTTTAACAAGTTTGCATTCTGCCATGGCCAGCTCCTAACCACACAATGCATAACTTCCTAGGTCACCTTTCCTACCTGAAAAGAAAAAAAAAAAAAAAACAAACCACCATCCCTTTGGATTTATAGGGCTCACAGCTGACTGCTATGCCTTTTATGGAGACCTCTTTGGGCCTGATTAATTAGTAATTGGGGCGGGAGCTATGCACTTCAGTGACTCTTGTTGCCTTGATTGTAAATCGCAATCTGGTGCTAAATCTCAGCAGGTGACATTGCTGTTTTTGCTGTGCCCCAGTGACACAACTGATTAAATCTGTGTAAACAGTACCTTAACAGAAATGTTTTGGGGGGATGGAGGGCTGTGTTCAGTTCAGAAGAAAGGGGTTATTTATTTTTGAGGATTCTGTTTGTTTTAAAGCATTTCCATCAATTGTCAGTCATCCTGATTGATCACGCAGCAAACTAATGGTTTTAATTTGGCCTTAGAAAGCTTGCCCACTGCGGGGGCTTTTAAGCAGGGAGTCAGCACTCCGTTCACACAGGGAAGCCTAGGATGGTAAACAAACACTACCCTGGGTGGCTTTACAACGAAAGGAAGGAAAGGACAGCGCTAGAACAGTTCTTTCTGTACATTCTCCTACCTCCTGCCAGGCGGCCCTGCAGCACCCAGTGGGCTGCCTCCCCACCAAGCGTGCGTAGTGCAGGTTGCCTTATCTGCATGTTTTTGACACTGGGAAAATGCAGGATTGT
The DNA here is from genome assembly GCA_013399475.1 of Chauna torquata. Classification (NCBI taxonomy): domain Eukaryota; kingdom Metazoa; phylum Chordata; class Aves; order Anseriformes; family Anhimidae; genus Chauna; species Chauna torquata. The sequence continues at coordinate 72,230 of VXAL01001835.1, forward strand.
CTCCTTTCCAGGCTGTTTTGGGGCTGGCAGGGGACCCACACCTCCTGGCACCTGGGCTCAGCAGGGCAGGGCCTCTGCTCCCACCACCACCACCCCTGCCCCAGGACAATCTCGCTGGACCCCACCAGCCTTTCCCCGGGTCTGGCCCTCAGTCTCATCCCATCCTCTTTCCCCATACAAGCAGGTCTGGTTTTCCATGGTGTTGGGGCCACTGTGGCTCTTTCCCACTTTGGGAGCTCCCATTTCTGCTCTGTTATTGGCTTGCTCCCCACGGACCCATCCCACTCCCCAGCCCTCACAGCATCCTTAGCTTTAAGGACAAGAGGAGTCTCTCTGAGGACAACCAGCTGGCCCACCTCAAACCCATGGCTGTGCAGGCCCACCTTGTCCCAAATCTGGCGGCGCTGAGCCATGCCTACACGTTTGAAGCAACGAAAGTGAAATGAGCGTTACTGTAAGGCCATAGGAGAAGTGTTTGACGTGCTGCCTGCCTCAGAAGCCTGGACCATTAAACACCTGGCTTTTTTCCCCTTAATTCACAAATACATGTTAAAAAATGTGGGAAGCATACCAGTGAGTCTGGCAAATCACTGCCTTTTCCCTGCTCCAGCTTCCTCTTCAGCCAGCACAGGTTGGTGCAGATGACGGGTGCTTCTCAGACCAGTACCTTTGGATTATCTAAGAACAACCGCCTTTGAAGAGACAAGAAATCATTTGCAACACACTGTAATGCTGAACAGCTGTTTCTGTATGCTCTTTGGGAAGGGGGCGTATTTATCTGCAGTTTAGATGAGCTGGAATGTTGTCCATGACCTTGCAACAATGTCTTAACAACTGCTGTGTGAAGCAAAAGCCAGCCAGGGCTCTCCACAACCCTCCTTGGGGTGTGCGTGGGGAGTGTTTAGGTTCATCGTGGGACACACACAAATCATTGGCCTAGGCTGTGCATTCACACTTGAGTCACCTGCTGGCTACTGTGGTTGAGCAGGATCTGACCTCCTTTCAAACAGCGTGACTTTCATCTTTCACATGCAGATGTTCAAATTAGTTCTGGAGAATCCAGCTGTGGTGCCAAGGCAGGCAAATTGGACCTGGAGGTGAAGAGCCCGTAGACAGACCTCCTCTCTTGGATGAGAATGGCACTCAGAGGGAAAAGAAAGAGCCGGGGGAGGCCAGGGAGAGGCAGCAGTCCCCTTGGTGGCCTTGGTGGCTCACAGAGCTCCTGGCTGCAGCGGGTGGCTTTTCTGAGCACGATGTTGGGCTGTGCCCATGGCACTAGCTCCTGGGAATTGCTAAAAGTAGGAGACCCTAAGTGCAGAGCAAGGAGGGAAATGTTCCAACCCCTGGGCTTGCAAAAAGGAAGCTAGTCAGGAAAGAGCATCAAAAATCCCATTTCAAATTTGGCATCAGAATTGCGCAGACCTATCCAAAACTTCTCGCATTATAGACCTCTGGGATCTGGAACACAGATTAAAAAATCCTGGAAGATCGGAGGAATGTTTTTGGGTGGATTTGCAGCAGTTCATGACTTTTTTCCCCACCGTAGTGCTGCTGCAAGAACGTTTTCTCTTGTGTTAATTTGTTACTTCCTCTCCTGATTCCAGAAAACAGCAGTAAAGCACACAGCAGCGGAGTACAAACGACTGAACTTTTAGAAGCCTCACATAAATAAGCTCACGTTGGGTAAGAAAATCTTGTCGGTCCTTATCTTGCCTGGATATTTCTGCCCCATCCAAAGCTTCAGCACAGTTCTGCTACCTGCAGATCTGGAGAGTTCACCACGAAGTGGAGCGCCAGATGAGTCTGCACATCACCTGCTGGGCTTGTCGTGATGAGAGATGGGCTTACATTAGCCAGTCCCAGTGGGGAACCAGGGGCAGTCCCACTGGGGCTTGCTTGGAGCCAGCACTCAGGGCAGACCACTGGGGAAATGCATGCAATTTGCAAAGCTCAGCCCTGGATGTTGGCACCACAGACCTATGGAGGGTTCAGATCCACTGCTGCCGCTGGCACTAAGATTGCTTCTATTCGAATCACTTCCTCGTTAGATTGCAGCCTCTTACTGCTATATATCAAACAGGCATCAGAGCCACCAAATGAGCCACAATCCCTGAGCCCAAGATGCTGCTGCAGTGGTCTGGCACAGTGATCAAGCCTTTACTCTTTCAGAGACCACAGTACGCATGGCCCTGGGATTTAAATGTTCAGCAGATTACATGGATGCTTATGGACCTGAGGAGGATGCTCTGACGCCTTCAGTATGGTTCAGGCAGAGGATTTCTTACAGAGATGCACAAGGCAAAATGTGAGAGATACAAAAGCATCTGTCAGAAGGCAAACAGCAGGTCACAGAGTGGACAGAAATATCGTTCTGACTCCTAAATGTGACAAGCCAAGGCTTTACCTACCGGCCTCTCCAGCCTTGCAGTCACTTCCTCAACATGGATTCCTCTTCTCTCTTTCTCACATTTTTCCAAGGAGGGAAAAAGATCTGCAGCTGCTTTCACACATAGCAGTTTTTATATGACTAACTTTGAGGCCTCGTTGAAGACATCAGGATTTTGCTACCAACTTCAGTAGTCACGTCTGGAAGTACTGGAGCATATGTTACTCTAACTGCAGGGCAACTATTCACTGTGCATCTCTAATTGCATCCATACAGACAAGATGTTCTACTGCACGTGGTCAATTCCAAATGAGCATGAATCTGGCTGATGAAACAAGATTTTCTCCAGAGCAACTGTAAGTGCTAGTCCTTATTGAAGACCTTATTCTTGCCAAATTTCAAGATTTTAGCTCTATCCCTTCCTGCAGAAGTCCAGTCTGAATAATCATGGTTGACTGCTCCTGGAGTTGTGTGAACACTCACAACAGCATTTGTCATCTTCTCATTTAGTGTTTTTCTAAGAAAATTATTTTGCTGTCAACAAATCCCTTTCTTGAATGAAAAGCAAGTAGCTAATGTAGCATGCTCAGAATAGGAATGGGTTTTTGTCCTTGCTTTGCCAAACTCAGCACTGCTTCAGAGCTTAACATCTAAAGGATCACAGTGAATTAGAGGATCGGCAATGTGTGAATTCCTGTCCAGCCAATGGCAACTATCAGTACCCCATTATAGTAATTAACTATGAGGTTGCTTGATTTTTCTTTTGTTCTGTGACAGCTGAGTCCTGTGGAAGACTGTTCAGACACTGGTACCTATCACCCAACTTTTCTTATGTTTAGGTACATGACCATGTCTTTTGTTAACCTGCTTTTTCCTTGCTACCATACCAAGGCAAGGTTGACTTATTCAAATCCATGTGTGCATTTTATGGTCAAGAGCTAATGCACTTGTATGTGCAGCCTAAATTGAGCTGTCAAGCTCAGTTCTGTTTCGTGTTCTTCCTGAGCAGAGATAACAGCACAGAGCTAAACCTGGGACACAAAAGAACAGGACAAATATGCAAACAGAGCATGCAATTTTCCTTGCCAACCTGCTGGACAGCTCAGCAGCTGCAGTCTGGGGGCATGTGGCTCCCCTGTTCTGGACAGCAGATTACTTCAGATGAGATGTTCCAATGCTTAAGCTCTTCTCACTCAAATTACTAGGGCTTCCACAGAGATTAGGCTTTGTAAGTCATCTTTAATCATTAGATCATTTATTGTCTGCTTCATGCATGATTTCCCTTTTTGCTTCCATTTCTTCTCTGGTGGCTGAATCCTGAAACACCATTCTTGCACGTGACTCTTCATTGTGTATCAGTATAAGCCAAGGTGCTTCATTCTTTGGAGATTTAAACCAGGTGATTTTTATGTTCTTGTGGTATTTTCTGAGTTGATTCTTGAGAAAATGGAGCAAGCATTTTGGCTGCAGAGCTGGTGGTAGGCTGCTTCTGTGAGTTAGAATTGGCATTAGCAGACACAAGGATGCGCTGCCAGTTCGTTGCTGGATCACACCTGGCTGGGAGAATTCAGCTGAATGTTTATTCACTTGGAGCAGAAAGGCGGTACTGAGCAGAGCACATATTTCCCTTCTTTGGGAAAAACACTTTTACTATCGCATTATATCAGGTCATCCTGGATTAATATCTCAGGCAAATAGTTTTATATCTTTTGTACCATGCAGTTAAAAGCACAAGCTGTTTAACCTCACTTCTGGAGCAATAAATGTCTATCAGCATTGATGCCCATTTACTGATATGCTTTCAGAACAAAGTATAAATTAATTACTCTAGACAGGAAGACAGGAATGCTCAAGAAGAGTTAGACATCAAGGTTTAAAGTAAGCATTAATAAGAATACAGAAGAAGCCATTACAGTTTATGGAGGATAGTTTCTTTGGTATTCTTTTATCTTTATATGTATACACATATATGTACATATACATACATACTACTGCAAAACAAGAGGCTTGTTAATAGCTGGCTTTGAACATTGGAAGCTTTAATTGTTTTTTTACCTGGGGTGGGGGAAGGTTTATCTCACAGGGGCAGGGCACGTCCTTTTCTGCGACTGTGGCACCAGGCTTGACACTGGCATATGCCCTGCTGTTCCATGTGTTTTCTGCAAAGAAAATAACTCACAAAGAATTACTGAAGTGACCCTCGATGGCCAGGAAGAGATGGACCCCAGCAGAAGGGTCACCCCTCAGTCTGAGAGGTTTTAAGACAGGTAGTATGTGCAGAGGCTAGCAGGGAGGCAGGGATTTTGCACATTAAGTGATACAGGCTGCTGCCACGCAGGCATAAGATGCTTAATTGAACAAGTATTGTCTCATCATGGATGGCAGGGTTTCTGGTCTTCCGGGGCCTTTTCATCTCTTTCAGGGTGACAGGTTCAGCCTTTTCAGCTTTGCTCAGTTTTCCTGAATCACAGACAGCATTGGTGGCTGTGTAGAATTAGACCCTGGTGCTGCAGTGGATCTGCGGGGTATGAATTAGTTGGATTGCAGATGGGTGTATGTCTCTGTTCACAATAATCACATTACCGGATCACGGCCATCATCTGGAGCTTCTAAAAACAACATTCCCTCATCTGTTTGCCTAGCTGATGCATACCACATATTTACATAGGCTCTCATCTTAGGAAGTTTCATCATCTCTTGTGTAGGAGAATGCTGAAATGATGTTTGCACCATAAATGTTCCAGATTCCACACATGCTTTCAGTAGCCCAACATGGTCCTGCAGGCAAAAATACATAAATACCATTGTACTGTAGGGTAAAAGTAAAAGTAGTACTCAATGGAGTTTTCCAGTTTATTCTCTGATCTAAAAGGTCCTGGCCTTCAATTGGTGCATTTGCTTAAGCACGAATAGACCCACAGAGGCCAACAGGATTATTCATGTGCTCAAAGTAAAATCTCTGCATTTTCAGTAGTAAGATGTTAGGCTGATTCACCAACATGTCTAAAAATAGGATTAACTTTAAGGGTGTGAAATGCAGAGGGCAATAGGACCATTTGCCCACTTTAATTTCTCGAGTTAGAGTTTAACCCCATAGTCGGGGTCTAAGCACCAACCACAGACTAAAAATCTATAATCTGAAATTTAGGAAGTGTGCATCTTCAGGCTGAGTAAAATTGGTATTAAATACTTGGAGGCATCCATAACAAAAGGAGCAGATGTAGCCATAGCTGCGGCAGGGCTGTTGCCCAACCATGTGTTCCTGCTGTTGTGCAAACTGGGAACAACAACAGCATGGGGTTAGCAGGTTGGCAGCCCCATAGACCCCCCTTCATCCCTCCCTCAGTTACTCCTTGAAAGTAACGGTCACTAGGCCAATTCAATACATTTTCTGGCCCCTAACCCCTAGTTATAATATTTTTTAGTCAAAATCAGTGTGAGCCGGATATACAGATGACAATTTCTCAAATGATATTGTGTGGCTAATACAAATTATTATATTAATGTTTTCTCTTCTTGTATTACATCTTGTTATTTTGCCATCATATGGTTAAGCAAATTAAGAAATTGAACATCCTGTGTGCAAGATCTATTTGGGTGACATTAACATAAAATAACCTGTCAGTCAAGAAAGCTAGAGCTAAGTGCTGAGTTTTTCTAGGTTCACATACAGAATCACAGCATCACAGAATCACAGAAACACAAGGTTGGAAAGGACCTTCAAGATCATCCAGTCCAACCGTCATCCTATCACCAATACTACCCACTAAGTTACTAAACCATATCTTGTAGCACCTTGTCCAGGCGCTTCTTGAACACTGCAAGGGTCAGTGACTCCACCACCTCCCTGGTCAGGCCGTTCCAGTGCCTGACCACTATCTGAGAGAAAAAGTTTTTCCTGATATCTAATCTAAATCTCCCCAGGCGCAACTTGTGGCCATTTCCTCGAGTCCTATCATTAGTTACCTGAAAGAAGAGGCCGACCCCCTCCTCATCACAACCTCCCTTCAGGAAGTTGTAGAGTGCAATGAGGTCTCCCCTGAGCCTCCTCTTCTCCAGACTAAACAATCCCAGCTCCCTCAGCCGCTCCTCATAAGGCTTGTGTTCCATACCCCTCACCAGCTTCGTTGCCCTTCTCTGGACACGTTCCAGGGCATAGATGTCTTTCTTGTAGTGAGGGGCCCAACACTGAACACAGTACTCGAGGTGCGGCCTCACCAAAGCTGAGTACAGGGGGATGATCACCTCCCTGCTCCTGCTGGCCACACTGTTTCTAATACAGGCCAGGATGCCATTGGCCTTCTTGGCCACCTGAGCACACTGCCGGCTCATGTTCAGCCTGGCATCGATCAACACTCCCAGGTCCCTTTCCTCATCACTGTCTTCTAGCCACTCAGCCCCAAGCCTGTAGCATTGCATGGGGTTATTGTGGCCAAAGTGATACACATCACTGCAGGAAGCCTGCAGTAAGAAGAAATGCTTCGGTAATGTATTAATATTATTGTGACTTTCCAAGGCACTGTGCCTGAACTGAGGCCTCCAAATCACACTCAACACCCATGAAAACTTGGACCATCTCAGTCTTAATGGGTTCTCCGTATCTCAGCAAGCAGAATAATTGAAAGTCAGTCAACATGAAACTGCCGGAAATGCTGGCTCCACAGCACAAAGCTTAGGCAGCTTGGTAGCCAAGGGGGTAAAAGCCTGCTTCAGAAACAGTAGAGAGCAAATATATTTGGCAAACCAGAAGAAATCACTTCCCCCTCTAAAATTGTTAATTTCCAACAAATCTGTAAATTCCAGTGTGTTCAAGTTGATTTTAGGCAGCTAGAAATAGCAGTAAGCCAATTGCTGGAAGGACACTGGCACTAGGTGTTACGAGACTTTATCTGCTCGGCTCCACAATAAATTGTTCAACCTTCAACATTTTATGAAATGTGAAAGTTTCATAATTGTACTTTAACTCCTTTAACTAACATACAATGGAATTTACACATAAAGAGAGACCTCAGAACGACTGCAGAGAAGGATAATTACTGTGGGTTTTGTACCACTCTGAAAAGTTGGTTGCCCAAGGACATGGACTTTGTCAATACAAAACAGTGTGAAATGACAAATGAATGCTTAGGGAGGGTATTTTCAGTAACTTTGCCTGGTTTCTCTCACACATGCAAATCTCCCAGTAATTTCAGACCCGATCCTTTTCAAGCAAGAACACAATAAGGAATACCTGCTCAAAACGGACCTCCACAGACACAACAGTCACCAAAATAATTTATTTTGACATTTGTCCTAAGTGTCTTGCTAAACTGTTTTTTCTCTCATTTCTGAGGGGACAGTCGCATGGACAGAGGCTGGGAGAGCAAAAAAGCTAAGGAGGTAGACACTAAACAGGATAAGCACAGCTTGCTTGAAGAAAACTTTCTGAGTGAAGCCAGTCACTTCTGCTTTGAGAATAAATAGCTCTCATAGTCCCTGGTCCCCACATGATTTCTGCAGGCACACTTTATTTTGAAATCTAAAGGACTCTTCAGGAATGGAAGGTTAAACATACACATAAACGTTCATGAAGCTGGAGCCTTATTTGACTAATTTCTCCTAGGCTGATAATCAAATACTAAATAGCCCCAGCTTTTGGAGCAAACACTTCCCCCTAAGGACAAACTTCTTCACTGAACAATAGATCAGAAGTGAGCTGGCACTCTGGAGTTCAAGACAGACCTACTGTAATTAATTCAGTTAGAGCACAGCAATTTGGAGGTAGCAGAAGGATGGCAAATCCCACCCTGTTTCCTAATCTTCCCCAAAGGAACATATTTATTACGAACTCTTAAAATCACCTTTTGATAATGTTGAACAGCCTGTGAGGGGCCCATTAAAGCATACAAGGCAGACCCATTTTAATCCTTAATACCACCTGAAGATTATCCATTTTAAACGGCCTTACAGAGCTTATCATAATTTTGTGAACTATTAAAAAGTATTAAAAAATACTACTACATCTATCTGATGAGAAACATGGGCTCCTCCAGCCTGCCTGATAGAAAACACTGCATCTCTGCGGCTGCCTGGTGGTGATTCCAGCCTTGGTGACCCAGATTCTCAGTGGTACCGAAGCTCCCTGAGTTTCACTGAGAGTACAGACTGTATTGCAGCCACTTGGGTTACTTTGCTCCTCAGGCTGAATGCAGAGATCTCATTTTGCTTTTCTACATGGGGCACCATCAACCAAACCCAAGACAGCTAATTCACAACTGCCCATGCTTTTCAGGATACACAGTAATTGGTATTTAAAAGCATTTTCGTTTTCAAGAGTGTCACTGAAACAGAGCCACCTTTTATTCAGTACTTTAAAAAAGATGTCCCATCTAAATCACTTAAAGAAGAGAAAACCCAAGCCATTCTGTGGCTCTGGGACCAGGCAGTGGTTGACATTGGCTAGAGGTCTTCTTCTCATCCACTGGCAAAGTCAAGATGTGAGAACAATCATCACCTCCAAGTGAGCTCAGACAGCAGATTCTACCAGTCTCCCCATTTAAGCGTAGACAAACTAACCTCCATTCCTGAAAACTTGTGAGAAGCATCATAGCACCTGCAGTTACTGTGTGCACATCCGTTACAGTCTCTCAATGCTCTTCTTCAGATGTAGCAGCACTACACTGCTCCTAAACTCAAGTGACTGCGTCAGTAACACAACCAGGCTGGAAAAGAAGAGAAAGAAAGTCCAGCCTCCACAAATGTGCAGTGGAAAGAAACTGAAATGCAGGTGTGCCTGGTTGAACCCTGGCTGGCTAACTCCGTATTACTGCTGCCTGAGGAGCATGGGGGATAGGGGAGGGAGAGAAATGAGCTGGGCATGCTGTCCACGTTGTCTGACTGCTGTCTGTGCCATTGAGCTTGTAGAGGAGAGGCCGGCATGGATGGGACCTGTTGACTTGGTAATTTGCAACTGCATGACGTGCCTCTTTCTCATTCCCTTGGTTGCCTTCACTAGATGAATAACTGCCACATTTAGAGGACTAAATGCTAAAGGGGAAGAAATGTGAGCTCAGGAAGAAAGTGCAGCATTGCATGTTTGCCCTTCAAAGTAAGGACAGCAACCACAGCAAACCAAAAAGCATACAAGGCATGGGATGACTGGGATGACTTGGAAAACGGGGAGCTAATTACCCCATCTTGTGCCAGACAAGCAGGGCTTCTCACACAGCAGCACCAATAACACATCCAAACTTGACCTGCAACATTGACCCGGGCTTGTGAGCAGAGAGGCGCTCAGGCTGAAATCAAGCAGAGAGGAAGTAAGGGGAGGCTGCCAAACTCATTTTCACTGGGGATCTGAACCACAATTCAGTCCAGGTGACATTTTACATATTTTCACCATTGTTTTTGTTTAATTTGTGAAAGCAATTACACAGCCAATTGAACAGTGTAAAGCAACTGCTGCAATAGTCAATATTTCAAAGAGGTACAGCGCAGCTCGGCTTTCCCAGTTAGGATATTCAGGCATAGCCCTACGGTATCTGTACCATCCATCACTGACATTGCCATCTGGCTTACCTGAATCCTCCCCAAATACAGCTTATGCTGAGCAAACCTTACTTTTCTTTGGGGTCCTTATGAGGAAAACGAGGCAACAAAACACCCTGCGCTGCTGGCGATATGGACAATCTTAGCTGGCATTGTCAGCTCTTAACTGAAGCATGACAAGGGACAGCTCAGTGACAGATGAGGCCAAATACACTGGGCCTCTGGGTGGTCATTTTGATGCAGATAATTGGTGGCTCACCCTGTTGAATTGCACAGTGTAAACATGTAACACTAGACCCCTACAGGACTGCTCTGCCCTTGTCACACTTCAGCTGAACTACTCTGATTTTTATTGCTGTGGCTAAACTCAAACCTGTGCCTCTGGTCCCTTTTTCTGCTGGAACTAAATGGGTGCAACTCCAGTGACCTTTCCCCCCCAGACCTTCAATTGGATATATTCTTGTTAAGTTTTCACCCACTAAAAGTGGAAAGAGAAATTTCAAAACTAAACTATTGTATAATTTCCTGCATTGTATTTCTGCAGTGCACTATGCAAATTCAGGATATAATCAAACTTCTTAACTTCTCTGCTTCTTTCTATTTACTGCCAACCCTCCTCCCCTCCACCTCGGTGCAATTTACCTTCCTGTCGGTCCAACTCTAGACCTCTGCCTCCTTCTCATCTGCTGTGGTTCTGCTGTTCGTGACTGTCCTGCTGGAGTCTGCAGGCAGACGACAGGAAGGCGTGTGCTCTAACCAGAGTTTCGGCGAGGGGGACAAGTTCAAATGTTTCCATGAGTCAAAGCTTCAGAGTGTCCCTGAAGAGCAGTGAAGATGCAGTCCATACTCCCATTTTACTCCGTTTGGATCTTGGCAGGTCAGATGGGACATGAAGAGGCAGGAATAATGTATTTCCACCACCCTAGAAGATGGCATGAGCAGAGAATGCCCTTTGCTATATCTACTGCACAAGGGAGAACCCAGTAAAAGGTGCAAGAAGTCCTGTGAGGATGTACAGGGAGAGATTCAGGCCTGCTGCTGGTCTGCATAATATATGGAGCAATATAAAAACTCAAACCGTTTCATCAGCAGTGGAATCAATTAATTTAGGGTGACCAATGGTTCAATATGGTATTGCTGACTTTAACTGAAGGGGAAGGAGAGATTTATTGGGCCTCTCTCTTCTAACCAGCTGCCTCCTTTTGTGATATTTGTAGGAACTTCATCTACAAAGAAGGAATGCTCACAAGGTATTAGGGGACACACACACACACATCAGTGTCAGCGGTACAGGCAAAATGGCATCTCACAGTGTCAGGGATGAGGGACCATGGCCAGTTGGAACGGGAGAGTTGGTGGAAAGGCTTAATCTGGCTAAAAAGCAACGGAGAGCCCTGCCTGGCTGGAGCAGGCTATCTACTTGTGCCAGTGTGGGTAGATAAGTCAAGCAATATTCCTTAAAGAGCAGCACGGGACTGCTTCTCAGGGTGGGATAGGGTGGATGAGTCATGCACAGGGTGCCAGGAAAGTTTACCTGGTCTGGGATGAATCCTTGTTCAATGATGTGCTCTGAAGAGCAAGACTTATTGAAAGGTCAATCAGGGAGTCTAGGGCAGAGCACAAAGCTGAATCCAAAAATCCTGAATTTGAAATCCTCCCTTTTCTCCTCATTCTTTTATTTACCACTCCCCAGGACAAAGCAGGTATCTACCACCATGATCCCCAACAAGCACAGTTGCCTGGATGTGCTGGTATATTTTTGGTGTGCATCTCAGAGAATTTGTGCATCATTACTTAATAGATAATAATTAGTTTAGAGCAGATAACTAAACAGGAGCTACAGTATTCAAGCTCAACATTGTGGCAGTTGCTTGTCAGAAAAGACACAAAGCAGCTTTGTGACCCACGTGATATCAATACTGCACACAGGTATGTATGGGATCTAATCTTTCCATTGAAATTTAATTATAGCAAAATTGCAGTTGGCATTACAAAACAAACTTAACCTTAAGAAAGACCTGTGTATTGAGTGTATCTTCTCAGGAAACAGATCTGCTTTCACAGTGGGGTTGGTTTGTGTTGCCAGTTGACCAGCCTGCACAGCCAAGCAGGAGGGAGCTGGGCTCTCTTTTGACTCAAACCTCAGTGGATTGTTTCCTTCAAATCCTCTCGCAGAGCCCACGTTCTCAGTGACCCCGCTATTTTCTGTTTCTCTTTGCTGTGGTGTGGCACAGGAACCCCTCCTACCTCACAGGCTCCCACTAGGGCTGTGCCACCAGGACCCCACTGCTGCCTAGTCTGTGGAGAGACACCTTGACGATACAGGTGAGTTGCTGAAGTGGCGTAACATTGCCAGTAGAGTAGGAGATAACTGTGCACACCAGTACACTGGAAGCTGGCGGTAGTGCCGCTGTGTTACCTATGATAAATAGCCTGTGTCACCACAGTAGCTGGTCTCCAGATTGAAGCAGACTTTTGCGAATCAGCAGGGTCAGCATTTGAAAAGCATGTGAATATTGTGCACTTGTAAATATTTGAGCACATCTGTTTAGCTCCTTCTCAAAAACCACTGGGAAAAACTACTTCACATTGTGCCATGCAATGCTGTTACCCTGCTCTAATTGTTAAATCTGTTGAGTGTTTTTCTCATGCACACAAAAATTAAAAATTACTATCTTCATTCATGATTAATTCAGCTGCAGTGCTGCACTGTGTCACACTGCATTTTTTAAAGTATTAAATTCCACCTCATAATCAGAAGAGTTTTAATTAACTTTTTGCCAGTTCGCCTTTTTCTCCCCCCTTCACAGCACCTCAGACAATATCCAGAGCTGCTCTCCCTGCAAACATCTCCCCAGACGCCACTGCGACAGCGGTGGAGCACCAAGCTGGCACTGTGAAAACTGCCTGCACCAACCCACAATGCCTCTCCCACGCCTCCTTGCTACAGCTCTAAGGCCAGTTGCCTGCCAGTATACAGCTTACCTGGCCAGAGGATGACAGAGGTCTAACTCACAGCATTTTTAGTCGCCTGAGAAGAGCATCTGGCTATTATTTCCTTTCAGCCCAAATCTTCTAGTGGGTATGGGACTGGTCTTTTATATTAAATCTTTAGGGAAGTCTAAGGAAGGACTTCAGAAAAGCAGTACTCCTGCCTCTCTGTCTATCATGTTTCTGTAATAGCATCTGCCCTCTTTCCGGCACCTGGTGCTCCCCAGGACTGCCCCAAACTGCTCATGCACCTCTTCTGGATTTGCAGATGGACTTTCTAAGCAGGGACACGTCTGCAAGTAGGAAAAGTCGCTGTTCCCTCTTCCCCAAGCTAGCCTTGACAAGAAGGAAAGTAGTTAATAAACATTATTTTCAGAACAGAGCAAAAGGAAAAGCAAACAGCATAGAGAGAGGACACACAGGAGACCCAACTCCCTTCCAGAGGTTTCATGAACACTTCTGAACCAGTGTGATTTTTAGACTCAACTCAGAAGTGATTACAGAACCAAGAGCCATGTAGGCTTCGACAGGTTTGGACCTCGATACAGGAGTTTTCCTTGTGAGCAGAGTGCGCAGCAAGCACTGCGAAAGGCAGCAGGAGCTGCCCTCTGCCCTGGTGGGACCCTGATGGGAAGCTGCCCTGGCAACATGACCACACTGCCTCTGGACAGCTTTTGCTTGCAGGACCAGCACTTACTCAGCAGATCTCCTCACGTTTTCCTGACCTTGGCAGTATTACAAGGGTCACATTTTCACATGGCTGAATTGCTTCTGAACAATTTCTCTGATGTATTAGGCACAAACATGCTTTCTGTCAGCATCAGGCATGTCTAATCTCTCCACCTGCTTTCTCCCCTGGCAGCTACATTCAGTCTCTGTTGCATGGAAAATCCCACTGTCCTTTTTCCATTTGGTAGCAGATTCCTGCTGCAGGCTGAGGGAGCACTCACTCTCCCCTTCCTGCCCATTCTCACTTCCCTCATAGCCCAGCTCTGACAGTTTTTGAGGCACAACTGGTAGCAGCTAGGGCTTGAAGCCCTCTGGAGGCACAAAGGGGGCTGCAAAACGGGTGCCTCCACCTGCACTGGGGAGGCTGCGCTGTCCCAGGCCCCGCTTCCCCCTTCCTTTCTGCAGACTCACTGTTTATGATTTCATAACCTCACTTTGCCTTATTTAATGTTTAACATTTCACATCTTAATTGCACTAATGAGTAACTTATGCAGGTCACACAGTAGTGTCTTCTCTGAGAACGTGCCAGCGGGATAGCTGCTAACAAAGCGGTGTCCCTGAAAAACGTCTCGGGTGTCCAAGTGGGAATTTATAACTGGCCTCCTTGCCCACCCACAGAGACCGCCAGCCAGTCCCCCTGCTCACAGCCCTCGCCAAGGGTCACCTCACACAATCCACTAAATAGGGCAGGGAGGAGGTCTCAGCAGAGGACTTCTCTGGAAAAGCACCTGGAGGTGCTCCTGCAACGCACTCAGGCTCTGCCTCAACAACCCAGCCCAAGGACCAGTACTCAGCACTGACCTTCGCCATAACATGCAACACGACAGCACTCCACGGGCACTTCTTCTCACAGGCTGCAGCAACTGGAAAGCAGAGGATATGTGGTTTCATAGAATGCATGCTGCTTAATAAGGCATTGCACATTACAGATGAGATACAAGCAGTAGGAGAATGGAAAGCAAGCAGAAGAGAAAGGGAGCAGGATCAAGCACACATTTAATTACAGTAATTTCTGACAATGGTTTGCTGCATATTTGAACACAGAAAGATGGGCAGTGGCCATTCATCAGCTCTAATCCAAGCGGATGTGGGACATTCAACAAGGGCAGAGGTGATGTTGGTTTGCTGTCACACATGGTACCTTGCAACGTTCACTGCTTTTCTGCTATTTCTTTGTGTTTTCAAGGATTACATTCCTTGGAAGATCCCTGAGCCTGTGGAAGGAGCTGGGAATTCTGTCAGTATCTGAGAGGATAAAACATTGCTATATTTGATATATGAGGTGAGAGGAAGCATCTTCTGAAGCATTTGCTTTTCAGTAAGAAAACAAGCAAAGGCATTCCTGGCCCAGGGTCATTTTTAGTGGGATTTCCTTAATACTTTTTTCCTATCCCCTCCTGCCTGCTTTCCCCCAGCTCTGAATCCACTCATCCATTGCATGGGTTGAAAACAAACGTTCCCCAAGCCAGAGCAGCGTGAACCTCATCTGGGTGGGAGCTGCTCTGGTGAGGACTCCTCCTTCCAAGCTGACACTCGCCTAGAACAGCTTGTTTCATTTTCTGGAATGAAAGAAGCTGCACTCACCAAGAGACTTTCATGCCATTCATTTGTATTTGTTGTCACAACAGTTGTGTGCACACAGTAGCTTTACTCCAGCTCTTGAGTGGTCAATACGCTACCAGTCATTTTAGAATAAGCTCGTGTAATGACTAGGCCAACTGATATTAAAAATGCACTCCTCCATTTCCTGAAATGTTTTGCCCTACTTTGCTGCCACCTCCAGCAAACACCCAGGATAGGCAGTCTCTCTCTAGGCTTTCCTGTACAGCCTACTGAACTGCATCAGCCGAAGAGCAGCCCCTTTGGTCTGAAACACAGTCCTTCTGCCTGGAGTTTGCTTTGGGGATGGTTCAGTGATTCACAAACGAGTATACCCAAAATACTGCACATACCTTTCGCCATCAGGAACTCTCCAGGAAAACATTTGTGCAGAAAGGAAGGGCTGCTCTTCTTAGCTCTGAAGCGTGATAGGCTGAGACAAGAGATCAACAAATGTTTTGTGAAATAAAAGTAAGAAGGACCGCTGAAATGAAGTATGGCTGACGTTTACAGCTGAGCATTGCAAGGCTGTGTAAGAGATTTGGACACTTTACCACTAAAATTAATCAAAGACATGCATTTCAGTCCCCTAGGCTGATTTGCAAATATGACTGCGGGTCTCAAGCGTACACTGCATATGTGTAATTGTCAGCTCTAGTTTATTTTGAATAGACTCAAGGTAAGATAAAACAGACAAAAATGCAGGCACCCAGGTGTATCCTGCATTTGGCAGAATGAAGAACAACATCCACCTATCTGCCTGGCACCCATTTGAAAGCACACAGCAACGCTTTACATTCACCTTACAGGTTATTCTCAGACAGAAAGTGCAGTTAAGAGATATTGGTAAAAGCAGAGCTGAACCCACAGACTTACAGGAACCTATCTCTCCAGACAGTGTAATTATTATTAACGCTTCTTCAGCTACCCCTCCTCTGCTAGAGGCTGTCCTTGCCCCCAGCCCAGCTGCCAGTCTCATGCCATATAGAGGTTTTTTGCCTTGCCACAGCCATTTTTTGCCTCCCCAGGGCCAGCGCTTTGCACAACAGGGCTGTTACTAGCCGCTCTGCTTGTGAATCTCAGCTGTCTGGTGCAATCATCTTCTCTACCATAAATGTCAAGTAGTTGCTGTCTGTGGGCCGTGGACAGTGGCTTTGAACACATTTGGTTTTGTCCATTCAGTAAATTTTCCAGGTACCACAAAGTTCTGTACTTCCCCTGCTTCGGGATACAGAGACTCTTTGGCTGCTATTTCACCTCTGATGCATCTCCTTCAATATGAGGTTTTTTTCCTCATGTAACCACGAATGTAGAATCACAAAGTATCAGGGAAAAGAACAAGTTCATGCATAAAACACCATTATGCTTTAACGAACAGGACACAGGAAGAGTCAGTAGCATGGACAAGCTTGTGAAAGGGGCAAATTCAGTGTAAGCTGGCCAACAAAACAGTACTGAAAGGGTCTTCAGGAGTTTCCTGACTGTTCAGTGTGACGGGTAGTAATGGATGAGCAGAAGAGAGAACACTCTCCAGAGCAAAATGGATCTGGTAGGGCCTCTCGCTATGTCAAGGGATAAAGTGGGATTCCCCCAGAATAGCTAGGTAACCAAACAGGAGCTAAACACAGCTGCTTAGAAACATTTTCAGCTGATTTTTTGGCATAAAAGTCTATCATTAAGATCTGAAAGTTAACAAAAAACCTATTTTCACCAGATCTGGAAAAGGAAATTTGGAAATGTTCTTTTTCTTTTCTTAATTACATTTTTCTTCCTGTTCCTTCCTCTCCCCACTTTTTCTGTGGTGGCAAATGTAATGAACGATAACAAAGGAGAGACAGGAAAGGAGCAGGAGGAAGAATATTTAAAAAAAAAAAGAAGAAGAAGAAGAAGAAAGGATGCAAAAACAAATAATAAAGAAGAGAACAACAAAAACTGAGATCTTTCAACTGCAATTATTTTCCCTAAATTTCAATGAAACCATTCGGGAAAACAAAATATTACTAATTTTCTCTCCAGAGGTTTTTGAAATGGTTTCAGCATTCTTCCCCAGCCGGGTTTTCTCCTGTCTCCAAGCCATTGTGATGAGTGGTGCCGGAGGAGCTGCTCCACCAGCGCGGCAGCTGGGGAATGGGCCACCGCACCATCAGAGGACACACTGCCGGGATGAAGAAATCACCAACACCAGGCTGAGCCCAGCAGGCCTTAGCAGGAATACACCAGCCACCTCGTCACCTCCTCTCTCTGCATTCCAAAATCAGTTTTGTGTAGTATGGGATGCATGATATCAGTCAGACAGCTGTCGATGTCAACATCTAGACGCTCAGCCCTATCAGAAAGAAAAACTCAAAAACTGAGGAGCTCCGTTGTTCAGGTAAGCCTCCTGCAAAGCACTGGGCTCCTAGGCAAATCTTGGTGGTAGAGGTGCATGTGCAAATGGACCCCAGGGGACCGATGCAGGGACTGGTAGGACCTCCCCAGCACTCCCTACACCCAGCCCTTGAGCAGGCTCCCTTGCTGTTGGCCAGAGGGCATGTGCCAGAAAAGAAGAAAAGAGGGTGCTGGACTTCTAAAACCCGCAAGAAGTGCTGGCTGATGGAGCCCTGTGAGCACTGATCTGAACAGCTTGTGCATTACTATCTAGAAGTGTCAAGTAAGATTAGAACAAACATCAAGCAAAGATGAAATAAACAGCTATTGTATGGGTAGAAATGGATTTTCAGTTTCCACAGTAAATAAAATAATGTGCTGTCTTTGTCAGTGCCCCTGTGATGATACAGTTTGCAGGATTTTTACTGGCAAGCTGCCATACTTACTTTCATTTATCTGCCTCAAAGCACCATTTCAAAAAGTGCAAAAGCATGTTGTTGATCGAGTAGATTGTTTATAGCTGAATTGAGTATTTCAGAACAACACGCATTGTAATAAAGCGGGGGAGGGGACAAGGAAGCCAGCACAGCTGCAGCTTCTTGAATCCTTTGTCAAAAATCAATGCCAGAAAGCTGAGACATATTTATTCTGTCTCTGTGAATGCAATACGCAACCCCCTTGCCGCTCCGCTCTGTGACAAGTGCTAACAAAGGCCCTGAAGTCCTGGAGGCCTTACGTTACCTTCCACTGACGGTGCTGGCATCTCGGGAGGGTTGACCAGCACCATGCTCCCCGCCAGTTCCTTGATTGCCAGCACAGCCTGAGGACCCATCGCCCCTGAGCACCATGACAGCTCTGCTGCTGCTCCTAGATGATGCGCAGCACATGGTACAGGAACTCCCTCAGTGATCTAAAGGCAACATGGGAGCGTGGAGAGAGATAGGAGGAGGGTATTAAAAACAACAGCGTAAATAAAATGAAGGTGTTTTTAGAGCAGAGAAACACAGCCCTGGTGACCTGCTGCTGCTGGAGCCAGTTGGCAGAGAGAGGCAAGAAGCTAGAGCAGCCCACCGCAGGTAGAAAGCGATGGCTGAAGCAGAAAGGTGGCTTGTTTGAGTTCACCAGTCTCCCTCTGCAATCACAGCATCTTCAAAAAGACAGTAAGTCAGAAAGACTGTTCTCCATGTTGAAAAACAGCACAAAAAGCACATGCCTCTGGAGGTTTCCACTGCTAACAAGGGCTGGTTTCCTCAGCACAAACAATAAAAGGCTGATGAGTGAGGACTTCAGTTCCCCTAAGACTATAGCATCTAAACAAATAACAGACTGAAAAATATGAGTGGAATTAAGGTAAAAAGAGAACACGACTTTATGGGAGGACAACTGTAACTGCTATCCAGAGTCAGAGGACACAGGAAGAACATGAGGGTCTCCTTTTCCAGCACTGCTGGTGCCAGAAGCAAAATGTCTCACACTCCCAGCATGCCAGGGGAGAGCAGCTTTTCTGGCCACCATTCCTTCAGCTTGCTGGAGATAACAGTGGCAGCATCACCTCCAGCCTGGCAGTGGAGGGTACCAGACTACATGGCCTGAGAGATACCAGCCTTAGTTTCTCCCTCAGCCTTGCTTCCCAAGCGATCTGCCCCATGGGCCCCGTGCTGGCTGAAGCTGCATGGGATGGCTCCTGGCTGTGTGGGGCCCAGCCTGGGCTGGGAAGATGCTGGGCCTGGGTGCCTCAGCTGCGTGGGTGACTTTCACCTTGCCAGGTCCCCCTTGGCTTGCCCAGCCGACGCCAAGTGCCCTCAGGATGCTCTTCGGAGCACAGCGCTCTCAGGCACAGTAGGCTTTCAGGAGATGCTGCGGTCCCTCAGCTCCCTTTGTCAGCAGGAGCTCCTGGAGGCACTCAGCACCCCAGAGCAACGCCTGATCCTTGGCTGAATCAAGCCCTATTAGCATATTTCCAGGCATTTACAGATGCCATATTTTCTACATTAATATTTAACCCACCAAGTCTTTCAAAGCCCATCTTTCCAAACCTCAAGTTCCCAGATGCTTTTTAATGCCCTTCTCAATAGTGCAATAAAAGTCTGATATTTTATTACTCCCATGAATTATTATCCTAATTTGTAATTTGCCAGACTTTCTTAAACTTCAAAATCTGTACTGTATTTTCCCACACACCAAAAAAAAAAAAAAAAAAGCTGTGTGCGACACATTTTTCACTAACAAGCTGAAGCCTAATATTTAAATAGACAATGATTTTTCTGAAAGGGTGCACTATCTTTGTCACACTGTCAGCGAAGTTGTTTTATGTCACCCCAAATCATGTTTAAAGGTTTTCCTAAAATAGAAAGGATAACCTAGAACTGTGCATGAAAGACTGGAAGCAGAATGAAACAGTTATGCATTCTTATGAACTTTGATGTTAACGTAAACTTCCAGGATGGTTTATAGGCACCATTTTTTTTTTTTTTAAGAAGTAAGCATCTTGGTTATCTGGAATGCAGATGCTGGGCAAATTCAGAAGCTCTGGAATGCCTGCAAGCTGTGCTCCCTATGCAGTAGACGCCAAAGATAATGGAGTAAAAGACGCTTGAGATCTCATCCAGCATCTACTGAAGTCAGCGAGAGCCCTTTTACCGACTGTGCGGAGCTGTGGATTAGGCCTCCAAGAGCACCTTCCTGCCAATAAAGTAGAGACCCGACTGGGTCCAGAATAATACAAATGAGGTGGGTCGAATCAGTCAAAGAAAGCAGAAACACTGAAAGGGTGACCTCAACGTAAAACTTAGTATACTCATAATGTGCGAACAGAGCAAGACTTCTAAAGGCACGAGGCTGACAGTGTCCTGCTTCTGCTGAGGTGAGTTGCCCAGGAAAGTGGAGACCAGTTTGTATTGACAATGACTGATTTACCAATGTCTGGATGGAAACCTCCACTTGGCACCCAGTGAGAAACAAGGTCTTAGTACTTACAAATCACAGAAGTGTCTTGCGCTGACATCTCAGTGCTAAGCTCTGCAGAAGCAAAAGCGAACATTGTTTAAAACGATTTGCTGTTTTCTTCCTGCAGAAATATTAAAAATGAAGGCAGAAAACTTCTGTGGAGCTGTCTAATGACTCAAAGGTTGCCACAGCTTTGTGCAGAATGCTATGTTGTCAACTTGATTGGCAAGAAGACACAAGGACAAGAGGACATTTTTCTATGTGGAAACATAGCATTACACTTCCCACAGGCACAGGCCATGCCGTCCTGGGTGAGCAGCTTAATCACTCATGGAGAACTTGCAGCATTTTAAGACTGAACACTCAAATCCTGGAGCATTTAAACTCAGCTGTGGTTGGACGAATCTGAGCCAGAAATGTTAGAACGCCTTGACTGGAGAACCTGAATTCATTCAGAACTGAAAAAAAAACCCAATAATTTCAGTATTGTTTTCTAGAGATCCTTTTCCACCATGGGAGAGATCCACCTTGCAGTGAACCTTTCACAGTCTGTTTTAGGATGGACAATGGCTTTGGACACTAAACTCTCCTCAGAGAGGAGTGATTCCTAGTGATGGAAACATATTTCCATGGAGCATCTGTGCAGGTGGATGAGAGGGCTCTTCACAGGGACAGATGCCCCAGGCCACTACTTCTTGCTCTGCCTTTGGCCCCTTTAACTATTCCCTCTGACTTAAAACTCCCAGTGGAGCAGAGCTCCATGTAATGCAGTAAAAGCTCTGTTTGAGCCCTGTCTCTCTCTCCTGTTATACTTACCTCCCGTTCTCTCATGCCCTTGGCTCCCCTCGGGTGTTTCACCACCTTAAGAGGTGGCAACTTAATCTCCAGAGAGGAAAGCAGGCAGACTCCTCTCTGAACTGCCAGGGATTAGTCCTGCCCCAAGTTCAAGCCTGAGAGCAAATGACAGGTCACTGGGATTACTTGGCTCCAAGAAAGACAGGATTTGCTTCAGGTATGACCCTCAGTAGCAAACTAATAGTAAAATACAATAGCTATTATGTTTCCTATAGATATGCTACAGGCACCGAAATTATTTTTCCCCAGTTACAATTTCGTTTCTAGTTCTTGCTTTCCCCCGCCCCCCCCCATTTAAACACCTTTCCTCCAAGGAGCTGTTGAAGACAACTTTCTATTTTGCTGAATATGCACTATGCACTCCCTGCCTTTAACTCTAACTGCTTTGACAGTTGGCAAGGTAGACATTTCTTTTGCATTTCACCCAGCCAAGCAGCAGCCACTGATCTCAGAAGAGAGGATTCAAGCCACCTCCTGCATCACTATGACAGTTCTTGGAGAGGTTCACTTCAAACCCAAGATTTTGCTTGAGGCTGAGGGAGCTGAGAAGCACAAATTCCCTTCAGCATTCAGGCCCCACAGTCACGTTGTTCATACAATACAGGAAAGATGCACAGCTACACTACTGGGTGAAATGCAAGTACGCTCAGGGACAGTACTGCCTCAAACTATCACATAACTTCAAAAGTCACCCAAAGTTGGTGAGGCAGAATGGTGAAAGCTCCAGAGAAAAGACAAATATATTCTTCTAAAGCCCACAGAGAAAGAATTCAGAGAGTGGCTCAGGTTTTTTTCAGCACAAGCAACTATGGCATTTAC
Source organism: Chauna torquata (assembly GCA_013399475.1). NCBI lineage: Eukaryota > Metazoa > Chordata > Aves > Anseriformes > Anhimidae > Chauna > Chauna torquata. The sequence continues at coordinate 94,450 of VXAL01001835.1, forward strand.
CCCAAAAGTCCCACCACCGGAAGATTGCTACTGGGCCCCAGTCAGCTCTGTTGTCGTTGTACCACTTCCATCACTTCCATGGGCTAACCCAAAACAGAAACCCACCAATCCGCACTGGAGGCAAAGCCTTAGTGAGCAAACACCAGGACGATGTGCAAGAGTCCAGCTTAGTACCCAACAGCATCTGTATGTGATCGACAGCCTCTATGTGGCACTTAACCCTCTGCTTATTTCTCAGGGCTGCAACATATTAACAGTATTACCTTTTCTGATGAAATATCATCACCACATGTAAACGTCATTGACAGGCATTAATTGCAGACAATGCCTTTAATCAACCGTTGAACGTTAATAAGCATAGACCTTGAGAATTAACACAATAAGACACTTGTACTTAATCACTAAAGAGTACTTCTCATAAAGAAAACCCTTTCCTTTTGTTCCTAAAAAGGTCAAAGTCTTCTCTTCTCTATTTGACAAGGAGAAAATCCACACATAGGAGAGCATATCTAGGCTGCTTTATGTGGCTTAAATTATTTCCATCCATGCGTAAAAAAACATTCCTTTTCAAAGATGTTCAGCAAGTTTTTGTGTGTGATCTACAGCTCCCAGAGTCTCTGTTCCTGAAATTATTAGGTGAGCTGCTGAAAGCAGCAATCAAGTTTTACTGTTAATCTTAAAAGCTAATCCTTTTTATTGACTTCCCAGTCAATAAACTTGTAGCTCTCAAACTACTTTCAGGTTTACTTGAGTAATAAGAGGGTTTGTGTGTACCTGTGCATGTGTTTGAAGCTGCTAATTTCCATGCTGAGTAAGTTGCACTTGCAGGTTAAAACTATAAAGCAATTTGCCTTATCTCCTGGCGTGGGGTTCTACTTCCACTGAAATCAGAACAAGGCTTGAGCTGAGAGGACCCGGGGAGTAAGGTCAGGACCCTCATCTGGTCACAGTTTATGGGGAGTTATTACAGGGAATGAATCTTCCTGACAAACAGGAAGGATAAGGAGAGAGATATATTTTATTTTTTATTTTTTACTTTGTTTTTTTTTTTTAATTTTATTTTTATTTTATTTTATTTTACTTTTTGAAAGAAACCCAGAGGATATAGCCCTGTCCCTCTTCTTAAATTGAAGTCTAGCCCAGAGAACTAAAGAATAGTGAAGCATCACACAGATTTATCGTTCCTCAGCTACCAGCCAAAGACAAGGGAACGAAGGGCCAGATGTCTCGGCCTCCTTCCTGTTGCCGTGAACCAGGTGGGCTATGCTCACCCTGCTCTCAGCTCTCCCCTTACTCGTGCCAGTCTCCAACAGCATGAGGCTCCCCAGAAGCCCCAGCACCACCTCAGCAAGAAGAAGACACAGTATGGGAGAAGAAAAGCAGGTCTGCTCTCAGCTTACATGCTATGTTGAACACTAAAATATAAATAGCTCTCTGAGCAGCAGGGAAAACATGAAGGCTTCCTTAGCTTTGTAATTTGTGGTGGGATTTTCTTGTGCCGAGCAGTATGTGAGCTGTGACTGAAGCTCTTCCCACTGGTGGGGGGCATTCATGCTGCCTCTCGGAGCGCAGCCCTTCCCTCGGCAGCAGGATTAGCGCTGCGTCTCTTTGTCCATCACTGGTTTCATGCAGTCTGCCAGAATTAAAATCTTTACCACGTACAGCCGCTGCTGAAGTTGAGCAGGGACCAGCTCCTGGGTTCAATAGGTACTGGGGGGATATTTTCTCCCTCCCTCACTAAGCGTGAGTTTTTCCCTCAGCCAAGCCCCTCCAGCCAGCAAGCCGAGGCAGCTGCTATCCCAGCTTTGGTTTCGCCAGGAGGCTACCAACAGCTGAGCTCTGCTCCCAGCCAGCACGGAGCAGAGGACTGCGCCCACTGCGCGCACACGGCAGGACGCACTGTGCGTCGCGGGCTCGCCGCTGTGCTCAGGTTTCAGGTGGGCCCGTTCCCCGCCTGCTCTGAACGCGTACAGCAAGTTTCATGCTCTTAACATTTCCCAGAAATTCGAAGTGACAGAACCGGAGGTATTGCAATCTGGAACTCTTAACTTTAGTAAACTGGTGAGAATACTGGAATGTGCATGTTCCTTATTTAACTGCTCCACCAGCTTTTCTTATATGCTGCTCAGCACAGCCGTTCAGGATACATATTAGACAACTAACATCTGGACTGAATATCTATTAGGACCATATGCTCTACTCAGCTACAGCATCATGTTGGAGATTGGGAAAATCCAAACCAAATGGAGATATCAGAAACTTTCAAGGGTCAAAAATAAAGTCATTTTGGTTTTCCCAGCCCCGATGAACACTATATTGGCCTGTGCTCTATGCCTCATGCAAAAGTCTCATTGTAGAAATAACCTGATTTTATAAATGAAAAGCAACTTGAGTATTGTGGTTGAAAACAGATCTATCTCGATGATTTTTCCCCAGTAAAGTTTTGAGTGAGGCAATGCTGAATGCCTGTCTCCTAAATGAGACTGAACAGTAAGAGACCCAACCTTTACCTTCCTGTTGATGCTTTATGATGGTGTTTTCAGTGTGGGAGCGATGGTTTCCAGTTTCACCCCAATAGGATTCTCCTGGTTTACAGCCGAAAAGGCTACATGTGCCCTAAATGGCCATGCATGGGAAAGTACCGCTTACATAAACAGGAGCTGCATTTAAATGCCACAGGAGCCCCTCCAGATAGCCAATGGAGCACAGCATGACTCCCTCACTGCTGAATATGGAACCGAGAGCCCTGAGCAGCTAAAGCCATTTTGTACACAAAAGGAAGAAGGCAGAAAGAGTCCCTTTAACCAGCTTTGAGACCTGATCAGGAAAAAAATTAGATTTGGTCTGAGCAAGGAGCAGAACTTAATAATTGGGCTTCTTGGTACTGGTACCACTTGAAATGAACGTGGTTTTGGGCAGTGCACTTTGCAGAGAGTGGTGTTTCAGGCCCCAGATGAAGGGATTTCTCCTGATTTAGCTGATGCACCAGGAGAACCATTGCGTTTTGTCAAAGTAATATCCACACCATATTTTTCCAGGTCAAAATGGCAACCCTTCCCAAAATAACAAACCCAAAATAATTTTGCAAGAGAAAACAATTCCATTTGCCACTATCGTTTTTCAAGACAAAATTAAATAAGTAAGATTCAAAAAAACTGTATTTAAAAACTTGACATAAAAAATGATAAACATCCTTTCTAACAGGTGATTTTTTTTTTTTTTTTAACATTTTCGATATATGGATCAACATAACGAGGGTGGAGAAAAAGAGGGCATAGGATGGATATTTTTGGTCCAGAGAAGTGGATGAGCAGGCAGTAAGGGGCAGGGTGACTGCAGAGAAAGGAATAGAGTGGGATTCAACAGCACAGCATGCCCGGTCATAGCTTGTAAAGACTCTGAGCAGCATCACTGCTGTGCCTTGGGAGCCCATCGGCTGAGAATGGCAGGGAGTGAGAAGGGCTGGAGGCGTGAGCGGGTCACAGGACAAGCGTGAGTCACCAGCACCTGGCCTTGAGAGTCTGCTATGGCAGGCGAGGTAAGGTAATTCCCCAGAGATAAGGCAGTGGAAACAGCACTGCTCAAGGCCAGGGGACCTCACCAGCCATGCGGCAAGCTCTTAACACCACCCACATTCAGGAAAGATGAAAGAAGCAGAGAGAAATGTTATTGGGGTGACCAGAAGGTTGGATTCTGAGCATTTGGCTGGATTAGCCCAGAAGCAGACCTTGATCTTGTCTGTAGATTGGTGGGATGCAAAAGGAAAATGAGCAATAAGCACCATGGAGGGAAATTCTTTTTAATAATTGTGTCAGCAAAAGATCTAGAACAAGTTGATAATTAGCCATAAATGAGCATTGATATTTTCTTTAGGGTGCTAAATTGAACTTTGGTCTCTCAGCCAGAGAAAAAATGTGAGGTTTGAAAATCCTCCCGAAGCCCTGACATCCCATTGAAGCCAACGACAAATTCCTGCCCTCCATCCCTGTGCTTGGCTGCCCGCAGCTTCAAGCAGATGTTCCTGAACTTATATTCAATTCCTTTCAGAAGCCTTTTTTTTTTCTTCAAAACTATGAGGTCTAGAGACTTCGTTTTCTTGAGATGAAAGATTAGATTCTGTCAGTTCTGAGTACATATGTGGGTTGATCTGGCCTATGGGCCGTATGTTTGACACCTCTAGTGTACTGTGTTATTGTACCCGGGGGAGGTGACGGGGACTTATTTATAGAGACAGTGTCTGTCAGGGGAAGTTGTAAGTGCGATTCGTGTGGGTTAAAATAGGAAGAGTATGTACTCTCTTCAGTGGACACTTCCTTGATTTTAGGCACGGTCAGGGTGAGCATCCTTAGCAAGTCTTAACGGTGTTCAATTTATTAATTTTTTTCGCGAGAACATGTGGTATTTTTAGAATCTTCATGCATATCGAAATTTGGAGAAATGACAAGTCCAGGGACTTCTGGGACACGCAAAGCAGATCTAACCTGTCATCTGTACCTTGCGGAGCTGCAGACGCCACTGCAGAGCTGGTGCAAGCACTGCGGCACTGCAGGGTCGGTGCTCAGCACTGCGCGGCACGCGGGCAACGCAGCACCGGGGCTGCAGTCCTCCTAGCCCCCCTGACACGCAGTGCCCAAACTGCTGCCTGCCACGCACAATCCGCAGCCTTTCTCTGAGTAGCCACCACGCAGAGGGGGCTGAGACAAGCCGGACACTCCGTCTGACCCGCGGAGGCAGCTCTTATGGTCTGATGCTCAACCCCTACACCCCTGCCCACATGTGAGCCAACAGATTGCTTCTTCCAGAACGCCTCAGCGTGAAACAGAAAGCCACCCTGGGTTAAAGGCAAGGAAAACATCTCCCATTGACTTCGCGACAGGGGCCTGGGGCTTCACCCTGTCTCACTGAATCTGCTCCTTCTCTAGTGTAAATTATTTGAGAAAGAAAGTTTCCTGATATTAGCATCTCGCACGTCACCAAGCAGATTGCCAGTGCTTGAGAAATGGCCAACAAAAATAACTTCCTTGCAGGGTTTAAGTACATAAGAATTAAAGTAGCCAATGAAGTTTTCAGACTCCTAACACTTCAAACAGAAGAGCTCCAGCAGTAAGCATACAGCTTAAAAACTTTAATCAAACGCACTAGCTCACAGCAAGAGCAAGTAGATAAAACAGATGCAAGATTTCCAGCCCAAGTCGTTTTCACATATGGTAACACCATCCTCTCTTAGGGGAAACCAATAACAGCAAACAATGAAAATGCCCTTATTTAAAAAAATTCCTTAGTATGTCCAAACTGCCATCTCTGTTTAATCTCAAACTTACAAAAACCTATCCCCTTGGTTAGGAGTCTGCTGATACTTTAGGTTAAAAAAAAAAACAAAGCACCACATCTTTCCGCCCCACAACTGACTGGAGTTGCTGTCACAGGGGAAACTGTTCGAGAAGCTTGTCTCAGAGTCAGGCTCCTATTACAGGGCACGGGGACAGCATTCTCAAACGTTGGTCCAGGCTGTGTCAGTACAACGCCGCGGTTCCCTCATGTTTCCCCAGCAACAGGCAACAGAGCTGGGACCTTCTGATGCCATGGCGTGGCACGTGCGGAGCAGAGCTGGCCCACTTGTACTCGAGCTTCCTTATGGCTCCTTGCATTTCATCAAGAGCTTTTTTTCTTTCTCTGGCCTGGATTGGATGTAGGTCATGAACTCAGTGATGGAAAAGGCAATAATTCATCTCACTAGTGAGACCTCCATTTTCTCTGTTCATTTATTGAATTAAATTCCAGCTGTTACCAACTATTCATATACTCTCTCTCATGTGTACACATCCACATACACCGAAACAGCAATGTTCATTAAAAGGTAGTACTGCTACGGTTCCCCTCCTAGCAGCCAGCTTATTGAGTACCATTTTCAGACAAAACTGAAAGCCTTGAAATCAGTAGTGCCTAATGCAAAATGAGAAAAACAATGGACTGGTTTCTGAGGTGCGTGCACCAGCACAGCAGCACTGGGTCGGGTGGGACTGCTCCATTCCACACCTGGTGAAAGTCTCCCGTTAGGCTGGTATCGTTAGTCCCATTTTTCTCAGGATTAAATGCATGCAGCAGAGGACTTTGCAGCGAGGACAAGCTGTCAGCTCTGATGCAGGACCGGCACCAGCGCCAGAGGCAAGAGCGGCCTGCTCAGCGACACTCACTTCAGCTTCCTTCCAACCCTCCTCTCCTGCACAGGCTGAAGACGTGGATTCAAGCCTGCTTTGGCTTGCAGAGTCCGCAAGACAGGACAGTAACTTCTGTTCTCTAGGAAACAGTGAGTCGCTCAGCAGTGGCGAAGTTAGGAAAAGTCTGGCCTTACACCCCACATTTTGGCCCCTCAGAAATAAAGTTGGTAACTGCTTGATTTAACTCACTGGTGCAATCTGCAGACGGGATCATACCCTCCGCTGGTGCAAACCAGAGTGGCTGTACTGGCTCTGGGGAGAGGCCAGCCCTGGCGCCCCAGCCAGGGATCTGGCCCCCGATGGGGCAGTGGGCACCATCTGTGCTAGGGCATACAAGGCAATCGCGGAATACATTCTCTGATGGTCATACAGACCTCCAGGCTGCGGATTAGTAACGACTAAGCCCAGAGCTCCTCCTGAAACCGAAACAATATCAGCTTTGAGCAAACAGTTGTCCTAAATGAAAATTCATCCCCTGCTAAATTTAACCAGGTTGCATGACAGCACATATGTGTTGATTTCAGTGAGGTTTCTGAGGCATGAGGGAGATCATAAATAGGCCCTAACATCTGAGAAAATTAGACAGAAAACACAGTTTTGCTTTCCGTTACACTTTTGTTTAGAATTCAGCTCAGTATCTGCTCTTCCTTAAATGTTCTGGCACACAGCTTAATTATTAGCACAGTTTCCTTCAAAGGGAATAGAAAGTAGAAATGGTTATTTTTATGTCAGTGTCATACACAAATTAATGGGCAAAAATGATTTGCAAGTGGAGAGTTTTTAGCTCCTGCAAACTGTGTGAGCCTGGCTGCTGGCACCCCACGCATCATGAACTCCCCGGGGGGTTGATCTGCTTGATGTCAGGCAACCCCCGGGACTGTCAGGTTAATCATCTTGCGTGCAAACGATCACCCAAACAATGCGAATGGAGAAGGACACAAAGCCCAAGACACACCTTCTGTCACGGATCTGAATTTAGGTTGAGGGTGGGAGTGCTGGGCAGCAGCGTCCTCACGCAGCACTGCTGACCCAAAAGCAGAGCTCAGCCTCAGGTTCCAGGCTTCATCCCTAGGACTTGCATCAGGCAGAAATGGAGTTAGAGGAAATTGTTATGACAGCAGGCTTTGTATCTGTCTCAGAAAAGCTCTTATAAAAACAGTTGGTTGATGCTAGATTGCCCAGGCGTCCACTCTGGTCTCTGAGCACTGAAAACTAAAGCCTATAGGGTGATATTCTGTGATTTTAATGTGAGCTCCATCACACACAGATGGGCTATACCACCGTCCCCAGCCACCAACGGCAGGACCTGCCCAGAGGAGATGGGAGCCATGCTGAGAAGATGCCGGGAGCAGGTCTCCATCAAGCCAGCAAGTTGGGGCAGTTGGGCCTACACAGCACAATGCGGGTTCCTTCCCACCGCTTTCCACTGCTGGATGTTTATGCCACACAGCCACAGGGAAAGTTGCTAATGGCTTTGTCACAAAACACCTCGCTTCTGTCCCACCTACTGAGCTCTGTATAGCAGCAGGGACAGCCAGGATAGCCCAGGTCCCTGGGGCCAGTGGCCACGTGTGCACATTCATGCAGGACAGCTAAAACAGCCTTGCAGACAGCAGGTGCTAAAATGGCACTTTAAACACATTTCATGTACACCATTTCTAGCAATTAGCACCCATACCAGGAGCACACGTGCCCTTCTTGACCAGCATGTGAGTCTACATACGTGTGTGTTTTGTGCACTTACAGATAACAGAAGAAAATATTTTTCATTATGCTTATAGCAAGACTGGATTTAAGCCAAAAGTGAATTAAGTTTTGACTTCAGCCAACGGAGATGTGCTAGCAAGCCTGGCAGTCACAGGGAAGGAGGAATACCCAAGTACTGGGGAAATGGCATGCATTTACTTCTGAGCTGCACTCCGCTGTTGTGCATTACCCTGGTGGATGCGTGGCACATCTCGGCAGTCACAGCGGCTGGTTTCCGCATGGTCTTTGCAAATAACCTTGACTAAGTTCAATTTTGCAAGCACTTCATCCACCACACACAAACATGCCATGGATTTTGATCAACTAAATGTGTGCTGAGAACGGGGCACACAATGCACATTTTCCGCATCACTGCTCCTTTTGGGTAAGGGGCTCAATGCTACAACCCTGTGCTCACACACAGGACAAGAGCGCAGGGGCTGCAGGCAAAAAACAAAGCATGGAGCCTGACCCTGTGATGCATGGCAAAGCCACGCTGCTTGCAGCCACGGGAAAGCTAGGTGTAGTGCGTTGGCACTACACGGGTGCCCCGGCCCCGGTTCCAGCCCAACGCAGGGGGCACTGGGCACCTGGGGGCTGCACCGCCCGCATCCTCGCAGCATACGTCCAGCCTGCCACGGAGCACGGCTGCCCTTTGTAGGGAATGCGAACGTATGTCAGCTAAAGTTATTCATCCGACTTCACTTCTGAAACCAACAAGAGGAAGAGAAAAAGAGCCACTTTGAAAGCAGATGTGGTTCATCAGTTTTATCTGTGATCTCCCCTAGACATACAAAATTGTATGACAATAGGAAGCATTGTGAAATCTTTGCCATCTACACATTTGTTTTTCCTCAATCTGAGAAGAAGCAAAATCTCTAAAAAAGTAAAAAAAAAAACAAAAAAACACAAAGTCCTAATAAATGACTAATTCTCACAATTTGAAAACCTGTGTCTGATTCACAAGTCACTCTGATTCTCCTTGTTTCTTCAGAAAGCAGTGACGCAGAGGGGAAACGCTGGGCCACGCACGGCCTCCCCATGCAAAGCGGGTTTGAAGAAGCCAGGACCAGGTGACTCATTCGCAGCCAGCCCCTCGAGGGACAGCAGGCAGAGCATCCGCAGGGCTCCTCGTTTCCTCATCGTCTCACTTACACTTGCCTATTGTTGGCAGGTACTTAATTTACCCTCTACCCAGTATACACAGAGCAAGCACTAACCAAGTAAATAGTGGTATTAAGTAAATGTTAATGTAAAATAACACCATTGACCTTGTCGCTGCATAAGTCTCTCCACTCAAAATTGAACTGCATTTACCTTAGTGTTGCCAAACATTATTTGTAAGTGGTAAAATGCCCACTTCATCCACCCAGGATGAACACACCAAGGCTTATAAAGCTCTCTTATCAGTGCCAAGAAGAGAAGGGATGCAACTTTGCCACTAGAATAAACTGTGGGTCCCATTTGAAATCCTTTTTTCTAAGATTCTCAGTTTTGAAGCTGTTATTCTTAACAGTGCAGTTGATTTGTTTACAAATCATGAAATAAAGTAGAAGATAATTTTTCCTTTAGATATTTGGGAATTTGATTTTTTTCTGCAGCACAAATGCAAGTAACCTGTGTTTTATGATTTCCCCAGAGGACAGAAGCCCTCAGCAGTGGCATGCTGGGGCTCCTGCATGCCACACACCATGCTCAGATGAACCCTCTCAATGCTCAGCGCAGCAGAGATTCTATGTTTTGAGAGCACCACTTGGAAAGGTTTGGTTTTACATGAAGATATTACCAGACTGGAGAGGGTGAGGCTGGATACAACTGCTTTGTTTTCCCAGGGATTTTGCTGTCTCTTTGTTTGGCCCCGCTCTTGGGTCTCTGGAATAATGTGCAGGTCCTCCAGGCGCTGGAGACCAGGGCTGAAACATGAGGCATGAGAAGCATTTGGGGAGGCCACAGGAGACAAGATGAAGAATGAGGTTTGCAAGAAACTGTTTGGGAATAAGAACTTTCCCCATCAGTTTCCATCAGACATGGCTGACTGGATGCTTCAGCATCCCTAAAGAAACATCTCTGTTGAGGTAACAACATTTTCTACTGAAAGCTTCTGAATAGTCAGATTTTTAAATCCAATTGAATTTCATTTTTTAGGGAAAAGTCCAAGCAACACAAGGACTTACTAAAATGAAATGAAACAGTTTTGGTGGGAAATAAGTCAGAATCCCACAGATCAAACAGACTGCACTGGCATAGTGCTGATTGTTGCGTCCTGACTTGTCTAGAAGTGTCCAGCTGCTAATGAGAAGATCTGGCCAGTCTCTTCTAGGATACTCGGGTTTCAAACTCTGTGATAAGGGGTAAGGGATATTTACTCAGTGCACTTCATCCCCTAAACCAAACTAATGCTCTTGGCAAAGAAGCATGTTCAAGTCTAAAGGGAGTGGCCTCCATCTCCTAATGCTTCTACTTGAAGGAAGGAAAAAAGAATGAGAATTTACCCCTCCCCTGGCTCAAAATCTCAGTTTACCCAAGAAAACATATTTGCCTTTCATGCAATGTAATTACAAGTCAGCTGAGAAACTTTGAATGAAGGAAAACAGATCCATACATTGGCAAATTCATGTAGTCCCTCAGCTTTGAGGGATGCCAGCAAACCCATTACTGCAAAAGTATTTTGCACGGAGTCCCACTTCTGGATTTATAGGCTATAAGGAACTTAGTCTGGAAAGGAAAAAAAATCCCTCTCTTTCACTATTTCCAATGGAAAAGGATTTTTCCCAAGTGAAAAGTAAATTGCTGAGAAAATGCAATTGAAATGATTAAAATTGCTGAAGGTTTTCCCCTTAATTTTGTTCATGTCCTTCCCCACAAAAAATTCCCACGGTAGTCAGCGTCAGAAGATTTCGCTTGCTCTTGAATTCCTCCTCCTGAATCATAAATATTTATCACGTGAATGGGGTCCTTACAAGTCTCTCACATTTGTGAAAGAAAGCAGTTTGCTGCAGGATTTGACCTTGAAAATCTTCCCTCGTCTCACTGACAGGAGCCAATGCTATTTTTCCTTTTTAATAGCCTTGGAAATTTGTGCCAGACAGACAGAACAGCCAGACAGACCACACGCAGATTATTAAAAACAGTTAAGGGTGTGTGATTTTGGTATAGGGACATAATGACCACTATGCATTGTGGGCACATGGGAGGTGTTAAGGAGAGAGGGGGGATTGTTCATTAATGAACATGAATAATGGAAGGACATTGGAATATGGTTCATTCAACGTAAAAAGCCATCTTCTTCAGCTAGAAAATGGAATCAATTGTCTGAAGTAATGGAGGAATTAAAAATCACCGTTAAGTGTTTAGCAACCTTTAAGTTTTGGAACTATCGCCATCTCTTCCACAAACTCCTGTATTGAAATAAATACAGTGCCCTTAGCCCCTCAACACATGCCTCCACCATAAATACACACCATACAATGTACACACATAAATGCTGCGCTTCAGTCTCTGCCAGGCACTTCAGCACTGAGGAAGCAATGTAAACTAAGGCAGGGAAGGACCAGGGATCAAGAGGCAATGCTGCTTTGGCCACCTCAGCTGTGAAAAGCAGGAGGACATTTTGTTTCCCTGCATCTGTGTTCTCCTCCTCCATATCTTCCGGCAGATCTGTCAGAGTGCCCGGACACAGGGCGTGCAGTGAGGACCTGACTCACACCCAGCCCTGGAGACAGGCTTGGGAAGCACAGAACTTGCACGCACATCTTTGCTGCACGCTAGCACTGCTATCTTGCAGTTGCTACTTTGACCATTACTGATCTGTTTTAAAAAAACAAAACAAACCATGAAAATCGATCACTCGAAGGGCATCCAAAGGGAGTGGGTATCTCAGCCAGCTGACTGAGGTGGGCTTGCTCTTGTTCTTTTTGAAGAGAAGAGAAAATTTCCAACACTTAATAAGTGTTGGATTATCATCCAGGGATGAATCTGACTCCCATGTTAAATTAACGCTAGCCAGTGGATAGCCCCTGTAAAGGTATCAATGGAGGGGGCTGCGCAGAGCTGCAGAACCTCTCTTGAGAAGCTACCCTGGAAAGACCAGAAAAGAGCATGCACAAACACTTCAGCATTTGCCTCAATGCTTGTGGCACAGAAAGAATTCCTGGGTTTGTACGATTGTCATGGCCCACTGAATTCACAGAGTCAAGCAAGCATGGGAAAGTCAGCAAGTCCTACAGGACAGAGGACCTCCTGCTCCTGGAGCCAAGGAAGCTGATGTGGCCAGGAAACCCACTGCCTGCCCCTTCTTTCCCTGAATTTTCTGCTGCCCTTTTATCTCCCCACAGATGTTTTGATAAAAAAGGGGGAAAAAAGGTGTTTTTCTCAGAAATTTTGTTGGTTTCCCAAGGCTCTAGGGTGAAACCAAAAATGTTTTGGCCAGGTTTCCTCCTTCGTCTCACTTCTCTGACACACAATAGAGTCCCATTCTGGTGGCAGGAAGTGATTACTCATGGTATCTCTGGAAAAGGAACATTTCCATTGAAAAATAGCTTTTGGAAAACTCACTTGTTTTCCATTGGCCTTAAAAAGACCATTGACTGAAAAGGCCTCTCCATTTGATATCCTGGTTTAAGGTCAGGAGCCTTGTCTGAATTCAGCAGCATCTCAGTATCACTGAAGAGGAGGCAGTCTCCAAAGCGTTATTTGGACTCTTACCACTTCTTCCACTTGCCTTCCCCAGCCTACCACACAGTCGCAATCATGTGCTAGCCAACTAACCCGAATACCCGCTGCTAAATCAGTTCAGCAGCTGCCTGTGCATGAAAGTCCCATCCCAGGGAAAAAAAAAGGCCTTAAAAATTCTTCAGGATGCAAAAAATGGGCTTGTATCACAAAGCAAAAGAAATATTTTCCATGACCACAATGAAATATTTATTAATAGCAGACACTAAATAATCTAGTACAGACTTGTTCACCCGAGTGCAGATTTTAGCGGGAGTCTCTGAGAACCAAAGCCCATTTAATTGTAATGAATAATAGCACAGATTTCCTATATTTGGGCTCATATTTTTCAAAAAGCGTTAGCAAGTAAACATGGATATTCCCAAACTGTGAATATTTAGTTAAGTTCTATTCTGATGTTTCTTGTTCTGAATATTACTCTATGAATTATTAAATTGCAACCAATTTTCATAAGGATGCTTTTTTTTTTTTTTTTGCAAAAATTGCTACTTTGTTCCACCTGAATCTAAATCCACTACACATGGAGACAACTACAGGCCATATACACTTGAAAAGGAATGTAAGGTTTGAGCCAAAGCACGTATCGGATGAAAACCAGAGATGATACTTTTGTTTGAGTGTCATACACCCACAATGGCTTCAGACAAATGAGAACTTTTACAAATGAATTACTAGTATTAAAACTTCATGAGTAGAAATTGGTTTAGTTGAGCACACAGTACTGACTGAACATTTTCATGTCATTTACACCTCATGTCTCTGACTAGAGGTATGCAAAAAATCATATCCCAAATGCAGGGTGTAGGGGACAGGGAAGAGAGGCCTGGGGAGAAGAAACCAAGTGCTCTCCATGCACAGACGCTGGCCTGGCCTGAGCTGCTGCAAAGCACCGAGCAGCGAGGAACCCACCTCATGCAGTGTCATGGGTGAGCTGAGAACTAGCCCAGGTGGAAACCCATGCTCTGCACTGAAACACCAACTTTCCATCACCACACTTGCTTAAAACTCTCCCGTTCTTTCTTTCCTTTGAGATAGGGCACTCCTGGGGGCAGCGACTCCTCCCTGTGGGTTTGTACAGGACCTAAGGAAGTGATCGAGGCCCCACGACTGCGCTCATCTGCCCTGTGGAGATGAGGGTGCTCATGTCGCAGCAGCACTGCTAGCCAAGCGAGACAGAGAACAGACCTCCTGCAGCTGAAACCTCAGAGGAGAAAGGAAGGGGGTACTTTTAAACTTACGGAGCTAAAGTATAAGCTGCAGTAGGCGTCAAAGGATGGTCATGACAGAGGTGTTCAGGTGCAGAGCGAAAATTAGCATTAACACCAGTTCACTGAGTGAGAGTCAGCTGCTCGCACTCCTGCTCCTAGAGCTATCCCTGCGATTGTCACACAGGCTCAGTGGAAATGCCTTTTGCACCTGTAGAAAACACTTTTGTAATACTGAACCTATATAGAGAAGGGGGGAAAAGAAGATACATGTGCCAATAGCTGCCATTTCCCCAGGCCAAACTTACTGCTCGGGCCTGTGGATACACAGTGATGCTGCTGAGCGGTCAAGCCTTTGCTGCTGCTTGCGCTGCAACTTGCATAGCATGGCTCATAGTGTTGCATGATTTTTTTACTCCCCAAAATGACACTATTTGACAAGTGACGAGTGACAGTGGCAAGCTTATTTAGCCACTCAGCTGCTGAGTATGCTGTGTGCATTGGAAACCATGACTTTTCCCAAAAGGCTAGGCTTATAGCCACCTTATAATTGTCCTGCCTATTTCAACATGCCATACACAAGGCTGTAAATCAGCCTGACAGCACGGAGAAGCCTCTGATTAGATAGCAAACTTCACTTTCTGTCCTTTTTAAGTGTAACATTTTCATTCTCACACATGTGCATGCTCATTTGAGAAGCATCTGACTAGTTCTGGCATCAGATTTGGACACCTTAATGTGTGCATCTTCCTCGCAGTCTCATAGCACTGAATAACACATGAATCTGCATTTGTCTAGAGGTCTGCTCAGATTGGCCTAGGCTGGTGAAGCGGCAGATACTTATCTACGCTGCTGCTGACAAGGGGGAGACCCCGGTGGCACGGTTCAGGGTGCACAGGACCTGCCTGCAAGCCGTGCCTCTGGTTCCAGTGCGAGCCCCTGCAGAGCACAGCACCGCTCGGCCGGAGCTGGTGCCTCCCGAGCGGGGCCTCGCCTTGCGGCCTCGGAGAGGCCAGTGCTGCTGGGGGCCACCAGAAGGGCTGCCCTTCTTTAGCACCCCTCACCTGCTGTCCACAAAGCCGTTGTATTTAGAACAATAAACTGCCTATGCAATGTTTGCCAGTGAAGACTGGCTCTTAGTAGCAGGTGCTAGTGTTAAGCACAAATTCATTTGACAAACCACAGCCTGTCAAAGAAAGAAAATCGAACTCCAGAGGAAAGCCATCCTTTAACGTTAGGTAGCTTAGGGTTCAGCCTGCATAGCCTTCTTGTCTCCCTTACAGCAATACATTCTCCAAGAGGTGCTGGGAGTAAAGTGATAGCTGGGTCATTCCAACAGCACAGAATAGATTTTGAATGGAAAATCCCATCATTTTCTTGTAAAAACAAGTCCAAAATGCATTTATAGGATAGGTTTGGGGTTTTTTCAGCTTGCAAGAAGGTTTTAATTTTTTTTCCTCGCTACATGAACTGCCAACTAAACTGAGAAACAAAAATCCTAAATAAAAGTTTAAAACCAACGACCAACTGTTTGGAAACTGAAAAAGCAGCTCAACTAGGAAACCAGCCTGTTTGAGACAGTGTTCCAGTAAGATGCCAGGGATAGGTCACTTGGTTGTCTCATTGGAATAACCACATTTTAGGTTTCCAGAGTAAAATATATGAGGTTGGGCAGCCACGAGGGTTAGTACAGGGCTCAGATTTTAACACAAACAAAGGGTAATCTGGTCTGGCGCAGTCTGGTCACTGCAGCAGTGTATCTGAAGGTTAGGTTTTATGTTTATTAGCATCATCCAGATGGCGTTTTATGTCCTTAATAACTTTGTCCCTGACTAAGCCATGAACCTACTGTTTGACAAACACTGTAGGAAATATCCATCAGCAGAAAAGCCATTTTGTAATGAGGGGTAGAGCCGATACGTTTAAGATGCCTACAATTTACTTCTGTGTACCTGTCACCTTTTGTTGTGTACACTTAGCATTGTAAAGCACTATAAGCAGTTGTCCTTAAGCTCAGGGGTCTGGACAAATTAGTACGGTATGTTTGCTGGCTCCCGAGAGCCTTGCAGCTCCTCCTGTCTCTCCACGGAGCAGTGTGGGCTCCTCCACCATGCCCAGTCCCGTCCCCACCATGTGCCTCACGCCACGTCAGGTGATATACACCAAGTGTCCTAAGCTCAGAGGCTATCTGCAAATTGGGGTAAAACCACCTTTGTCACAAAGTTGTTATGACAATTCAATTATCTCAGCTCACAGGATGCCTTGACACCTCCAAGGAGAATATATTCTGTATTTTATTAGCTGAAGTACCTCATCCAGCCCTGCTTCCCTCTGACATCTCTTCCCAAACTTTGTATTCTTCGCAGAACCTCCAGGATTTACTGTACTTTAACAACAGACACAAAAGCTCCGCTTCTAATTAGCGGGATCTGTGAGTTTGCGTGCAACACTGTTTTGGTTCCTAACTATCAAAATAAAAGGACCACTGACCCTAATTTTAGCAAGACCACCGTTGTCCCATATGACAGCTCAGCATCCCTGGAGCTTCTTTCAGCACATCAGAGGTGTACAAGTTTTTCCACTTTCAATTTAAACCGAAAAATGTTTAATTCCTTCCTAACTGCAAAATACATGGTCAAGGCATTGCCCTGAAACGAGCAAAAGTCACTTCATGTTTGCAGAAAGCAGAGCCTGGAGAGCAGCCCACGGCGCACAGCCCCTCCAAACGCTCCAGCCAAGAAGGGACTGCTCGGGCACCCACGGCAGCGTGACGAGCTGTGCGATTTCATACCCGGGCAGCAGTGCATAAACGCCGATACGACATTTAAAACCAGAGTCATGGCCAGCTATCGTATACTGATCAAACGTATGGGCTAAAAGGTAATGATTTAAACAATCCAGGAGACTCTAAATACTTGTTCCACCGCTTTACTGAACTAATTTGAGTTAAGTTGGTTCAGCCTCATGATTCAGACAAGACCAGAATGAACATTAACAGCACTTTCAGTGTTTCATGACACAATTTACATAGAATTAAAGCAACTGGAAGAAACCTTGCGCTCAGGGAAGTATGCATGCATAGGAGTTGAAGCAGACACTGGCAGTAGTGACATCAGCATGTTTTTTTAAGCATACGTTCGTCTTTTGCAGGGATATTTTGAGACCCTAAAAATGTCACTACAGAACTGTCCCAGTTTTTGATTTTGAAAATGTCACCTGTGTCATCGTTGGAACTGGGCTGTTATTTCCAGAACTAACCATTTGGGGAATGGTTGCACGCGAAAGTGAAACCTTAGCACCAGTTCTGCAGCGAAAGAGAGAAGGCAAAAGTGCTGGCGCTCTCACTGGCGCTGGAGTCATCCAGGAATTGGCTGCCTTACCTCAGGCCAGCCTGCCACTTGCCAGCATTCAGAAACTCACATTTCTTTTCAAATTTGCTATTCTCTTTAGGCATTCATTTTGAACGTGACCAGCTGTTCTCAGAACAGGGATCTGGAGCCATATTCTGTATTTTTAGAGCAGGCATCTTTCCTGTTAAACAGAAAGATGAAAAACTCCAAATTAGAATATGGTTCAGAGGAATGGAAGAAAACTCACAAGTGCATAACTGCTGCTGTTCACAGGCTTGCAACAAAGATGCAGGGCAACTTTCCTGATAATTACCATGGTTTACCTGAAATGTGAGCAGAAATGAAACCAAGACAACCACCCAACAAACAAATAGCTCACTGGGAGCCCCAGGGTCCCGTTTCATGAAGGTACCAAAAGGTACAATCCCACCCCCAGTACAGGTTCCTGCCCATCCCTTGGGCCAGCACCAACACTGACACAGCTGTGTCAGGGACTAGATCCAGGATCTGATCAAGCTACAAACTAAGCTAGCGAAAACTATCCAGTTATGGACAGAGCGGGTCTCTGAGCTGCACCACAGCATGCATACTGGTGCTGTCCCAACAACTAGGGTGGGAGTGGGAAGACGGGACTGGGATGGACAGCGGGACTACCCATTTGGGCAGCAAAGTGACAGGAAATGTGCAACCCGAGTAAAATTACCATGTATTTCCAACAGCACTGGAAATAATGAAGCCTGAGCTCAAAGGGCCTTGGGCTGTGAGCTACTAGTCAAGTGTTGACGGTGGCACAACTTCTCCAGACGCGCACATCCTCTGATGCCTGGTAACACGCATGTTCGTGCCACATCCTTTCCCTCTGCCAAAACTGACAGAGCCTTTCTCCTCTAACCAACCACATCTATTCCTAAAACTTGTATGAAATTAATTATCCTTGAGACCTGTACTGCTTCAACCAACTTGGCTGAGGACAGCTAGCAGCTTCCACTTTGAATGGGGTAAAAATAAACAAAACATTATGAAGCAATCCTGTATTCTTAACAAATCAGCCAACAAAAGAACCAAAACAACATGGGAAAAAAAAAAAAAAAAAAACACACCATCATCAATGACCAAGGTCAAGGGAAATGCAGAAGACCAGCCCTGAGGCATTTTTTCCCAAATGCCTTCGTCTTGAGTGGTCACTTCCCTCAAGACATCCCCAGCTCCTTTGGAGGTCAGTAATTTTATGCTGCTTTACAGGCAGGAAGCTGAACAACAAAGGACAAAGACAAGGTGAGACTTCAGTGATCAGTAGGGAATCCAGTTTGTTTCCTCACCCACTAGGTAGCGCCACTTCTTTTTAGTTTATTTTTATGTTGTGCATCTTAGAAAAAAACACACCCCAAGCCCAAAATATTTAAATATTAACTCATTCCTATAACCAAGCCTCAATAGATCATCTATAACTGTTCATGGTGTTCCTAATTCTCACTACGTTAACCAAAATGTCAAAACTTTATGTATTTATAAAGCCCTACATTTATCAGCTGACCACCCATGCATCTCCTCCTATTTTGCCATTGTTAAGTATCTCCCTTTTAGAAGAAAGCCTTGGTTTATTCCACATGCCACATTTCTGACATGGCTGCTAGAAATTCATAGCAAGGTAGTTTACAAAAAGTTTCACTTGGCCACTCCGTGCTGTCAGGATATACAAATCCACCTGTGAGAGAGTTTACCCCTAATTAAGTGTTTAGTGGACAATGCACAGAGTTTAACCCTCCTCGGTGGAGGCAGGACCCTTCCCTGTTCTGCTCCAGAATGACCTGCCCTGTGCAGGACAAGGAGGAGATGCTTTAAATGACTCCGTGGTGCAGCGGTGCCAGCAGAGCAGGAGGCTCTGCTCCCCTCCTGCCACCCCCAGCCAGTGGCACGCGTGAGGCACCGCCAGCACACAGACAACCTGTCCCACCTCCCACCTGAGTCCAAGGGGCTGTCCACCCTGCAAGCACCATCTGGAAAACCCTTCTGAGGGGCTCTTTCAAAGGGCCTTCACAGGTCCTTTCCTTCCCGTGGGAAAGAAGAAACCAAAAAATTCAAAGTTGTATTTTAATCAGAGAGTGCCACATATTTTCCCAAACTGCTCTCAACTCTTGGCCATAGGAGAATATCTTACATGAAGGTAAAAGAAAGGCTCTCGTGCAAGTGGATGCCCACTGTTGCCCAGCACCGCTCAGAGAAGACATACACTGGCAGCGGTGAAGGATTCTCAGACAACGTACTGTACTACGCACTACTCAGTCCCAAAGAAAAACATGGGCTCCAGTGAGTAATCCTTGATAAAACACAGCACATTTACTTTACATTTGTAATTTTAAAGATGAAAGGGTATGAAACACCCTTGGCTTGCTATTAGGAAATGCCTTGTTAGCCACTTTCTTTTGAATTCACTCAGTGCCATTTGTAGAAAAGCCATTTCTCCCCAGGAACCATTTCTTTTCAGATCGCTTTTTTCCCTGCATCCCAGCAATTTCTGTTTTCAGAGTAATGAAGACCAATGTGGTTCTCTTCTACACCATTTCACTACATTTACATTTTTTTAAATAATTGATCATATCTCTGTAATTTTATACTTTTATTCTAAAACATAGGATACATACAGTCACCACTCAGCATGGCCAGTGAATTATGGCTTATTTGGGATTTTAAATACAAAGATTATAAAAGCATTGGTTAAAGTGCTGCCAAGTGAACTAAACTTAGTGTTCATGGTATCTGGCTAAATATATGGTTTTTAAGTAATAAGAAGGAGTTGTTATTGAAACTGCAATCATCTTTCACAATAAATACTGTTTTGCTTGAAGGCTTCTTTACAATAAAGTTATATCAGTACTTGGGTATGGCGTACTTATAATTAACACAAATATAGGGAAAACATAATAATGTTTCTTAAACTGTGCTTCTTTTGTTTATGCTAATGCAAAGAATAATTTGGTATGCCACATGCACCAAGGACTGATAAAGGTATGGCTGAAGAGAAGGCAAAGATGTCTGCTCAGGGATTATCAGCTTGGACAGTTTTAAGCAGGAGCATTATCAAGTGTAATCAGTGTATTAAAGAAGAGGTAAGGCTCACAGACCGTTAATAAGCAAAGGCTTGAGGACTGAATTACGATGATGATATTGTTTAGACTGAGATTCCCTAGGTATGTTTGGAACTGCATAAATACTGCCTGCGTGGACACTCCTGAGACCTGCTGAACAGAGATGGCCTCTACCAGGATGAAAGCTCTGCAAAATTAGTAACTACCATCAAATTTAAGACACACGCACTCCAAAAGAAAAATTAGCTTTATCTGAGCTCACAAGATCTAAAAGCAAGGCTCATAAGCATTTAAAAAAAAAACAAAGTTGTTTTCCCCCGTTGTAACTAAAGCCAATTGAAAAAACAGCAGATTTGTACTTTTAAGTATGTGTATATATTTTTAAATAAAATACATAATATAAAGTATATACATTCAAAATATATACTCTTTTTTTAAGCAGATCACTGACAAAGTACATATAGTAACAGGTTTGTCTGCAGTATCAGGAACGCAATAAGGAAAAGTTAAAAATAGTCCATTTATATGGGGGGGGATGGCTGAGCAGAGTTCAAGATTGAGTTTGTTTGTTTATTTTTCTTGCATACAAAACATTCTTCTTGTGGTTTTTGTCACCAAAAGTTGAACTGCACTTTTATACAACACCTTGCAAATTGCACTCATATTTTATTAAAATCTCATCATTCATCCTGGTGAGATCAATGAGGCATTAAACACACAAATAATCAAAGGATCGGGATTCTGCATGGCTATTTATTGCAGTAACTTCTGTGTGTTTAGGGTTTGTAAGTCCCTGTCTTATTCTCAACATTTGTACAGCAAGGTAATTGGTTTCCTAATGACATATCTTCCCTCTCTCTGAGAGACACATGTGCTTTAGAAGACTTGAAGAAGGAAGGATCTTTCTGGTGAAAGCAACTCGGGGTCTCCTATTCAGAAGTGCTCCCTCACCTTGTGGTCACCACCAGTACCACTTTAGACCACCAAATACAGCTGGCATCCCTAGAGAAGCATCGCACAGGGAAGAACCCACAGATTTGTCCATCACCTCCAGCTTCTCCCTGGTTGAAACCTATGAAAGCATCAAACCCAAAAACATCAACACAGCCCCTGACATTTCAGACCTACGAGACTGTGAGAGTCTTCATCCAAAGAGTATTCGTCCTGGACCTCTTCCAATGAGAGGATTTGTGGAGGCAGGATGGAGAGCACATCTGGAACATGGACACCTTGTTCATCCATTCACCTCTGGGAGGGCCTGGGGTTGGGGACACTTTGGGGCCATGTGCCTTCTCTTGCTCTGCTCCCTCTTCTTGCCTGCTTCCTCTCCCAAAGCACTGTAGAGCAACATGGCCACCTGACACCACCTGACAGCCACCCAAAGCCAGCTAGTCCCATCAACTTGGTGGGCTCACACTAAACCTCCATCAGGAGGCTGCCCCAACAGAGGAGCTGAGCTGGTGGGAAGGTCAGCAGGGCCTCCTCGAAGCCCTTATATGAGTCCTGGACTGCGGCTGCTCACAGTGCAGCCTCACGTTAGAGTTGGTCCAACTTCCTCAGTCACCAAGATTTCCCACTGGAAAAAGGTGATTTTTAGAACTTGAAACTTTTTCATGTGAAAATGGCAGTTTTGACAAAGGCCTTTCACTCTGTGATGGAGATAATCAAAATGAAAAAATCTCATCTTGAATCAAAATGAAAAGAAACGCAAAACTGAAACAGTTACACTTTCTGTTTTGACATTTCCCATTCAAAACTCCTCAGAATCCTTTCCCTGCTGTGTGAAAATGTTCCTTTTCTGATTTTTTTTTTTTATTTATTTCACTGGGGGAAAAGAATTTGGAAATGCTGACATTTCTCACATGAGATATTTCAAGCTTTATCTAGGGAAGTTGTGCCTACAAGTACACTGAGTAAGGCTTGGTTCCTTGCACCCCACCCCACGAATATTTCAGAAGGCTTGCTGGAAAATATCAAATTTAAATAATATCCTTCCAATATTAAAAGTAAAGTTAAGAGGTTATGTTTTTCTCTTCAAATCCAAACACTTTTCTGGAATTTCAAATATTAAAAGGTAACCAGATTTAAAACCAATTTCACAGCAGAAATCCTTCCATAGAAAATGATAGACCAGCTGATGCAACTGGCAAAATTCACACTTTTAATTAAAATGATTAAACACAAGAGACCCCATTGCCTGTTTTATGTATAAAACAACAACAAAGTAGGGATTTATGAAAGAAATATCATGTTTCTGTGCATCTTAAAGGAAAAGCTGAGAATTGAATTTAAACTGAGGATTCTTTGTGAGGTGTTTATACTCTTCTTCTTTCTCCAAACTACTAATATAAATCTGAGACTAGCCCAATGTTCAAATTTTTATGCTGTCAAAGGTAGCCTTCTGTTGTATATTTCTTCTATAAAATGTATCAATGTACATACACTGGATGACTGTGTTAATTTCAGTGATATTCCAGCAGTAAACAAAACATGAAATTAATTTTTTCCTCAATGGTCAAAGGTAATGCTATTGCAAAATCAGTCTCTTCTAAAACATTACATATTTTTAAGGTGCTCGTATAGAAAGTGCTACACAACAATGATTTGTCATATTTTATAACACAGAACTCATCTGAAATGAGTAAACAACTTTCAAGAGGAGATCAAGAGGAATATATATATGTTTAGTAATATTAAATGTATTTATAGATCATTTTATGCTCAGGTTCCCTGCAAAAATAATACCATACTCTCTCTCTCTCTATAGAAGTTTCCCTTAATATGATCAGTAGAGACATCTTATTCATTTCCTGGGAAGCAAGGCTCTTATAACAATTATTTGTAAATGCAGTTAAATTATAATCTTCAACTGCTTTTACTCCACTGTCATGAAAATAACTATATCCAGAATCATTTCACTTTAAAAAAGTCATTTTAGTCTAAAGTTTGGCAAAAAAATTAACTGAAATGCTTAGAAATTTACATTTTTGTCACTCCATAAATCAAAACTTACTTTACATATTAGAACAATTTTTGTGAGAGTTTTGGATCTGAGCTGATAACCTTTTGCCAAGTTTTAACGAAATGCAAATTGAAACATCTGAGATATTAAACAGACAATCGAGGTTTATGGTTACATCATAAGATTATTGCCCAGTAACACTGCATACTATGGCCCCAATTCTGAAACACTTGCACGCTTTATGTATGCAAGCAACCCTTGTGAACACAAATATAAGTGCTAATATAACCTCATGGCATTGAGAACACGATGTTGTATCAGCAATTGACATGCAAACTGTTTTGCTAAGGGAACATTCCTCCAAAAGATGTAGGAGGGTGTATGTGTAGAAAAGGGCAGCAAACTATGGCAGAAGCTTAATTATAGTACCACTAACGGCAGGAAGAGAATACAGCTTTGAAGACAGCCAGCAGTCTTAGCTCAGAGCATCCAGAGAGCACACAGGACCAGCTCCTTGGCTTGCGTAAGCTGCAGTGGGTTCACTGGACCCGTGCTACATGGATTTTTACCAGATCAGAACCTGACCCATATCTGTAGATGCTGTATAAAGCAAAAAAAAAAACACTGACTGACAAAGAATGAAGACTAGGGATGCTCCTTGTAGGTCACCGACTCTTCTCCCTCAAAAGCCTGTGCTGTACATGCACACCATAATGCAGGCCTTATGTAGTGCTGCGGGAAGTGTTAATTAATATCTTTAATCTTTACATACCACAGCAAGATAAGAATAAGCGACTTGCTGGACATAAAATCTTTCCAGATACTGCACGTAGACTCAATTACAACCGCTCCCCACTCCCACACCTCACAGAGGCAACGCTGATGAGTTCCTGTCTAGCCTGGGATTTTCTTTCACGATAGCCTCCAGGAAGAGTTAAGCTTGCAAACCCTAATGCATTTATGGTTCATATTAATTCATCCTTGGCCTCCGCGAAAGCTACAGACAAATTTCTGACAACAAAGACGTGGCTGTTTTAAATGGACCATTGTTAATAATACAGGGTATGCAATACGCTAAGAAAAGTCAGATTTGAAGAGACGGGATTCACCTGGTGCTCAGAGAGGCACCAAGACCAAATCCAGGCCCTAAGAGGGAGTGACCAGCATGGGGCCATCGAGTGAGGCTGGCAAGGGTTTCACCAGTGGGGCGAGGTTCCTCCTCCCTTGGCATCCAAAAGCAGAGGAGGCAACAGCGAGTCCTTTAGGGGGCTCCACCGTGTATTTGTGAGAGGGACGCCAAGTGCTCAAAAACAGACGCACCACAAACGGTTCACCGTGAGGTTACTGACCAGTGGATGCCCCCATAGTCTTGTTGTTCAGTTCTTCTAACCAAATGAATTGAGACTAAATTGTAGGCTAAGATTTTCTCTGGTAGAAAAATGTTCCCACTCAAATTTCACTGTTCTAATTGCAGAAGCTAGAAATAAAAATACTTCCATTCAAATAACCAGCATTCAAAATGCTTTCAGCTGGACTTTGCCTCCCGAAAGCAGCAAAGGCGCATGAATGATGTTCTGTATTATCATTTTTATTGGTGTTATGGGCCAGGACCCCATAGGTGCTGTCCTACCACAAAACGAAGACGATTATCCCTAATCCAAATCATGATATTTTATTACAACAGTTTATAGTCCTTATTTAATCATCTCAGCATGTACTGCACAGAGTCTGCAGTGGAATCAATTCATTTCTAGCAAGAATTGGGCCAAATGGTGCTTTTACTCCCTGGAGGAGGGGTGGGGGTAAAATATACAGAGCAGCTGGGGCCACCCAGTAGTTCAGCGAGGCACTCTGACAGCAGTAATGGCAGATACAAGCAGAAAATTTCTTTAAAGAGCCCTTAATTCTTCAGCAAAGCCATAATTATATTCTGAACATTTTTCCCATAATCATTTTCATCCAAAAATTTGCCAAAAAAATTCATCGTGAAAGGCGTAGAAATCTACATTTTTGACACTCCATAAATCAAAAGCTTATTTTACATAGCAGAACCAAATTGCAGTATATTTTACCTCAACTGTACTGTCTTTTAGCATTACCTGCTCCATTTCCAGACTTGAGGATTTTTATATGCCCTTCCACTGCTCCTCCTCAGCCTTTTTAAATTCATCATTCTCTTCATTAAAACATATAAAATGTATTTTCTCAAAACCTACCCCCATGAAGCACAACGTGGTCCTCCAGCTGATCTAGCTCAGCGTTCGCTATGATGA
Source organism: Chauna torquata (assembly GCA_013399475.1). Lineage (NCBI taxonomy): Eukaryota > Metazoa > Chordata > Aves > Anseriformes > Anhimidae > Chauna > Chauna torquata. Next base: position 120,021 of record VXAL01001835.1, read on the forward strand.
CTTACAGTAGCCTGGGATCACCCTCCCCCTGCTTCCCACCCCTCCAGGTTCCCATCCAGCTATTCCCCACAGGTTGAAAACACTCCTTCTCATGCCAAAGGTGCAGCAAATGTTTTGCAAGCACTTGCAGGCTGCAAATGAACGCAGACTTCCCTTCCAGTGCAGCCACTCCATCCTGGAGGGTGGGAAAGTTTCCTCTGGGGAGGACACATTTAGGAGCACTCGTTCTAAGGCTGGGGGGGGAGGTGAGCAAGCCCTGATTTTGTGTCAGTATGTTAAAAATGTTTGCTCTTCAGTTTCAACTCTTGACTTCTTTTCTAAATCAGAATGAGTCACCTTTTTATTTGGGGAACCGGATCATAAATTCATATAGTCCAACCACAACCAAAACAAAACAAAAACACAAGTAAATCTGGGAATAATAGTGACTTTCAGACATGATCAAGCTGGGTTTGATTTGTGTTATTTATCAAGAGTTAAGAAACCTTGTTTCCCTTCACCAATCCCCTGAGCCATTAACTTTCACATTGCATCACATTCTTATAAGATTATGGGAATTTTCAGTTTAGAAAATCCAAAGCATTCTGCAGCTGAGCATATTTAGTTGCATTTTCCAGTTCTATTTTAAAATAATACCACTACATCTGATACCCCATACTTGTCTGTGACAAATGTAATATGCAAACATCTTCCATTGCATAAACGGCATAGGAATGGCAATAACAATACACTGAATATCTAACTCCCATTGTCTGGAGAGTGGTCTTAATGTTGCTGAGTTAATGAGTGAAATGAGCATTGTGGTCTAAGTGTCGCGTAAATAATGGTTTCCATTACAAAAAAAACTGTACCACCACACCCTGGCCATCTCAAAAAGCAAAGCTCTAGAGGTTTCCCACAGACAAATATATAAACCAGTGCTGAATTTTTCCCCCTTCCCCCTCTCTAAAGCAGCTAGCCTAGCGGCCTCTCTCTTTCTGGAACCTATTTTTTTGTGACAAAACACAGCTAAAATATTATGTGGTTTTTCTATGAACGGGAGTAAAATGTGCTCAGTGTAGACCAGCCTCTTCCCTGGTGCAAAGGTCATCCACGAGAGCTGCTGAGTGGCAATTCAAGCCATTCTCACAGAGATATAAATTTCTCTTTTTCTGTCTGCATCTTTTTGCACATCCAGCAGTGAGGCCGAGCCCTCCCTCCCTAGTGCTGGGCTGCACTGTCACACCTTTGCTAGCAGTGAGGAGTGCACGTGAGGACGGGTGGCAGATCACGCCAGCAAGCGCCCGGATGCAATTGCATACAGCCATGGCTCTGCTGCCAGCGACATGCTGAGGACAATTTTCAAGCAAGTTTTGCAAAGGGAAAGGGAACAAAACATACACAACTGGGCTATGGGTTATGATAACAATAGCAGTTAGAGGGATACGAAAGGCTAAGCATTTCAAAACTTGAGTCAGTATCAGCACAGCCTTTCTACAGATGCAAAAGCCAAGGCAGAGAGGAAAATGGAGAGTTGACCAAACTAACCTGGGAATTCAGCCTTGCACGAAACCAGGCTCCCCAACTGCCATGCGATGGCCGGCTCTCCTGCTGTCGCAGACACAGAAGTAGATGCTTCTTTCCCCCAAAACTCCTGAAGAAGTGTGAAAATTACACTGACAATCTTTGGGTAAAACTATCTGCAATCTGTCATGGGCTTTGTATCTGACATCTGGCAAGATGCACATTCAACCACAGAGCGCTTTACAAGGATGTAGGGGATAGCCTACAAAACGGTCGCTTGCCTCCGCTAGCTTTTGTCAGTTTTCTGTAATTTCCTGCTATGGCTTTTGTCAGTGGGGACCTGCAAAAGGATTTAAGAGCCAGGCGCTCTAACCCACTGACACCAAAGGTGAGGCAGGTGCCCAGATGCCCGGTGCACTCATGAGCTCACCAGCCCTGCCACCTGCAGCACTGCCAGCTGACTGCAGCCTGAGCTGTGCTGGCTGCGCGCGGTGCCACTCGGCCGCCCTCACACAGCATCCAACTCAAACCGGGATGAACTTGCACTTGGGTCACTGCTTTATTTCACAGCAAACCCATGCCTTTTGGTTGTGCTCGCACCAGTGACTCCCAGGTTTGCAGAAGGCTCAGATGAAAACGAAGTTACCCATTCTATGAAAACAGGAAAGGTTTCAGTAATTGAGGGTGGGGAACACAGTGGCAATTTAGTTTATGGATAATAGCAATAAACCCTGCCTTAACTGGACACTCCCATTTTATCCTGATTTTCTATAACTATTTTTGGAGCACCTGGAATTAATAGTCCTTGTTTGAACTGCAATAGCAGCTCTTCGAGCTTCAGCTGCAAATCAAGACCCAGGTCAGTTTGCTAGTGTCTGCACCAGGAAACAACAGAGCAGCTCGTCCTTGCTTTGGACTGTTTGCACTGTAAATCTTAAGTGAAAGACAAAAACAAACCCAGAGAGAGGAAGCACAGAAAAATGATGAGTGAAGATTAGCGTGTACAGTGCTGAGCTGTTCTCTCTTTCATTACATCAGTTGAAACATCTGGAGCTTTTTAACATTATTTTGTTTTTAGCTGTACAGCATATTGATCTGTAGGGTAGAATTCACTTTGTGAAGATAGCTAACCAGAGCAAGGTGATAAAGATTGCTTGAAAAGCCTAAGATATGCAGACTCCATCAAGGCTGGTCTCCCTCTCAAAGTGAAAGGGCAACTCCAGGTCTTTCTTGAGGTGAATTTATTCAGCACACAAATTATTTGAAAAGGTCCTTCACTCTGAAAAATCATCATGTGACTCTCCTGACAGTAGACCTGGCAGCAGCAACATCAGACTCACTAAACAGAAGGATGGGCTTTCTTCTCCGATTTAAAAGTGAGCTTCTTTATTAAGACAATATGTAAAATTTTAAGCACAGAGCTTACCTATTTAAGAAAAATTGGGGCACTTCTAGGTACCAGGTGTGCTGTATATTCCCTTGTTTGATATACAATTTTATTTGCTTGAGCATTTAGATGGACATTCCTAAAAAACATTTGAAGGAGATAGAAGGCATACCAACAGCAAAACTAAAAGTTACTTTGTCCTGAATTAGTATCGTTTCTTTTGCCCCACCTTCAATTTCTGCAGCTCAGCTTTGTGAGACAGACCAGAGCATTAGACTCAGCAATAAATATGTTGAGATCCAGTATGGAACCAAAAAGCTCCCAAACCAAAATGCATACCACTGCTGACGTAGATCCAACTCACCTGCAGCTGCCCTGCAACTCCAGCTATGCTCCCATGTATGGCTGCACGACACAAGTTACATTCACCACCACAAACAGGCAAAAACTCAGACAACCATCATTAGAAAACAATCTAACCGCCAGAGTCACAGCTAGTGTGAGATCCATGGGACTGGACTGCTAGGTAAAAATACAGCGTTTTCTGAGGCAGCAGCAAAACTGTCTGGCTTCAAGGGTAGTGCAGACACCTTGAAAAGACAGGATGCACTTGGCATTCACCAAGTCCTGTCCCATGGGTATGATTAGGTGGCACAACGGGCCAGGCTCTGAACACAGGTTGTAAAACCATGCTGAGTACAGGTTGTCAGCTCTCCATTTTATTTCTCCGACCACTTCTCTTGCCTGTGCTCCTGTTTTTTGTTTTGCCGTGTTTTGACTGCACACTTCAGGGCAGAAATGTTTTTAGAATGTCTTGGTATTGTACTGCAATCACTTTCAAGTATTTCAATTGGCCAATACTGAAAAAAGTTTATTAGAGAAGATACTGGCTCGTTTACTAGGGATTTATGCCAATCGAAAATAGATTTGTTAGCCTTAACTTCATCCTCCATGACTCTCAGAAAAGACCACAAAGCTCCAGGTTCCATCCAACCCAAGCTGTAGGACAGTATCTTCATTTCAGCTGGAGCCATCAAGCGCAACACCAATGCCAATATAATATTTTCAGCTGGGTTTAAAAAATGCAAGTCTAACTCATAACATGTTTTTCCGATATGAAATCTGCTCCCACTAATGACTAACAGATTATCAGCAATTGGTAAACCTATAGAAACACGGAGAAGATAAATCATTCAAGGAAACTGACTGCTCACTGTTCCAAACCAAGAACTGGAGGCGGGAAGAGTACCAAAAAAGCCAAAGGGGTAGCAGGTTCGAAGCCAGCAAAGCAATAATAATAATCTTCACACAAAGCACAGGTAAGCTGTGAACTCCTCACTGCGGGATGCTGTGGAAGTTAGAAGTTAAATGGGTTCAGAGGGCAACTGGGCAATTTTGTTGACACACGGGACTCTCCCCTTTCAGGAAGCCTCTGAGCCTCACAGCGCTGGAGGCTGGGCCACTATCACGCTCTCCTGCCCCATTTTTATCCTTTTCCAAAGGCTCCTGTGAGAAGCAACCTGGTGTTTGCATTCTCAGGATTTTTAGCTTGCTTTACCGAGCTGTGTCTGATCCGGAGCCAGGCAGAGTCCCAGTCAGTCTCCACAAAGGGCAGGCAGGGCACAGTGCCACACAGTCCTGTCCCTCTGAGGTGAAATAGCAAAGAGCTTGGGCCAGAAATGAAAGTGTGTCCAATCAGGAAACCAAAGACGCTGTCCCTTGGTGACATGCAAGCCGTTTGGGACAAATCAATGTTATCTAAATCTGAAGCAGCTGTTTTCATCCTCTTTCAGAAAGCCATTTACATGACTTACAAAACAGTACCTTAAAACATTTCTGTAACGGAAGTATAGTGGGAAAATCTGCTATGGTAGTTGAGATAGATTTTAATTATTGTTTGTGTCTCAGTTTTTGGGTGGACATTCCCTTCTTTCAATTGTCCCCAGTGACTTCATGCAGACAAACAAGCACTCCTCTTGCCACTTGAACATTTGTAACACCTACTGCAATACTTGATTTGCTCTATGAGTCACCTGTGGGCTCTGCTCACCTCACACCAGCAGCTACCCAAAAAGAAATGGCAAAATAATAGCAATAATGAAAATAAACATTTGAATGATGAGAAATGTCAAAGCCCTTCCTCCGAAAGCTCACGTTTGGAGACGTGCAACCCACTGGATTTAATGCCAGTGAATCCTCACCTCTCCGCTAATCTTCTCACTACTCAAAGCGGAGGCCTCACGGGGCTTGTGGCCTCCCTGACCCTCTATAACCAACATCACCTCCTTCTCCCAGCCTGTCGTTCTGAAGGCTTGTATGGGCCCCGCCACCAGCATATATGGAGACCCGATGCTTTTAACGCTCGCTGCAGCTGGCTCCTCTCCTTCTCTCCCTCCCTGCTATCACTCGCCTTCGGGATCCCAAATCTCCTTCACCCCAGGGGCTGTGCCACTTCGGGTTTCTGCTCCTGGCCGCCAGGAGATGGAGCGCCGCTCCTGCCCCCTCCCTGCTGCCGTCCTGCCCCGGGCCGGGGCAGCTGCGCACCAGGCTCCTCTCCGTGTGGGGTCTGGCACCCGCGCTGCAGAGGACCGTGCCAGGTGGCATTACAGGACGTCGTGGTGCAGCAAGTGGGAGGGACAGCAAAGCAACAGCGAGGGGCCGTGGCGAAGCGTGCAAGACTTCGTGGTGTCTTTCTGGAGTCTGCAGGATTTATCAGCAGACGCTCTCTGGGATTTTGGCTTAGCTTTCTGATAAAAATGTTGACAATTCGGCACTGCTCCCCACATCCACCTGAGCTTACGCCAACGTTTTACCAAAAACGTACAGCGTGGTCGCAAATGAGTTCCACCCCAGGATTCACCTTCAGGCTCCACAGCCAAGCCTGCAGCTTTTCCTAGGCACTGCACCTTCTTACATGCCCTTCCATTACTTGCGAAGTACAATGTACAATTCAGACATTTTGGGTCCACCTCACAAACTGCTAGTGTTGCCAGTAGTCTTTTGCTCTGATCTGAGGAACTAGGTAATACAGACTGCAGAATACTGTCGGTTGTTTGTGGGAATGGAAGTTAATTTTAATGCCAGTTTTTATACCTGAGATACTGTAAACGAGTATCTTCAACTTATATTGCCCATCGTAAACTTTTTTAACCTGTGAGTCATTTTCAAAATAATAAACGTAACTATTCCATAAAAATATCTCAACACAGAAGAGCCAGAAAAGTGAAGGACATGAACAGATGGCACATCAATCTTCTGCATTTATACAATTTGTTTTTTAATGCAAATAGTGTGGGTTGCCTGCTCTTGCCTTGGATATTGTTCCAAAGACGAGCACATTTTCTTATCTTTCTGGATCAATGTGACATTTGCAGTTATCATAAAGTGGGAGCCCATTTAATGATGTTAATGCTTCCTTAATGTAAAAATAAAATCACCTCCTTTATAAAAGCAAACAGATTAAAAGTCCCAAAGAGACCATTGAAATCTGTGACATTTGCAGTTACTGGTGGCTAGATGGCTTGATTATACACAGGTAAAAAATATCTTAAAAGCACTGTTTACGCTCATTAATCAGAACATTGAATAGGAATGCTGGAGGCTCCTCAGCTAAAATCAGCTTTAAAAATGTATTAATAAAAAATATGGAGGCATCATGTCATGCAGCCTGTTTAGATGGTTCAAAAAACCAAAAACTGCAAACAACCAAACTTATGGCCTTATGGCAGCTTGGTAAATCTTCAGACCCCAGACGTAATATGTGGTCTGCATTTTTATTTGCACATATTGGAAGCTGACTCTGCCAGCAGTCCCTGATTCATGCCTGTACCATTCCTGCCACAGTGCCACCAAACAAGTGGCACATCACTAATATTTCTTTCTTGCCCCTGGGGAAAATTTGAATCTTTAGCTTTTGTAAGGGATTTTGAGAAAAAAAATGACAATAAAAAAAAGCTTCTCTTCTGTTCTGGATTCTTATGAAAAGGGAAATTAAGAACCTTTAAAATATCTCACTTGAAACTACTCTGAGTACAATGCATGCTATGCTGCAAGTCCCAGATTCCCAGACTCCCAAACTCGGCTGGGGCTGCTTTATGTCTCTGTAATGCAAATAGGAAAAAGTAAGTAAATGTCACAAAGGACATACATTTTTTTAATGAAAAATATTATAGGTAAAAACGTTTTTTAACAAAACAATTTTTTTTGTTTTGTTTGCCCACTGCAAGGGGGCAGCTCACAGTGGCCACCCATGGCTCACCACCCCTGTGCACATGGGCTGTATCCTGAAGGGCCTCCCTGAGCTCCCAAAAAGACTCTCTAGACAGGGCATTTAATGTGCTTCTACTCCTCGACTGACTTCACACCGTACGGGAAGAGCTTCAGTTTTCCCAGGTGTCTCAATAGCCAAGTCCTACCTGTGGACAAACAGTTGGGGGGCAGGAGAGGGGAGAGACGAAGGAGATGCACAGCAAGTAAGCAGCCTGGGACAAGTAACTCCGTGATTTTTCTTTTAAATTTTACAGTGAAGGTGGGATGAATACTATAATCAGGAAGGGGTGGAGGAAATATTCATACAATAAAAGTAACTGGGCAACCCCAGCATTCCCCCTGTACGTGCCATCCCTATAATCTCTCAGGCTTCCTTCCAGACCTGCGGCTTCTTGCAACCAACCTCTTTCCCTTTGCTGGCCCAAGTCCTGCCTGAAAGAGCCCAGCTCGCTCACGCATTGGAACATATCATTGACTTAGACATTGCTTGCGCAGTTGCACACAGGGCAGATCCTCACAATCGCTCCCTGTACAGCACCTGCAAAGTGGGTTAGAGGAGCACTCAAGGTGGTAGAAAGCTGAATTTAACTTACAGCCCACAGAGGAATACTTCTTTCTTATGTGTTTGGAGATGCTGCCCTCGGACACAAAACAGGGGCTCCTTGCTGCCATCAGGAACGAACCCTATTTGAAATACACGACTAACTAGAAAACGTAAGGAAAAAATGCCTTTTAATTCCCTGCCCTTCCCCTTCTGAATGAGCTGTTAAAAGACCAAGAAAAACTGTTATAGCGATACCATAAAAAGAATAAAAGCCCGAAAAAACAAAGAGCTCTCAGCTCCAGGCGTGTCCGAGGGGCTGGCAGGGAGCGACAGCGCCCACATGGGAAAGTTCTGTCACCCCATCTGAGATATCACTTAGCGGTGGCAGCTCTCCAGAGGCAGAACGGGTCCCACCTGTTTGCAATGTGTTTAGCTATTAATATTTATATAGTAGTTCAAGTGGGTATAAAAAAAAAAAAAGGATGAAATTCATCAAATTGTATGTCATCTCTGGTGGTGTAAAATAAAAACCGTCGCAGTCGGGGGAGAGGGGAATGGCTTGTTTTCTTGCCTTTCTGCAGAGAGAAATGTCGTTGCTCTCAAAATGTCTCAGCACAAAGCGTTTGGCAATCACCTCGGTGTGATCCACACCTTGACATCCAGGCTAAATACCATGGCCACAGCCTGGCCCCGATATCACAAGGCTTTGAATAGCACCACACAAATAACACATTTATCAGGTCTATGGCTCAATTTACAACAGCAAAGAAAAAAAAAAAACACAAAAAGGATTCACATTGAAGTGCAAGTCATTTTCTTAAGCTTGTCTTGCTGTGCAGAAAAAAAAGAAACCAAGCCCAAAACATCTAATTTAAAATTTATCTACGGTACCAATTCACAGATTGCAATGGGGGTGTAGGATGTCCAAGGGGAGCCTGTCCTCCTGAGATATAGGTATCCCAAACATGCTACTGGTCCAATCCTTTTGGACCTGTTCTGCTTTCTAAAAATAATACTTCAATATTCATTTGACCAAAAGAGAGGAGAATAACTGATCACCTAACTATACCATCATCCTTGATCTGTATTTGAGGTAAAAGTAAACATTTTATATGGCAAGGATAACTTCAGCACAGGAGAGACCAAAACACCCACTCTCGGTGTCCCAGATCTCAGAGCATGGGACGCTTTCCAGGCAGATAAGAGGACAGGGCTGAGGATGCTGCCTGAAAAAGGAGGCACGGAGGCTTCAAGCTAAATCTTTATTCATTACATTTAAAATGAATCTGCCTGGCGTAAGTAAGATCTAAGCCATAGAAAATGCAAAGGTTTTAATAGGAAAATACTAAGAGCCATTCATGCCAAAATGAACACCCATCTTTGGGCCCTGGCCTGAGTATTCATGTTCTCTTTGCATAAATGGGAAGGCTGCCCATCCCTGAGGGGTGTCCCCTAAACAAGAAGCAGGCAAAGGAGGTAGGAATCCAAAGCTGCGTTTTCTGTTCAATCCTGTGAACGTGGTCCCATCATTTTTCAAAATTGAATTCAGTGAGGAAATTCAAGAAAAATCTGTAAGCAGTTTTGGGCCTGCTGAAATGCCTTTTGTCAGTGAATTAAGTATTCACCAAAACTAGAGCAGAAACTGCCCAGCCTCTGCATTGAATACGAAGAGCACGCAAGAGCTCCCTGAACAGCCGTGAGAGTGATGGGGCACAGAGCGAGGAGGAGAGTGGTTCATCTTCTCACCCACCCACTGCAGCCTCCTGAAAGCTGATCAGAGTCCTGCACCTCTCTTACCTGCACAGAGAATCTGCACCCAATTGAAGAAACTAGCAGATCACCTCCCCAGCCCATGCCTCCGACCATGCCTGCAGCAGGATCACGTGTAAACACCAGAGCTCAGCACACAGCAGAGCTGGGACCCAGGTCAGTCACGTTATGCTTCTCTCTCCCCGCTCACTCACTCGTGCACAAAAACAAGCCAACACAGCCTCTTCTACACAGTATCGCTCAGTCCAGGGGGTGAAATTAAGCCAAAAAAAAAAAAAATTAGAAAGGAGGAAATGATAAACCAGAATGACATACAGCAATCACAAAATGTCTAGGTCTAACCACATCAGGAAACCCTGTGAGGGCAAGTAAGATTAGCACACGTTTTACTTGACCTAACTCAAGTAACCAACAAGCCACATGTGACAAAGTCACCACGAGCATTGGATAACAATATTTAGTTCAGCTCTCTCTAGCAGGTACTGCTACTTTCAGCTCAGTCTTAATCCAGTCTCTCCAAGAGCTTTCACTCCCACCACCTATTCAAAGCATTGTTACTTGCTATCATAAATTTTGGACTTCATCAAATCCATGTAAAGTTCTGTACATTCCTGTAGTGAATTCATGTAAATGAGAGCACTTGCCCTTGCTACACAGACTTACTATACTATTCGCATTTTGAAACCTGACTTCCTTCTATCCAGAAATAAAAATGAAGAAACTCTTTCCTCTGCCCTCAGTTTCTATCCACTTGAGCACTTCCAGAGTTCCTAGTTTTAAACAAAGATTTTTTATGACTCTTTTTCATGCTCCATTCAGCAAACGCTTTTAAAGACCAGGCTCTTTTAAAATCAGGCTCTTTTAAAATTTCACCCTTCTCAAGGTCCTCTTGTTGGTAAACAGGGCTAAGTAAATTTCTTGTGTACAAGTAAGAGAGCACCTTGTTCTGGAAGCAGAGAGGATGGGAGCATACAGATGAGCCAATCTGCCATTGTAGTGCTGCATCAATTAACAAGCAACGTGCAGAAGAACAGAGAAACAGGATTAGCCCGGATGGAAACCCACTAGCAAGTCAGCCAACACAGCAGCTGGACTACCAGAAGAAAACTTGTTCCTTCCTCATCCAAGCATGAGCTCAAAATTCACCACAACTTTGGATTACATGAGGAAAAAGTTGTCTAACATCTCTCCTATCCTTAGCAATATTTTTATCTGATAAATATGACTGGGTGAAGATGCAGGAAACTGAGGGGATGATCTCCTCAGGCATTTTGGCTTAACCAAAGAGTACAAAAAATCTAGAAGAGTCACAGGAAGCACATTTTCTTTTTAAGCTTCAACCCAGATTTTGGGGATCTGTGAGAGCACAGCATTGTTTGCTGATTTTGGCTACAGTGAACCTTGTTAAACAGTTTTGTATCATTGATAAGGATGCTCTTTGTGTAAGGCAGTCTTCAATAAAACTTTTCCTGCAAAGAAACAGGTGAGTTCAAGAGAGGCAGCCCCCTGGAAGCGTGACTTCAGGTCTATTGTGCATTACAGGCACTGTGCACCCAACTTCCAGCCTGCTCAGGTGGGCAAAGGAGGAAGGGGTGGGCTTGCTCCCCTACAAATGCACCTTGGCTGATCTCCTCAGCACAAAGGTGTGCAGCAGACCAAGGCAGACACCATTCCTCCTCCTTCCGAGGGGAGTTGAGTGACATATCTGAAGGGAAAACGGGAGCCACTCGTGGGCAGGGAGCTCAGAGCCTGAGGAAACCTCCAAACTGCAGGGAAGGCAGGAGTCAGTCTCCATCGTTTTTCCTTCTTGCATGCACCCAAGCCTGGGGGACCACATATGTTTCTTCGGCTTTGACCCCCAAAAGAGAAAAATCCCTAAGTTTGTGGTCTAAACATACTAATTAACATTCTTGCACATCTTCAGGTTTGAGTTTTTATCTCCAGGTATCCTCTAGAGTTTTGCATTTGAATCAAATCTAGAGCAAAAAGGATCCACCTTCTGGCATATGGAAGACAAAATTCCTCTCTGGACCTGTCAGGACAACTTGGCCAAAACCAAACAGTTACCATGGGCCAGCTGAGGTCTGAGTGCCACTGTGATGCACCCCATCTCTGAACTACAAATCCCTGGCTGAACCAACGGCAGAAACAGATTTTGAGTGCCTCCTCATTTGGTCCCAACTTTCCATTCATCCCTTTCAGAGAGGTCAAGGAGACTGACTTGTGTTGGTGTGTTTGTGTCAGAGAAAAGGAATCACCTTCACCTACACGGGCAGTTCTCATGTTTTGTGAGACACTTTTATAAGGTTTTAAAATAATTTTTCATGAGACAAAAGCGAAAGAGGTCATGGTCAGCATAGCAGAGAACAGGTATAAGGAAAGTTGGCTGCCTGGGACATTATTTTTATGCTCATACTGATTTTCAATTAAAGTAGTCCTCTAGTCTTCAGAGATACAGAATTGGGTATGAAACAATCCCAGTAAGGAGCGTCAGGTTCAAGTCACCTCTTACCTTTCTCCTGCCCAGCCTGAATTAAAGGAAAATCAGGTCTGGATGTGGATTCAGTGTGTTGTTAAAAGAATCCATCCCTTTTCATGAAACAGAAATTTGAACATTGAAAAAGAATGTATCAAAAATGAGAGATCAAAAACACAGAAACACAAATATGGCACTGTAGGTCAAACCAAGGTCCATCCAGGCTAGCGCTTCGTTTCCCATAGGAACTGGTAGTGGATGCCAAGCCATGTTAGCATCATTTCTGTTTGAAGAACATGAGAATTCTTCAGAGTGAACAAAAAGAGGATTCAAATCCTGTTCGTGCCTGGTCACCGCATCCTGAAGCAGCGTCACTTCTACCCCATTGCCAGGAAAATGCCAAATCAGCCTCAAATTTGTTGCAATGTCATTTTTTCCCAATCTTGGGGAATAAAGAAACTGGATAAATGAAAGCAACCTTTTCTCCAGTGCCAGACCATGCCAAGACCGCAGCATGAACGCCTGACACATCAGACAGAAAAGCCTGGGTGCCTCCACATTGCGCTGTCCCCTCTGCTTCCTTCCCCAGAAGCATCCCACCAGCGCAGACTGCGTGCCTCCCCCCGCCTCTGCCAGAAGACACACAGAGGAGCAGGACGGAGGGTAGACAGCAGCACCGGGGGCTTGGCAAGTTGCTCCTTCTGCTGTCTGCCTCACCAGCTCGCAGAGATGAGGGCACCCAAAACCTGGGCGAGGCAGCGATGTGCCCGTTCTCCTGGGCTGAGGATGGGGTTCCAGCAGCCATGCTGGGAAGCTCTCAGCGCCTGTTTTGTGTGCCTTGTGTGTCTGCTCTGTGGTGCAGAAGAGACACCATTAAACAGCCACATATATTACCACTTTAACATGTTTAAATCAATTCCACCTCCATTCAGATGAGTGTTGAAACCCCCGTGTGGCTGGCAATTCCTAGAAGAGGACAGATCTTTTCCAAAAGCTAAGCTGAACTTAAAGTAGATACAAAATAATACTATAGGTTTTCTTTCTCTCTTGCGCTCATCACAGCCCTAAGATTAGCATAAAAATGTGCTATCCTAACTAAGCAGTCTGTTAACTGATAAGCTATCAAAAAATCATCTGTTATTTTTATAGCTTGAAGGCAGATGCCATTTCAAGAACCAGAGTTGATTGAGTAGGATTTTTAGTGTTTCATAGATTTATCATTGTAAACTTGAGGTATTTTAAAACAGAACGATTCAAGCCTTGAAATATTACCTCAAGAGCAATCAAGCATTAGGATTTTTGCTGGTCTTAAGTTTTATCTGGGAAGAAATCATTTAATCTCATATCATAAAGAATTTGAGCTGTTTTCTAATGAGCACACTAAAAAATCTTTTTTACATTACGGTCCCAACCAATGTAATTACTCAAAAGCATGGATGTCAAAGCCTCCCAACTCCTCCTGCAGGGCCCCCTTCTGCATATTCTGCTCATATCCCCCTTCTCAGGAACATATTTGGTGAGGACCTCAGACAGCAACCTGTGATCAAGCTTTCTGTATCAGTTTTAATGGTTTAATTGGCCTGGCACTGATGTGATGCCCTGTCAATCTCTGTCCCGTTATCCTGCTGCGTGTTGTACAGAGCCTTTATTGTAAAGCCGAGGCACACGTGCCATTGCAGGAAGGGGAAGAGACTACCAACATGCGTGTTGCACACAGTAAATCAAGGATGCTGAGTTTTTCAATAGTAGGCAGAATGGAAGTGGGCCAAGATGCAACTTGCAGGAAGCGAGAGGAAAATGTGGAATAGTGCTAACCCCATGTTGCGTGTGATGTGGCCACTGCATCAGGAAAGTATGTATCGCTGTGGAGGAGCAATAAGCAATGCACGGAGCATCGAAAAGCTCCAGTGGAGGGGCTGCTTCTTTCGTAATGAAACACAGGTGCCAATAGGAATTAAGAGTCTGCAACCAGTTATTGCGATTAATATTGAACTTTTGTGAGGTCTACAAGCTTTCATGTCAAGGCTTGGGCAGGCTGGCCTTCCAGGGCAGCTCTTCCGCATTTTATACCAGTCAAAACAATTAGACATACCTCCAAGCTGATGTCCTCTGAGAAAGAGGCATGACATTACCCCCAGAAGAGAAATAACAGGAGTGTCATAACATGCATATCACCCATTTTCAGAGGAACTTCCCTCTGAAATACTTCAGTGCCGATGACAGCATGAGTTTGCAGGGCTTGTTGGGATGAACCTCCTTTCCCACTGGCTTTTACTCAGTTCAGGGTTCTCTGCACACTTAAGGGAACTGCTTCAGTCAGAAAACAGACTGTGGGATTTTTTAATTTTTTGGAGCAAGAAATATTCAGCCAGCCCACAGAGATGGTAAATAGCCACAAAGTACCTAGATATAGCCTGACAGACCAGGAATACTTCTTTTGTGTATGGTTCAGTGCTGCTGACGTTTCAAAATGCCACATAATTGTGCTTTTCACCAGTTAATCCCAGCACATGGTCTCTTGCATGGATGCTTTGCACAGGGACGCCTACAAATATGGTGGCGAGAGCTGCCATTGCACTCCCTGCACTGCTGGGAGTCCTCTGCAAGTTCCCTGTTATCGTACGCTCCTAACTCCTCCTGCAGGCACCTGAGCTCCTCATTACACAGCCAACACCCACCTTGCCCAGTTTTGCTCCGTCACTCCCTGCAGGGAGAGAAGACTCAGCAAAAGACTAAATGAGGTTAAGAACGGTATTAATTTATCTTCCTGAGTCTTTGGGGTACCCAACCTGCAGTTGCTTCCTGCAGTTCTCTTGGGGAGCTCCTGAGGGCTTCTGGGTGAGCATGGCTGGTGGCTTTTCTGCCCGCCTGCCCTGCGAGGTGCTGAGCTGTCTGCCTCCCTCCCCACCACACAGCGAAGTGGGGTGGTGTGGATTTGTGGGATACCTGCAGCTATGGAGAAGGTAAAAAGCAGCCTGACACACCCTGGCTGGAGTCACAGTGGCCTAGAGAGGTAAACCAAGGGTGGAAGAGGTTCACGTGAGCCTACCCTGCGGTAAACAAAAGTGCCTGCCTACTCTCAGGGTTTTAAAGACTTTGTTACAAGAAAGCGAAAATAATAATAACAATTTAAAAAAAAAAAAACAACAAACAAAAACAAACAAACAAAAATATCCATCACCTTTTTTTTAACAGCAAAGACAAAGCTCTCCAACTGCCCCCCAGACACATGATCTCCTGCTAGCTCTCTGCCACCGCTGGGACCAGCTCTAGGTTTCAGCCTCTTCCAGGCACGTGCGAGGCGAATTGGTTTTGGAAATGGCACAACATGCTTTGACACACACCACCAAAGTGCTGACTGAGCTACAGCGGCATCCTATAGATTCATATCCTCCGAATAAATGGATTTTAAAACTCAAGCACAGCAAAACGCTGGAGCAGGTTGAAAGTCGCTGTGTCAAGGCTGAAAGAGCATTAATGGCACAGGGATACCTCACCATGCATGAATTTGCCCCATCAGTTTTTAGCAGCCAGCTCCCTAAGAGGCCTCAGCTTTTGCCTGCTATCTCCCAAAGACAAGGGCAGAGAGCTTTTTCTTGCCCAAAATAGTTAAAAGTCATCAAATGGCTCTGTACTTACAAGACCAACCTTTCCCGACCTTTCTGGCTAGACCAACTCCTGATACATTAACCTCTGACCTCCAGCCTCCTTAACTGCAATATTCCTGGGCACTGTAATTTCCCTCCCACCATGTTGGCTCAGGGAAATATTTACTATCTTGGCTTCAGAATTTATTTTTCAACAGAAGTGGCAGGGACCACCCTATTCCATCCCCTCTTCATGCAGTACAAGTGAAGTAATTCCCGAGATATTATTTCACCCGAACAAATGTGCTTCAGAGTCTCCTTAGCTTTGTATGAAGCCCTGACTTCCTACCAAAATCAAACAGGGACCTTGTCAGATTTGAGATGGATATAAACAAGAAATGGGAGCCTATAATTGGTGATGGAAATCAGATAAGCCCCTTTTAAATACAACCATTGATAGAGAAATGGGAACTCAAATTACCTTTGATTAAGTCTCTTAAGAAAATAAAGCGTGGGGGAGGGAAAGGAGGGTCTGACTTAGTAAAACCACCCTCGTGGATAAAATGGCTGGGAAAGGGGTGGAAGGAGATGGCTGCAGCTTGTCAGACTCCCCAGGTTAGATGCAGCAGAACCAGAGAAATTCCTCACCCACCGTCAGCAGTGCCAGCACTGGCGACGGAGGGCCCGCAGAAAGAGCCACCACGTGCATTTCAGCCCCACCCTTTCTGGCTCCTCACTGCTCCTGCCTCTACCAGAGACCGCGCAGAGGTTATGCACAGAAAGTCTTGTGAAAGCAGATGGGGACCCATAATACCAGCTTTCTTCAGACTCTTTAGACTTTCGGGGCTCATCTCATTGCTTCCACATTTAGGTAAATCAAGCGATTTCAAAACTGGACTATGAGGACTGAGGAACTTGCTTGATGACTTCAGCACAAACCACTGATGTATTTGTTTGTAAGCCTATCTGGTGCACCTTTAAAATGGAGGAAAAAACAGGTCTGGCTGGAGGTCTCAAGCTAATCTTAATTTCTCACCATTTAATTATACTTAATTGTGGTGACCAGGGATTTGCAGATGTTTCACCCACGAGGGAATGAAATTCCCATTCCCATTTAAATTACATTTTTGGATGCACACGAGGCAGGGGGAAAAAAGCAACTTCCAAAATGAGTCCAAAATAAGCAAGAAGGAACTTCCTCTGTACAATGTACTATTTGCCAGTAGTCCTTTTCCACTTCTGTGACTTGCTCCCTCTTCGTGTGTCCCCTACTCACTTGATGTGGTTTTTTATATACTTCAGAAAACTTCTCCTAACTTGAAGGCAAACCCCAAGCGCAAAATATAAATATGTTTCAAAAGAGGACGAGGCAAGTTCACTGATATCTCCCAAGATGTGAGTGGCTCACAGCCCTGTCTGGGAGCACTGTTGGCACAGGTGCTCAGCATCACCCACGTTGCACAACCAAACCAGGACGGACTTGCCCCTTGCTAATCCACTCCCAAAATGTGTTTCAGAGCTCTGCCAGGCTGAGCCTTCATTACTGCTCCTGCAGGAAGCCTGCGGCGGCAGTGAGGTAACCACCACAGTTATCAGTTGCTTCCCTGCCCTCCCCATTGGGTGGGAGAGGTGAGATGTTCACTGCCACCAGGCAGAGCACAGCTGATGGCCATGCTGGTCAGCGTGATGCTGAGCTGCCCGTCACACCACATGCCCTTACCCCAGGGATGCTATGGTGCCACGTGCTGCTCCTCCTCGCAGCATCACCGCACCACGTGGAAGGAGGGGAGCACGCCCCAGGGGCCTGACCGTGATCCTGCCAGGAGCCCTGTAAGCCTCAGCCAGGCATCCTTGGGGTGGCTGGGTGGCAATGCAGCATGGATACAATTAAGGGGAAGCATGCTGCCTTAGATGTCAGAAGCTCATTTTCACATGGTGTGGCCGGCTCTGAACACCATCCAAAACCACGTGCTCCAGTGGTACGTGCTGATGTAATTGTGCTGAAGTCAAGGTCACCTCCAGCCTGTCACTGTGTCGCCTCACCCCAAACCGCAGGCTGGGTTGCTCCTGGGTTGTGGAGCGGGCACCCGAGGCTCAGGACAGGTAGGATTGCTGAGCTACTGTAAGTAATACCTCTGGCTTAATTACACACCAAAACCGTATTTGCGGGTCAGTACTCTGTCAGGATAAATAAGCATTTTCACACAGTATTACATTTCTCTATTTCTTTTGGCTGATAATATTGGACACTGCCCAAGTCTGTCCCTAATGGCCACAATAATCATTCTTATCTGGACTCTAATCAGTGTCATATGCAGCCTTATCACGCACACATCTTTGTAAACACGCAGTGTTTAAACAAGTGTAAGGTCACAAGGAACTTTAATATTTCAAGCAAGTTTGTGAAACGCAAACTATTTATTTTTTCAAGACTGTTTAAAATCAAAACTTCTGACTCTGGAAAACTGGATATTTGGGGGCTATTGGGTTGAAATACAGCTGCATGCAAAACTGATCTTTATAGTGACGGATGGGTCCCTCTGTGCAGATAAAACCCAGATTTTAAATATTTCTTTTAATTGTTATTGTCTTTGTGCTCAAGGACTGATTGTGGGAAAAATGCCATTCTCTGACCATAAAAATAAAAAGAAAATATAATAAAGCAGTAATTGGTCAATGATGATTGAACTAACGACTTTACAGTGCCAGTCAAACAGACATAATAATTGCTCTTTGGACTCTTTATGAAGGTACACCACTGTTTCATAAGACTAATCCAGCATTATAAATTCTCCATTTTATGTCAGTTTCCACCATTATCACATAAACCTTATGATAAATTGCATACGTTATTAAAGTTCCCTAATTTAGACAGCACAACATGTGAGAAAATTAGGGGTTACCTGTACCGAAAGCAGGCTGGATGCAAATTGTCACCAAGACAGCTATTCCTTTTTTTTTTTTTTTTCCCTTTTACTCTGAATTACATCACTTGGGAAGCACTGGGCACTATGACCTGCCCTCCTCCTGCTGTGCTGCCTGACTTTTTCCAGCTCTGAGGAAGAGCAGAGTGTGTTTTCATGGAACAAACAGCAGGGAGTGTGTGCAGGTATCATTACTTACTGGTGCAACAGTTGTGTCCAGGGGTGCATGCTGAAATGAGGGTTCACCTGTGTAGGTGAGCACCAGCCCCAAGGAGCTCCCAACACCAGCAGGGCCGGGAGTTGAGGGAGGAGAGGACCGAATCTGCCCACATTGCTGTGCAGGGAGGGTGCGGGGCTGAGGAAAGGCAACAGGCTATCCTGAGTGCCACTCATTGCAAGGGGGGGAAAGGAGCCCCTCTTTTCCCCCACATCCTTTTTAAGGGCTTACAGACAAGCCATCAGTTTTTGGCGTTGTTGGAAAACCATTCTGTTTTCCTCCATGCACTATCTGGAGCCTTACAGCGCTCCCAGAACTCATATTTTACTTTTTCTTTTCTCTCTCTTAAATGCAGCCTTGGAAATGTGTCAGGAAAAGACCAAGATTTAATTTCCAATGTTAGAGTAGGCTCCTCCGGCAATTCCCCATCCTGGTCGCGCCCTCCTCCCATGCTCAGACACGCTCCATGGGATTTGCTGAGGAAGCAGGCTCTCTTCGCCAGTACAATCGCACGGGGTCCATTCCCTGTGTGGTCAATTCTGAGATTTCACAGCCTCTGTCAGGCATGCTAATAAGTTCTCAGTAGTTGGCTTGGTGATTGTCTATCAAACACCACCACAAAAGACAGTTTGCTCTCCGCGGCGGCATTCAGTCCCCACCCTCCCACCGGACAGCCTTTTCGGACCCATCTGGAAATGACTGGCAAAAGCACACTGTGACACAGACTCTCACCCTGTGCCAAAAAGCTTTGTGCAGTGCCGCAGGCTTGCATTAGTGAGACCCCTTGGTGTGTCGGTGTTGCCCAAGGAGCAATGTCAGCTTCCTCCAGCACAGGCTCTGCCACGGTGGGAAGCCGTGGCATGAAGCACCAGGAGGAGGTAAAGAATCAAGCCTCGGACCACGAGTGCTTGGGGACCCGGGCAGCTCCCTTGCCTGCTCCAAACTACAAAAAATTAACAAGAGGTATCAGATAGAGACAAAGCCCTCACAAGGAGGAGATAAAATGTGCTTGTATGTCAGCGAAATCTCTACAGCACCAAATCGCACCGCACGCTTTGCATATCCACATGCAAACACATAAGGGAAGAAACTAACAGAAATCTTTGGGTCACGGAGTAAAGTACTAAAACAATATTGCTCCATCATATGCCGTTAACATGCATTGGCACTGCAGGACTTACAGCCCAGGTTGCAATCTCATCTCCAGTGGAAGGGATGAAGATACAAGCCAAAAGAACGAGGAGGAATTTGCAGCAGAAGGGAAGCAGCGAGGGACTTGCACTTGCCCAGAGCCAGGGCAGGTGGCACAGATGTGCAGCGCCCGTGCCAGTGGTGGCTCTAATCCTTGCTAGGCAGTGGTGATGCCCCACTGCAGGCCACTGCACAGGTCTGTGCCTCCTCACCTGCTGCGATTTTTGTGTCAGAGGAGCTAAGGCTACAGGGAGGATTGCAATGTCCCTGTTTGGAGTGGAGGGTAGGTGTCCCCAGCCTGCTTCTGCTTGGCACAAGGAGCAGTTGGTGGGTACGGCGGCACTGGCTCAGGGCAGGACAGCTGGCATGCACCGGCTGTCTCCCAAAGAGCAACACCAGGCAGCTGGAGGTGAGTGGCTGAAACGCAGCCTTTGTAATTAAGCTTTGTCCTCTGCGCGTTGCTTTGAAGAATGCACCGAGACCGCCAAGTGGAAAATATGTCTTAGCTCTGAAAGGATAAAGTCTTGGCTTTCTCCTGCATCAGGCTTACCTACGCACAGTATGCAGAGATCTGGGTACACATTAAAGGAAAAACACAAGAATTAGCCCCGACTGTAGAAGACAAAGCCTTCCTTGTACACCAGTGGACTTGAAGCACACCTGAATGACAACAAGAGGAGTCACAGCTTTGGCTCACGGGTCACAGCACAGAACTCCTCAGACCTGACCTTGACCCACAACCTCTGGAGAGGAGGGTGGCTTTGTCAGCACTCAGCCTCTGCAAAACCAAGAATAACTGCCCAGTAGGAATTTAGAAACAGCAATTTCATCCTGAGCTGCCATCCGACAACAATGCTATTTCGACACAGGGGACGTGGGCAGCACCCTCTGTAGCCTTTAACCGCCCGGTGCCTGCGGCCCAGGCGAGCCACCCAGCCCCACAGCTCCAGGACAAGGGGGCTGTCAGAGGCTGGCCACTGACATTTCACATGGCAAACACTCACTGCACTGATCAAAATTTATATTTGCTCTGTGCAGGCAGCAGTCTCAAGCATCAAAGCTTCTGTTTCAACACTGTGCCAAAACCCATAAAGTTTAAGGCTTGACCAAGCATTGATTCAGCACTAAAGCAGAAGCCTGGACTCTGGAGACTACTGAATAGCTGGATTAAATAAACACTTTAAAAATACCTCTAGCGCTGCTAATAAAAAATGGGACTAAAGAAACGCGTAAATGAACCTTTGTTTGCTGAGCGGAGTTTTTATTTTCCTATAAATAGTATTTATATTTACAATGGGAAAAGCGTTTTCTAAAATAACTATAAAGTAAAAGCATTCGTAGTGAAGCCAAGGTGCTAAATAAGCCTATTTAAAGATACAGGTAAAATTATTTCTACTTGATGCTCATTAACAGGGTTCAAGGGTCCTGCCAACACTTTCTGTCTCTCTTATGGAGAAGGAAGACAAGGAAAGATCAGTGGGAGCAAAAGAAAAGAGATGAGGAGGGGAATGTGAGTTACAGTGGCACTCGTGACAGCCAGCATAGCTCCAGTGCTTCTAAGTTTCAAAGGCCAGGTGAAAAATAGATGTATTTTTGGTAACAAATTCATCTTGGCTTTTGATGAGGCTGATGCAGAGGTTAGCTAGGCGGTGCTACAGCACGCCTGAATGTCTTGTGCTGGAGCTGCCCAGGGCATGTGGGGTATGCAGCTGCACCTCTCACCTTGTCTAAGCACAGCCTGATCAACAGTGCATCTCCACACGTGCTCTAGGAGCAGAAAGGCCAGAATTAGTGCTGGAAATGCTCATGACTTCGTCTACGGTTTCACTTTACCATCCACTTGTCTTAAGCCAGCAAACCTGCAGTCATGTGATCGCATGAAAATTAAAATGAGCAAATTGTACTATTTCATGCTTTATGAATGGCATTTAAAGCTCTGCAAGCAACTCTACTGGCAGCAAGGTACAGCAGGAAAGAGAGCATGGGTGATTCCAGACTAACAGCGAGGTTTAACAGATTTGCTTGGGACAAGCAAAGAAAATCTTGTCATCTTACACACGGGATTGTGCAGGCGATGGAGGACTTCGGAGACCTTTCCCCCTTCCTCGCCATAGCACACCCCAACGCTAGGACCAGGGCAATACGGAAAGAGCAGCCCTGGGGAGCAGCTCGGAGAGGGTGGCTTGGCTCAGGAGGGGAAGGCAGTGGCTCTCCATACTGCACAGGCCTCTCCATCTGGAAGGAATAACCAATTACACCCCACCTCTACTTATGTCTAATTTTAACAGCAAATTTCCTAGGATATAAAACATGATCTGTTACCAGTCAGACTCAGCACTAACTGATGTCAACGAGCACTGAGTTACCCGAGCACTAGTTGTTTTTGAGTGTCTGCATTTAGTACTTCAAGATTTAAAGAGCACATCAGATAGTATCTTGTTGACTAGGCCATTTGACAAAGATGCATTTCAAAACATGTCTTTCCCAGCATTTCCTCTTCTGTATAAAAAATACCACCATTAAACAACAACAGACTGAAAATATATATACATATATATCTGATTAAAACAAGCTATAACCTGGTTAGAGTGAAAACCAAGTTTGAGTTGGTTGGCTCCAGTATAGAAAGGCTCCGGCACAGAAAGGACGAGTAATTAAAAGTGTACTAATACAAAGTCAAACTACAGAGCTACCAGAAATAATAAAAAAAAAAACTAACAAAGTTTCATTGTAAACTGTTCCACCTAATAAAGTGATTGACTTGATCTTTCTCCTCATGAAATCTACCCACTGACAAAACCCCTTGGGTCCCCTTGGTTAATGCTCCCCAGAACTTCCCTGTGCTGCCCATCCAGTGCCACTGTGGGACGTGCATTGTCTGCCTTGTCTGTGAGGCTGTAACAGGGCTGAGAGCTGCCAGAACCTACCTAAAACGTTTCCCATCCAACGTTATTTTCATACTTTCTACCATGATGACAAACAAATTTCAGTTCTTTCCTACTATCAATCTTTTATCATTGGGTTTGACAACTTTTGGAGCTTGAACAAGTGATCAGCAAAGAAAGTTGATGGAGAGCATGCCAAAGGAAAGACGTGGC
This sequence comes from Chauna torquata, assembly GCA_013399475.1. NCBI lineage: Eukaryota > Metazoa > Chordata > Aves > Anseriformes > Anhimidae > Chauna > Chauna torquata. Next base: position 142,987 of record VXAL01001835.1, read on the forward strand.
TCCTTCAAATAACGCCAAAGATGAAATACAGTTGCAAAATGATGGCTACTGCTGACCTCACTAGTAAACAACCGGGTTGCTACAGCCCAAACACGCTGAGTTAGGGAGATGCTGCACCAAATGCCCTGCAAAGAGGGAATTATAGTAATCAAGTCTCGTGGTCAAAAAGACTGGGGCTGCTCCTAGGAGTTCACTGTGGGATACTAAAGGGCTCACCACAGCCTACGCAAACTTCACAACAAAAAAATTCCCCTTTGATACCACATCAACATGTGGCAAATTTCCAGAGAAAGTGTGGGACCAAAAGCCTCGCTATAATCTGCCAGGTCGCTGAAATACCTCTGAGCTTCCCTTCTCACTAGGAAAGGGAACAGTGAAAGAAGTGGTTTTCTCCTGTGATACTCCTACCCCATGCAGGATTCCCTTGGCTGAAGAGAAAGGTGCTCTGACATTCCCTTCAGCTTTAATCTTCGAGAGCACCCTTGCCTTGTCCACAGATGAAAAAACACTCATTTAAAACAGGCAAGAGCTGCAAAATCCATCTTATGCTTCTAAGGGACCTATCCACCTAGTTTCACACATACGCTGACTTGTGACTTTTTCCTAGGTGCCGCATAAGAGACCCTTTAATAGGACAAATGGACGTCCTGGTGGTCCCTATCTTCTAAGCAGCAGGAGCCAGAGCTACATCAGCTGGGCCTGCTAGTCATCAGCACAACCTTTGACAGCAAGTGCTGCAGGCGGTCCAACAAGGCACCCAGTTTTTCTCATATAAAAGCAGTGAGAGGCACTTTGCAGGATGAAATCACCACACAAGGGCAGCTCTGGTATCCAGGCAGGCTTGGGATAGCAGAATAATGTGGTTTTGGTCAAGTAGGCAGACAAAGAAACATCTTTGAAAGGAGAAAGCCTGAGCTAAGCCCACAGCAGCAAACCCTTTTCCAACATTAAACCTTAAGGACAAGTTTGGGTAGAAATATCCTTGTGAGGACATTTACTCCTGATCCAGTGTATCTTTCTTTTAGCTCTCAAGTGAGAAACTTGCAAGGCTTTTCCTAATATGCCTTTTAAATCCTGCAGGTGAGTAAAACCTGAGTACCTCACTGCTCAAGCCTACAGTTAAAGCATTCCTGTTCTCCAGATGTATTTTCCCATTTCTGCAGAGTTCAGAGGCACCCAAGGAAGCTTACTGCCAGTCAGCTGCTAACTTTGGTAACTGGCAAGAAATACCAGCCTTTGTTTTTCAGAACACTAACCTTATACTGCAGAATGGTACTGCGACTTGGATCTGAGGTTTTCTATAATCCTTTGAGTGATGAAAGATGACACATCCCTTTAATCTCAGAGCTAAGCAGCAATCTAAGTGCCAAACTGTGTGAAAGTCGCTGATTCAATCTTAAGGAACTACCTTTCTGTAAAAGAGCTATGATAGTAAGGTGAGATGAGCTCCTGAAGGAGCAGCGTTGTTGTTACGAGAACAGGGTTGCAGGTGAGACAACCCCTGTCACAGACACTGGGATGGAATCCTTCTGCCACAGGAACTCAGCCTTGCATTGCCTGTATCACAGAACTTGTGAACTTCACTGCCTGTCACACACAGCTGAAAGTCCTGATCAAAACAATTTCCTTCCTATGCGAGCAGCCTGGCCATGTAGAGATATGCTCCTGCATAAAGCTGTGTAAGAAAAGAGTTAACTATGCAAACAGCGAAGTTAACACGCCCTGAGAACTACTGCAGCACTCCCCACAAGGCTAGCAAACATGCACAGGAGCCCTGAACAGAGAAGAAAGACCAGAATTAGCCCTCTGGGGCTTGTTTTTTGCTACTTCGACTGTTCAAATAAGCCTAAATTTTTAAATTCACTAACAGGAGGCGCCTTCTGCCAGCATTTAAGCCTTTCATTCTGAGGGCTGCATTTCTGAGGCCCCGACACTATAACACAGGCACACAGCACCCCAAAAAAGAAAATCAGGGTGTTTACAGCTCTGCCTTAGGCTCTGCAGCCCCGAGCCTGCAGGAGCCAAGCCCCTGTGCTGTCACAGAGCTGCCCAGAAATCCTGCTTTACACGAGAGGGAAACAGTTGGCAAACATCTGAAAATGCTGTCCTCTAGCCTTTTTCTAACATGGCTGTTTTTACAACCACTGCATCTTTTCATGGCTGAGCTACACTTTCTCTAACTTGCGTTTTATTACTCTGGAATTATTTGGGGGTTGATGTATTTAGTCAGTGAATCATCTGGGGGCTCTGCTCCTCTGAACGAAAGACTGGTAATTACTAAACCAAAGTCAGTCCTCTGGTACAAAACTGCCCCAATAGTGCTGTCACACTTGGGTGCTTAAATCCGCCGAGAGCAGCTCCCTGCAGCAGGACTGACAGCCTTTGTGCCTCAGGCACCCCTGCCCACGCCCGTGGGGCAGAGGGGCTGCAGCCCCTCATCCAGCCCCCCCGCAGCCCCACCAGAGCCCTGTGCCCTGCACAACACCCCACCGGCTCCTCGCATCTTTCTCCTTCCGTATCCCGACCCACTGCTTTGAAGAAACAGAAGGCGTTTACCCTCAGCCTGACCCAGGGGCATGGTGCAGCCAGGTCCCCTTTTCCCACTGCCTCTGAAGGGCAGCGTGGGGTTCCATTTCTGCAGGACTTGAGAGCGTCTGAGGGAAGATGCTGACCTACAGCAAGAAGCATGCCCATCATGCGAGAGGAGCTAGCCCCTCATGGCAATCGTCCCTCGGCTTTCCCTACTGCTAAGGGCCCCCGCAAACCGGCAGCTCTCCGGCTGCAGGCAGCACCGGGCACCTCTCCGATGCTGGAGAAGAGAGCAGAAGCCAGGGAAGGTCTCTGCACTCGCCTGGCGGCCCCAGCGCCCAGCTCCAGGCTGCTCCAACTGCTCAGTTTCCACACGTGCTCGCTGACTGAAAGCCTTTCACGCAGCTTCCCAGACCAGGGAGAAACACATTTCTTTTTTAAAATGGAAACGTCACAATACTTCTGTCTTGCAAAAAAAACAACAAAAAAATTGCCATCAGATATGTTTGTGCAGCGAGCTCATTCTTCCCTTTTTATAAAGCCACAAGAGATATAAAATATAGAACATCCAAGGACCACATGAAAAGGATGTCTGGATCTGCTAAAACATAAAGAAGGCTCTACCAGCCAAGGGCAAAAGTTTAGCAACAATAAAAGTGTCTTTAGGTTTTTTTGTTTTTTCTCTTATATGCATAGAGAGAGGAAAAGAGTTTGTGGTCATGTTTTCCAGCTTTATGTATATTTGTCTATCATTTTAATATAAACAGGGTGTATTTATAAAGCCTAAAGAAATGGGAAACAGATTCACTGGTTTCTAAATGCCAAGAAGTCTCTTCAAGGATGATAAGCAATTAAAGAGGAAAGTCAATCAAACTTTTATGACACTTCTGACCAAGGGTTTTATTTTTATTGCGCAAAATCCAATGTGACAACAACAGATATATACAGTAGCAGCACCCACCCGTCCTTCTGTTGTGAGGGGCCTGCCAGCATTCCCAGTAAAATCCCTTTTCTGAGGGGAAAACAATGCTTGAATTCACGTATCATCTGACAGAGAAGTTCTCAGTGCTTCTGAATATACTAATGTACACAGGAAAGCGTATAGAAATGGATACACAAGTACAATTTCCATATATGCATCCACAAATAGTTCCTCAGAGCAATTCTCCACAGAGCCCCTAAGGAAACATGATCTGTCTTCTATAGCAAACGCTCAAGGGAGTCCAGAAATCCTTCAGTAGCCCTGAAAAAATTAAGCAGAAATGGAATAAAGTAGGAAAACAGACAATGCAGCTGGTGCGTTATTTTGCACCAATCCCAAATATTCAGCTCACACAGTGGTACAGACAATTTTATATTGACAAGGCAGAACTTCAGTTGTCAGGTTTTGACAGGCCATTTTGGTAGCGAAGAAGGTTTGGCTTTTTCCTGGGAGAGGGGGAAGGGGGAGAGGAATGAAGGTGCTAATTAAAGACAGAGCATATTATGTGCCCATAGAAAGAGAACTGGAAAGTCTCATTAATGGCTCTTTTGATAAAGGCTATTAAAAATACAATGCAGTGGAAGGATCTGTATATTTTACAGAGGAAGGATGCTGCATACTCCAAAATGTACAATTCCTCTCTCAGATAAGCAGTTATAGAAATTTTGAGACCAATTTATCAAGAATGTTTTAGGAGATATGAGTTTTGTGTCATTAAGCAACCGCAACTTATCCATCAAGCAGCCAGAAAAGAAAAAGTAGGACACGGCTGGGGGAAATAAGTAACAAGGTTTTTGAGATAAAACATCTTTGAAAAAAAATTTTAAATTTCTTGTGATAACCCAGTCCCTGGTATTGACCTGGAGACTGGGGACAGCACCACTGTGCCACATTGGGCTGTGATACAAACACACCCTGCCTGGATTCACCCTGTTACTTTGAGCATAGTCCTTTGGCTAGAAATCAGTTCAAGCCACAGAAGCCCAGCTTACAATACACGTTAACAAGTAGTGGGGGAAGAGGGGGGGACGAAGACTGCTTTCAGCTAGAATATATGTTGTACTATACAAAGGAGAAGGTTTCTGTATAATGAATAAGGGTTGATTGTTAAGATCTTCATTTTTGTGGCATTTCTCATCCTTGCCACAAACTACGTTGCAGCAGACATGGAACGGCTTACCGCACTGCGCTGGGGAGGCCAGGCAGGCTGGCCTGCCCTGTGCTGCAGCCACGTCCCCACTGCCTGCCAGCCCTGCCTGCCGCACACACACAGGCTCCAGCACGGCTTTCTGCCACCCTGCTTTGCAGGGAAAATGGAGCCTGAGCATTCTGAACCCCATTTTAAAAAAAAAAAATTTAAATGGGTTAGTTCTCAAGTACTTGTCATGGCCTGGTTCTCTGCATTGATATTTTTTTCTCATCTCCTTCAGCTTGCTAGCTCTCAAGAGTTACCTGCCAGAAAGAGAAGCTCCTTTATTTTTTCCATCATCACTTGGGATGAGCGTCCTCAAGTGACTGAAGTGTTTACATCGCGTTCAGTTTTGGCACAGACGCTCTGAGTTTTATTTTATCTGTCAGATGAAATTCATCCTGGTGTAAATCCAGAGTAAATCCCAAGCAATTCTAGTAAATCACTGAAATTACTCCAAAACTATACAACACGGAGGATTTGACCCTGAACTTGCCACAAGCTTTCCTTCCAGGTTAAGCTCAGCCGTGCTCTCTTCTCAGCGCATCAGTGGGAGCAGCTGCCTGTGCACTATCCACTGAAACCCAGCAGCTCCCAGCCAGGAGAGCATCGAGCCTCACTGGCACGGTTTGCTAGGGAGAGAAACACAGCAGAAAGGCACAATCATAGCTGAGGAATGAGGGGCGGGGGTGTCTTTTCTTGTCTTGGTTTTATCACAAGCTACAAGTGAATCTTTTTCTGGTGTGGGCTCACAGCTGCCACCGTCATATGAGGGACAAGTTCTCGTGTGACCATGGACAGCAGGGGCCTCGGGAATGGTCAAGTCATCAAATAGCTCATGTCCCCTAGCGACGTTTGAGCCAGAGCACTTCTACTCATCCCCTCTGTGCCAGGTTTGGTTCAGGAAGGCAGAGAAGTTAAATATAATGTGACGTGAAAAATACAGGGAGGTAGCACCAGTAAAGTGATAGAGCAGACTGTCTGTCCTCTTAAACACCAGGAGACTGCTCTACGTTAGCCAAGCAGAATTAATAATTCACATTGAGTAATCTGGAAAACTACATCTCCTTCTAACTATTCCTGCAAGCAGCTTACAATTTGGTTTTATTCATTATTCTTGGAAACATCCATGGATAATTCTTGGTCCACTAGAATTGCTGCGGGAAGCAAATTCAAAAAGGGATAGGAGCACAGTTTTGGCCAATACAGCTGATTTTTTTTTGTTCACACAAACGTAACAGTCAGCTGGACATAGAGTCAATGTTGAAGTATTTGCTCAGTTCCCCTGCAACTGCTTCATTTTCTCAACTCGTTAGGTAACATGCAACATTTTCATACTTGGTCTGAGACACCACAACAATACTTAGTTCTTTTACATGCTTGTTTCGAGTTGTGTTTAGTAGCAGAAGGAAGGTGGAAAAGTTACTTATTTTGTGGGAGGCAACCCTGGTATGACCTTCCTCCCTTGGTACCCCCTCCCAGAAGGGGGGTGCACAGAGCACAGCCGGTCCCAGCTCTGCAGCTGCACGCAGCGGCTGCGAGGAAGGCAAGGAAGAGAAGGGAGCCCGACAGCACCTTCAGAGCGTTAAGGATCAGCACCTAAATGGACGGGTCATACAGGAAGCTTTACTCTCTGCCTGAAGCACATTTCAGCTGACCTGATGTGAGCGACAGCATGCCCAACCTTTGCTCGGTGGAGCCACCATGAACACCCGGGTGAGTGCCGCGCCTCCCTCATGCCGCGGAGGTGCGGGGTGTTAATGCAGAGAACAGGACAGCACTTAAAACCACTCTGAAGGCCCAGGAACAAACACAGCAAGTGAGAAGAATGAACCACCTCAGTTTCTAAACACGATTCAAGTTGGGTTTCTGGCCAAAAAAGTAAAAATATTGGGGGGGGGNTGACAGGACTGCAGACTATACTTTCCTGGAAGTGTTTGTAAACGCCTTGACAAGCACATGCCGGGGACGGAATAACCACATTTGATCCTGAATCTTTGTGGAGGATGAGATCTCTTGAGGTCCCTTCCACTCTACGTTTCATGGATTTTACAAACCACCGGTACAAAGGTTCTGGCTCCGGGTAACACAGAGCTGGCGGCGAATTGCATCACCCGACACTGATTTCACCAAAGAAAAACTGCACCCCCAGTGCTACAGATGGAGTCGGCTGAGTCCTGAACTTCCTTGCTTTTCTGGGATTAGTCAGACCCACAACGGTCCTTTAAACATTTTTTTTTCTCTGTGGTTAAATTTTTTATACCATGCTTATCATCCAGGGAGCTGCTAGAAATAATAGCAAACATGCATGCACGAGGGTCACACAACTGCTGAAATGTTAATGCAGTTTATTCTCTCTTCTCCTGACCCAAGAAGTCTGTGCTTCTGCAAGGAACAACGGAGGAAGGTTTCTAGAACTCTCTACTACTCATTCCCAAATAATTCGTTCCTGACACCCAAACTCACGCACACCACACCAAACCGCATGGGGCTGCCGAGTGCGCTGTGCGCAGGCCCCCGCGGCCCTACCTGGGGCACGGCTCTGAGCCTCGGCAGCTCTTTCCCGGGGCTCATCCCCAGGGCACAGCAGGGCCCTCTCCCTGGGCAGCCACAGGGCATGCAAACACTCCCAGAGCTCAAAGTACTGCCGAACGGTGAGAAAGATGGGGAAAAAGAAAAAAAAACATAAAAAAGAAGGAAAAATAGCAGAAATCACCAACTTTCTCTGCTCGGAGTAGCAGAAAGCAAGCTGCAGCGACAGGACAGCTGCACAGTGCCCCTGTGCTCCTGCCTGCCACCAAGCGTGCTGCCAACAGCATCGCAGGAAAGGAGAGTGAGCACGTCGGGGTATTGCACGTCGGGGAGGAAACACCACTCCCCACCACCGTGTGGTGTCCACTAGACCTTGCGATGGAAAGAAAACAGTGCACGATCAGTCCGTGTTTACCCTCAGTGCCAGTCATGGTTTCCTAGACATCGCCTCTCCAGGCCCTTTATCACTGCATTTTGTGAATTTCTTTCGTTTTAACACTTAGTAACAGTAAAGATCAAAACTCACTTATGCACACGTTTCTATCAATATGACTCAGGCACGAAGTCGATTAAAAAATCCTCAAGTCATATACATGCATACAAAATGAACATTTGGCAATATTTGTGCTGCCAAAATTAAAATTAGGCACCCAGTCTGCCCAGGCTCCTCCTTCAGGCAGTGGGGAAGGCTGGTGTCCATTGGATGGAGACACAAAGTGCCAAAGCCAGGCTCTTACCCTGAAATGCCCTTTGAGGAAGGTCTATGCTTTCCTTCAGCCTCAGAAGGAAGGTTTGAAGCCGGTCACCAGGAAACTCCCCCCACACACACAGCCCAAAGGCTTTGTTTGTCATTTCTTGTTTGCATTTTAACTAAACAAACCCAAACTAGGGGGTCAACTCAACTTCTGAAGCCCAAGAGTGCAAAGATCACTATTCCCTTCCTACCCTCATCTTTCCTGCTCCTTTGGTTTTTCTGCTGATAAAAGTGAAATGATTTTGGTTTTCTAACAGAAGGAAAATGGAAAAATTAAACCAAAGCAGAAGCTCACCACATATTTTTTTTCCAGCAAATCAAAGCTATTTTTTTCAATTAAAAAAAAATGTTTTGATGAAAAATTACAACCATTTTTCAGTGAAGTGGCTTTATAGCTTCTCTTAATCTAACGGAGACACCCACATAGAGGCTGTATTGTTTAACCAGCTGTAGCATCCCTCACGCAGTCCCCCTCTGCAGAGCTCCTGTCTGTGCAGTGCTGATATTTATAGCCTGGATTCCCAGAAGGGAAATCTCTGAGGTGCCACTAATTAGTTCTCCTAACACACTGTTAATAAAAAGGGGAAACACAACTTGTCTCACGAACAACAGGTTTGTGGCTGTTTGTGATAGGGACTGGGACATCCCACAGGCATTGCTCAGGGAAGGAATGCCTTGGCCAAAGCGGGGATCCCCTCTGGCGGTTTCCCTGCAGCAGAAGGAGCCCATTGCCAGATTTGTTGGGAGGGGAAATGGCCGCTGTCAGACTGGAGCTGAGCTCCTGACCACGCTTCATCTCCGCACCTGGAGGGGGATTCATGATGCACCAGTGTCCCGTGCCTGCTTTCCAGGAGGAGAAAATCCAGGGTTGGGGCTAGAAAGGTGCCCTGCTGGACCCAGGGAAGGTCTCCAAAGGGGATGGCTGGGGAAGCCAAACCTTGGTACCTGCACCACGCTTGCCAAAGCCAACAAGGCAGCTGGCAGCACTGGTGTGAGCTGGTCTCAGCCTCAGACAGACTGATGGAGAGAGTTACGACAAGCCCCACTATGATGTCCAGCCCCTTTGGACTGGACACATTCACAGGTATTTGCCCTGGGGAATTTACCATTGGAGTGAAATCCTGTCTTTACTTCCAACAGTGGGTGACTCATGACAACCCCAAGGTAAGCAAAACAACATCCACTTCAACTGAGAATCAAAGGGCAAGCCACAGTCTCAACAAAATGTGTAGAAAACATCATCAAATGACTGACAGATCTGGAACAAAACTTATCTGCTCAGGAACATATCACAGAGGAGGTGGTTACCTGCTGAAGAAGCAGTGAAGAGACAGTGAATAAAAAACTCTAGCACCTCAGATGCCACTACCTTCTGGGCAAAGGAGGGAGATGGATTGAAATTTCTTATCATCCTGACCCATAAAGCCCTGAGCCTTGAAATTTTTCCGGTTCCTACACTGAAATATTTCAGTACCGTACAGTCCCGTTAAAACGCCCACAACAAATGAGAGCTTTGCTTGTCGCCTTCTCCCAGCCCTCTGCAGAATTAAGTGGTGTTACCCAGCTGACCCCCACCCCCACAGGTACTAAATATCTAACTCTTTAAAAGATTTTATGCCTCCTTGTTGCCAAGAAGGCAGTCATTAGCATGCTGCCACGGTTCAAAGTGCTAGCCTGTGCTCATCCTTTTACAGCAAGTACAAATTCATGTGGGTGAGCATCTGGACAAGCACCGATCACAGGAGCTATGGAATAAAGAATAAAAATTTCAGAAGAAAGCAAGTCACTAGCTGAACTCCAACAGGCCTCTATGCCATTGCTAAGAGTCATTAAAGATGGTTCTGAATGCTTACATACGTCTACATCTAGCTACACCTTGACTTTGAGTTAACTAGCTACAGGCTGCTGATTCAGATGACATTACTGCATAGTCTATCTTCTCATGAACTGGATGACCAAGCTACAAGAAAATTTTGGCCTCCCTGAGAACAGTAGTTTCTGTTCTCACAGGACTCATTTGCAAACAGGTCTCAGGGCCATGTTCTTGAAACATTTCTGCAATCGCTTAATTAAGCAAAATTCTGCTTGTTAAAAGGTCAATCAAAAGGTTTGCAGGCATGATTGGAGCAATTTTTCTTTTAGATGTCTCTGAAATGTTCCTGGGTTTATTTCCTCAGTCTCTCTACTATCTCGAGTAGATATCAATTGTAAGACCATCCATTTTAGCTCATCTCCTTCACAGAGGCTAATCATGGGATACAGGGAACAATAACAATCATGCTAGCTGAGGGTGTTCAGGTCAGTGCTGAAAATGAGGTGAACAAGATCTAGCTGATTATTTTTATACGCTGTTTACTAATTGCAACCTGAAAACGCAAAGTCTTGTTGGATTTTGTACATCAAACGTTATTATTTATTAAATGCTTCCAAAATTGTACTGATAGTTTAAAAAGAAGAAAAGAAACACAGCCTAGCTACTTTATCACAGATGATCCACTGGGTCATAACAAAAACATCAACTGTTCTTAAAATACTCTGAGTTCATGCTACCAGTAAAGTGTTTTGCATACAGAATGCAACCTTTACACTTCTGGTCCTGTTCTGTGTTCTTGTGACATCTGCACCCTTCCAGCCTTCCTGAAACAGTCCTGAGAGCCTGCTGGAGCCCTCAAATCAGAAAAAAACAGGCATTAGAACTGGAGAACAGTCTTCATGAAGGAAAAATACTTCAGGGAGAGAAAAAATGCAACAACTTTTGACAAAGTACCATTGTGATGTCTCACTACAGTGGTTTTCACCTGCCCATTTAGGGAGGTGGAGAGAGGAAGTTACTTGCACCACACAATAGGATGCCTTCTACATAATATGGTGAATAAAAATAATAATCATTTCCAATAAATTCAAGCCACATTCACGTTTGGCAACTTTCCCATCATGCCAAGAATTTATCCAACGCCCCTTTTATTTATGATGAAACAGAAGTGACATAACACTTTGTCATGAAAGAATGCTGTAAATGATGCTTTTTTAATTATATACACTGTTGTTCTTGAAACAACTCTCCAGTAATTTATGTTTATAGCCCTACACACATGCTGCGGAAGTGGATATAAAATGCAGCTGTGGTCAATGGCCACGTGATTTCAGTCTGACGCTAGCTCAACACTCAGGCTGGAAGAAGAAAGAGGGAGCAGACACTCCAACAAGTGCTTTTCCCTCCCCTCAATTTTTGCAATGCTATTGAAGTACCGGCCTACAAAAAATCAGATGTTCACAGTCAGCCAAGCTACAAACAAGAAAAACATCCTGGCAGCCAAATCCGAACTCTGGTGGGTCTTCAGCAGATAAACAGCAGCAGCAGAAAATGCTGATTTCCGCTGAAAATCTGGAGCAAGCAGAATGCCCTTATGTTATATTGTCTTCCCAGTACCTCAGAGCGTCGCTAGCAGCCAGTGATTCCTGCCCACCTTACCTGCACAGAGACCTGCAGGTTGCTTCAAGAGACACAGATGTCAGTAACCGTTAGCTAGGTCTGACTGTGCTTTCCATCTCATACTCATTTTCCCTAGCTCCTCCAATGTTGTTAAAGCACATATTTATAGACTTCTGAACATTACTATTCTTACGCTTCACTGCACTCAGCACGGACAAAACCACATCCAATGATATGAAAGACAAAATTCGCTGCAATTTGGGGCCCTCATGGAGCATATTTTGGTTTGCAGTGTTAATAAGAACGCGTTTGTGCTCCCCGTTCTCCTGGTCGTCCTTTGTTGTATAGCCACTGAGCTTTATTCACTGTGAATATAAGTACCAAAGCAACGAGTTGTCAAGTCCTTTGAATTTGGGATACAAAAGGCATCAAGGATGTGAAAATTGAGAAAAGCAACAGCTTTAAGATACCAGCAACTGTCTACTGACCTCAGCCAATCTATGCAAGTGAATACGTCGGAGCAGAGCAAACAGAGAGCACTAACATTTCTGACTTGAGTTACCAAACTACACAGTTGAGAAGCCAATTAAAGAGCAGGGCTACTGTGAGTTGTGTCCATATAATCAACAGCAAGGCAAAGATACTAAACAGATAAACAAACAGTGACAAACAGAAATCAGCATGTGACTTCAGAGAACAGCGATGATAGGACAACTGAAAATTGTTTGCACTTAAGCAGGCTTAAAAGAACATAAAATGCCAAGCAGATCAGAGAAGAAATAGGCTTCTCAAAAAGACAGACAAATATGCATTCTGCTCTTAGCTTTTGGTGATATTTAATCTATACGTATTTTTCATTTTCTGGGTTTTTCTTGTTGTTGTTGTTGTTGCTTTGTGTGTGTATGTGTGTTGTCTTTTTTTTTTTCGCCTGCATTCCATTTTTTACACCTACAAATTTAATACCTCAATTCCTCCTGAAATTCAGAACCCTGGGGGGTCCAGAAGTCTACAGAGTTACAGATCACTAGGCCAAATTCAGTTCTGGTCAAACATTCTTACTTTGAGAATGAAGGGTAAATCCTCTGTGCCTTGCTGAACAAACCATACAGCCCATGAATGATGAAAATCTATCTCTTTCCTCCTGCCTTCTTTCAACGTGCAAGCTTGGTCCACTCTTCCCCTTAAGATTTCTGACTTCCAAATAAAATCATCCTTTGAGTTCAGATGATTAGGAGAGCCAAAAGGCATTGTTTTAGTTTTTGCTACATTTAAAACCAGTTTGTTTTCCTTGAACCAGTCTGTCAAAGTCTTTTTGCAGTTCAGGCGTTATGTGAGAAACAGATTTGCCATTAAAATGCACAGTCGTGCCATCTGTATAAAAATGTATAGCACAGTAATGACATAGCCTTGCAAAATCATTAATAAAAAAGAAAAAAAACAGGAATGACTGACACTACTCAACTAGGGGAGGGGGGAGGATAGAGGGGAGAGACATTGACACCTTTGACTGACAAAGGGGGGAAGAGACAGCCCTGTGAAGAGAAACAGATTGATGCTTCTCCCAGACTCTTTGTCTTCCTGACAGAGTACGGGCAGCAGCATGGGCCACCTACTTGCTGCACTAGCGCCTGCAGCATGTTTGGCCAAAAGCTTTGGTGAAGCTCACTAAAAAAGATTTTCACTACGATTTCATTTATGTGGGGTGTACTTGAAAGAACTTGTTATTAATTTTTTGCATTGCCCAGGTCAAACCCCGGATGGTGCTGAGAGCCCCCCCGCTGCTCTGTTTCCTACCTGCACTGCTGCCCACGTGCCCCAGCTTCTCCAGGGTCATCCTGCTCGCACCAGAGCTCTCTCTCTGAAGGCTGGCAAGCACCCAGCTCTTTTCACTCGCAGGCAGCAGTGACATTACAGCAGCCATGCCCTTCAGGTTCCCCCTTATGGGGACTACACCATGAGCTGAGGGAACAGCAGTGATGCCGAGTTGCTTCAGTGGCCTGGTAAAGGAGCACTGGCTGCTGGCAGCCATCACGTCACACCTGCAAAGTATGATTTAGGTTCAGGGTTGAAGTGTGTTGGTCCCACATGTCTCTGACAAGCCAGCAGGACACTGTGATTCACTTGGGGAGACGTGAGTCTCTTCTAAAAATACGCCTGGAAGGGAAGAACTGATGAGGGCATCTGAAAAGGATGCACATACATTTTCTTGATGGCTAACAACCAGTTCTCTTGAATTTTCTGCAGGTCAGTCAGGTGAATGTTTTCCTTAGGCTGAAGCCTTCTAAAAATACCATGTAAAAGCTTCATTTCTGGCCACGCTGTGTTTAACAAGTGTCCCTTAAACTTTGTTTACGCATCATCTCGCCAACGTGGCACATGCATCTTTTCGCTATCAACTACGTGCTCCACCCTTTGCAGCTGGCTGAGTGCTTAAAGCCGATTGCAACCCACAGCCTCTAAACAGTCCTGGGTCACAGCTCAGGTCTTTCACCAATTCTAATAACATATGCTGAAAATGCAAAAGCATCAAAACAAAAAAAGCCATAAGAACATCTTTACAAGGTATTTGCTAGCATTCACCCTAGGGACTTCACTATCATTTGAGAGAAAACATTGTAATTGTGGTGGAATTATAGATTACAGTTTTACTCGGACTTCCTAAAGTTAACCTCTACCATTACAGACCTAAATTTGGAGCAGTCCATTGTGCCACTTGGAGGAAAGCCACTAGTTCAGCACTAGCAACTTCAGTTGTATAAAAAGAACTTTTTTAATGATGATTTGTGTTTCATAAGTGTTGCACTATTTTTAGAAAGATGAGAAAGTAAAGTATGCCTCCTTTTAAATCTGGCTTTTACAGCACCCTGTAATTTATGGCAATATAATAAGTAATTTGAAAATAAAGATTTGAGACAACATTTTAGCATTAGTGTTTTTAAGACAAAACAAACATTCAAAATAAAACCTAAACCACAGCAATGAAATCTATCATTAAATGCCTACTTTCTGCTAAATTTGTAGTTATGGCAGCTTAAATCTCAAACATTTGTTGTGACCTCTTGCAAAGTAAAAATAATCATATTATTCATCGTGGTTCAAGACAAATATAGGCTATTATTTCATTCTAGCCTTAAGTATTCACGGAATTATATAGTGTAGCTTTTAAAACTGTATTAATTACTTTTCACTGAGTCCAACTGACTTCTGGTTTTCAGAAAGAAATGTGCATCACTTCATCATAGTTGCTTCATTTGTGAAGACTAGCATTTTTTAGGCTCATTTATGCATTACACATCAGATATGACCTGTTCAATTACTGCCTAAGATCTTCTGAATTAGTAAATCTGCATGAGTTTATCAGATGCAAAGGCTTTTGACTGTTCATGGAAAAATTCAGATGTTTCTTCCTTTGGTCACTGTGTAAAAGCTGCTACTGTGCTGTGGTGCCAAAACTCGATGTTAGCCTGTAGTGAATAATACATGCCAAGCAGTTCAACTAAGTCCACCACCTCGCTCAGAGAGCCCTTACATCCCACCAAGCAGCACCTCCTATGGCCCTGTTTATTGCACAGGTGTCTTTTTGAGAGGAGAGTGCCCTCTGCATGGGAACCAGCCCTAGGCTGGGACGTGGGCATATGGCAGTTCTTCCTATCAACGCACTTACAGAAGCCGCTTCTCTGCCTCCACTTCTATTTCCACCTGGCATTAATGGCACTTGCGAATTACATGACTTGACCATAAAAAAAGTGTTCTCTTACCTTGGCTTTAAGGAATGGAAACCTCATATTGAAATGTTTTCCAGAAACTGCTATATAAAAGTGCCAAGGACTACATATTTTCAAGGCCAAGCACCATAGGAGATTGGCTCAACATTAGAAATGTTCTTCAAGCAAAGAGGGAAATTTGTAGGCAGGGAAGTCTAGCAGTTTTTTTTCTTCCTCCTAGGATTTCTGAAAAAGGTAACATTTAGAAAAGGAAAAATAGAAGAGATTTCTCATTAAAATTTTCATACACTTTGACCTCCAGACTCAATCATCTAGCATTGCTTCCTTCATTCTTCAAATCCCTCACAGACCTGTACTATGGACCATCCAAGTGCAGTACCAAATCATGCCTGTAGCCATGCATGACCTCAGACTTTAACTTGCATATGCATCTCACAGGCCAGAGGAGGTTTTCCTGTCAGAAAGACAAATGACTCGATTTCCAGAAACCCAAGGCAACTGGTCCTACATTTTGGAGGGCAGCTAGAATCTGATCTAGTAACCGGATCCAAAAATGGCAAGTGATCTCTAATTTTATAAGGGACCAAAAAACCAGAAATGACTATCTAAACACTGAGGGCTTATGACCAAGTTCTAGACAAGCAGAAGATCACATTAGGCTCAAAATTAATATCTACCTAATTATCTAAATCATTCTCTGAACTCCAAATCATTCTGGGGCTCTCGTCAAACTCAGAGCTGCCAAATGCTCACCTTATCTGACAGTCCGGACCTAGAAAGCTGGATTCAGAGTTTTGCTGCTCAAGATCCATCAATCCGCCTCTCAACAAACAAGTGTGAGCTCTACAGCAGAAAATGCAAAGATTGACATTCTCTCCTGGTTTACACCCATGCCAGCTTGCTGACTTTAGTGTGGCTTGGCAAGTGCAGAGAAGAAAAGTTTAGTTCTTGCTCCTTATTTCTTAAGTTCTTGAAGCTTTGTTGTTTTAGATCAAGAAAAACATGCATATTTAGAGCAAAAGAAAAAAACAAACTTTAAGAATTTGTGCTCTATTTTAAATTGTTAAGCAAATGACTTAGGGAAATAATAAGCTGAAACTTTGGAATTAAAAATCTTTACTGTGGCTTTTGGGGCCCTAAAAAATACACACTTGTACCCACTTTGAATATTTTGCTTGTTTTCTGAAATACCTGTTTAACTTTAATATCACTGCCACTGAGTCTGGGTAGTTTTTTCCTGGTGACAATTTTTCCATAACATTAATTTGAATTTGTGCAGATGTTATAAAAGGAGAAGTGGAAAATGCAAAGAAAGAGATGGAAAAGAAGTTTCCATTTTAATTGTAGTTGACAACTCCAAAAAAGATTAAGTGCAAACATTGTTGTCTGCTCACTTGAATGTGAAATTCTGTTTGTGATGGGCCCTCCCTGGACAGCTGAGCCCAGGAGATGGGCAATTTGTGGAAGACAATTCGTGCAATGCACAAATGGCACATGCTGCATTTCTTCTGAGGCCCAAGAAAAGGTAAATTCATTCTTAAGGGCCAATGAGAGCTTCGAGTTTGTCCCCACTGAGGCAGAGCTATTGCTCTCTGTCTCTCTGGAAGAGCAAGGTTCAGGAAAGAGCAAATGCAATAAATGGTGCTATGTGCAGACTGGAGCGACTTATGGAGTTGGCACTGCTAGCCCTATCGCCAACCCTGAACAAGCAGGCTTGTTGGAGGGAGAGGAAGTAGCAAAGAGCTCTTCTCATTGAGGTTTTTTTCCTTTAACTAAATACACCCCTTGGGGAGAAAAAAAAAAAAAGAGCTTTTACACAAAACAATGAACCTCACCAAAATGTGCGTTTAATGGGGAAAAGAAATATTTTCTTTCATAAATCAAAATTGTATTTAAAGTATTTAAACCATTTTTGTAGCACTTGTTAGACTGGTGGAAGATACAGAAAACTCTCAAACATTGATAACATTTAAAAACAAATATGGTGAACAGACAAAGAAGGGATTCATTTTTAACTTTCATAGGAAAACAACTTCAAAAGCACTGTAGATATTCATGAAAATATATTTTCATTTACTATCAGCTCTAGAAGAAAAAAACGTACTTATTCTTTTCAAGTCTCACATAATCTACTATGCCACAACATATCAGACACAAAGAAATGGTAAAATACGTTCATAAACACAAGTGCCAATATGCATGTGTCTGAAAAAAGCTAGGAATTTAAGACTCTTAAGTGGAACTGTTCCCCAACAAATGTTGTTAGAAACTGTTGCAAGGAAAATAATGTTAGTAAACACCTTTATGATGAAATAATTGTGTGGAAGGCACTGTCACATAAGAACATGGACCTGCAGCCAAGGATGATTGCTCTGCTATGTTTGATTCATTTATGATACACGAGGTGTCAGTTTTATGCGGTTTGGCTGAGATTGGTGTGGATTATCATTTTTTATTTTTATTTTTTAAATTATGTCTACAAGGCTAATGGATTTTAATATATTTTGCCAAAGATTGCATTCCATAGCACATACTTTATAAAGAGGATGTAAGACACATTCAAGACTTGCTTTCCCCATGAATCAATGAATCAACAGACATCTTCCTATTGTATAATATACTATTGTTTGGTTGTATTTCAGAAAAGATTATCTGCTGAGAGCACTGTGAAGCTATGGGAGGAAGAGGTGTACTAGGCAAGGAATCCTTTTGTGATGACTCATGAAAACACTCAGTGGACCAAAGACTCTCCATGGCACGGACAAGTTCACAGGTCACTGGTTTGGAGCCTGCAGTGCACTTCAAGTCATCTCCCAACAAAATACAACACAGCAGAGGATTTTCAAAGCACTGAGTACTTTAAAGGACAGAGGCCTTTCCTAATTCTGTGGATCAAACTCAGTCTAGAAACATAAGTCCTTGAATTAATACTGTTTAATGGCTGCATCATGCTGTACTTGCCTTGAATGAGTGGGGGGACCCAGAGTGAACCAGTTGCCTCTGTCTGTGCTTGCTCCCTTAAAGGTGCCAAGGGACTGCATTGGCTTGAACTAGGCACGTGCAGATAAAATACTGCAGCAGAGCCATGCAGCTACATTTAGTGCAAGCTTCTTAGCTCCTCCTATTTCAGCACTGCCCTATTTTAATCTTTGGCTGTTTTCTCAAAGGGAGCGGTGGAAGGAAAAGCAGATCGCATGATCTCTATTCCAGTGACAGAGGACGCAGAAAACAAGCGTAAGTGAATGGTAACAAGCGCAGACTGCCTGCAAAAAGGACCATGCAAGTCAGCAGGGTGCCCAGCAAGCAGACTCCTCCCTGCAGGTGTGCAAAGGGTTTGGTTTTTTTGTTTGTTTGTTTTTTGTTTTTGTTTTTTGAGACACACACACTGATCTGCAAGCCTGGCCATGCATAGGGAACCCCAGAGTCCTGCCGACCCCAGGGAACCCCCCCGATAAGGTACAGAGCGACCCGTGCTGCCATGCCAGTGATGCTCCACGTGGATAGCAGGGCAAAGTACTCCATGCTGGGATAGTCTTTTAAAACTAAACACTTTTCTCTCTCAAAGTGATTTCAATGCTATTGTATAATGCAGAGGGAGAAAAATAGCCTTTTATTTTCCACTAAACAGGCTTTCACACCACCTACTACCCAGGATTAAACTTCAGAGGCAGTTACACAAAGGATTTCTGTAAAGAAATCAATCAATCATTCCTCCAGTGTGGGTTCAGCACCTCTGAAAACCAGGCCATTTCTCAGGTACACAGAGATATGAGATCTGTAATTTTAAACCACCCCCAACCTGTTTCACTCGGTTCTTGGAAAGTTGTGACCTAAATGCCTCGAGGAGCTTGGATTTCACCACGAGCTTCTCCGGCGCTGAGACCACCACCACTCAGCATCGCCAGCTCACCTTTTCTTTCACAGGCTGTGTGAAAAGGGAAGCCCCAGCACGAGCCAGCCAGCTTGCGCTGCATCAGGGGCTACAGGGGTGGCTGATACCTAACAGCCAGCTTACAGCTCCGGCATTGGGAATCTGAACACTCAGGCAGTCTTTGACATACTGCCCCCTCCCTTACAGTTTCATTAACCTTTTCCTTTTTTGAAGTACTTTAAAGCCCTTTGTTATAATTAACTGTCTATAACGTAAAGTGATCCAAGGTAAAGCTGGTTTAAGTTATTTATAAACTTTTAGGACTCCACCATTTGATAGGCCTGGTCACAGCTCCTGAACAGACAGCCCCCCCACACACACTTTCATCTCTATTTTGTTATTTTTTATTGTATGTACACAAGCAGATGAGGCAGGACCGATTCATCGGCCCTGCGGCCCACTGTGAGTTACTGGAGATAACATTGCCTTACCTGGAGTAACTTCAGTCCTTTCCCATAAAGACATTCAAACTCTTAAATGCTTAATGGTATACCAAGGCCAACAGTCCAGGGAAATAACTTTATGGCTCAAAACAAAGGATGAAACCAAAGCATTTCACCAATTTGAATATGCGTTGTTTAGAAGCCTCTGCCACGCCAGGCAGCCTCCAAACAGGGAGGGGTGACAAGCAGAGCAGTACCACCAGTGCCACTGCAGGCACCTTCTGCCAGAGCGTGGCCCCAGCTCGTGGCTGGCACTGGAGCACGCCTGGGGAAGGAGCTCAGCAGCTGTCCCTGCAGGGGTCTGCCCTTGCTCACCAAACAGAGCAAAGGAACCAGCAGCAAAATCGCCTGCACATCCCCTCCCAGTGCAAGCACAGCCCCTTCAGGCTCACCAGAGCAGATGAGACCAAGCCCAAACAGCAGCAGTAAGCGAGTGATGCAGGTGGGAAAACTGACCCCACGGGGACACTGCCCTGCCCTCTGGCCCTGTACCTGTCTCATGGCCAGGGCTGTGGCCAGGAGAGATGGCCTTTCAGCAGGTGCTTAAGCTGCCTGACATCAGAGAGACTCGAGCAGATGGTGATGCGCTCTGCTTCGCCCCTGCTCGCAAGAACATTTTTATTACCAGGCACAGAGTGTTTGGAGGCTCGATATCTGCTGCTCTTTGCTTGCGGCTGCTGGCAGAGGTATCACTGGAGGGCTGTGATTTACCACCTTCATATTTATTTACATTTGTGTCTCAAGTAGAGTGGCAATTTGCCAGATTTGGAAGTGCTTAATAGGATCTGATGGGCAGATTAATTAGTGCAGGTCACAGCACTACTTGCCTTCCAGGAACATTAGCTTTTTTTTTTTTTTTTGTCAAGGTAAAGCCGGAGGAGGTCAATGCCACCAGCATGTTTTACATTTTACTGGTTTAAATCTTCATGGTTTTGTTTCATTTCCTGTGTGCAAATAAATTTTACTTTTATTTCTGCCATGACGATATTCTCCAAATAAGATGTTGCAGGCACACACAATATATTTTGTGTGTAGAGAGGATGTAGAGACAGGAAAATTTTATCTTATGCCCCTCCTCACTCTTTACTATCCATAAAAATCCTCTTCTCCCCCCACCTATGGTTATTGCCCCTCCTGTACAGTCCTCTTGGTATTCTTCTATCTTTTCTAAAAGGTATTTTGGGGTAGGGATTATTTTCATTCAAATATATAGACAGACACACACACATACATACACATCTATTTATAGATAGATAGGTAGATACGTATGTATGTATAAATGAATGTGTGTACAGAGAGAGAAAAAGAGAGACAGACACCATATCTGGCTAACCATTATACCAGATTGAGCAATTATAAACTCAGCTGGATTATTCTTAATTTTCACTGGCCTGACTGAGATTTGAACATGACCAATTATGTATAGGCTGACAAACCAGAGAACATCAAGATTAATTTTTAATGGCTACAGAACCATTTGCACTCCATAACCTTGGGAGTGACATGTTGCCTGTAATCAGGGACACATTTTTGTTGTGCCACCATGGCAAACGTGACAGCACCTTTTGCATCTGTCATGCTGCAGAAAGCAGGAGAGGCATATGGAGCGCCGAGCACCCCCAGAACACCAAAGGGACCACACAGAATTTGAACAAAGGAAAAATTATATCTATTTCCCCAGTTTTTCCCCTTATGGAAAGGTGTTACTTTTGACTTAATTTGCTCTCAAAAGAGGAAAGAGGGGCACAGCCAGCAAAGGGACCATGTGTGGTCACAGCACCAGGGTTCCAGCACACATTGCCTGCCACTGGGTGGACAGGACAGGATCTGGCCCTCACTATTTCCCTAGCACTGCTGTGCATAAAGCACTTGTTTACAACTTCCGGGGACTATTGGCAGCCAGCAGGCCCCAGACACTTGCAGAAAGCCAAGCAAGATGCTGCGAGGTGAGTGGACGCAGCAATTTGCTACGAAGATTTTCTAACTTTCTCTGAGCACACCTAATTTTCCTTTACTCCAGCACTCAGATTTATCACAGTACTAAGGAGAGAGAGAAACAGTCTCCAACATGGTCAAGCATGCAAGCCCACATGTCCGTGCAGAGAGCTCCAGGTAGATGTGAGCTGTACCCACAGCCATCCTGAGTGAACTCGGAGTAAGCAGCCCAGCAGAGAGGGTGCTGCCAGCAGGAAGCCTGCAAGAGGGGAAAAACGTCTGCAAACTGCTGCCCAGTGGGGAGAGAGACTGGGTAGGACTCCACATATAAATGGATTGAGGTTTTTTTTGTTGTTTTTTTTTGTTTTGTTTTTTGGGTTATTTTTGAAATGTACCGCCCCTCTCACACACATATCCTCTGAGAAAAATAAAAGAAAAAGCCTTCCACAAAAAGTATGACCATAGATCTAGAGCCAAACCCCTATTCAATAAAACAAGCAGGGAATGCATTTTCACATTTCCCTATTTACTCTGACTCATTTTATTAAGTAAGTTGAAGATGGTAATTTTTATGCACATTTACAACCATGTTTCCAATACACGTGGCACCCTATAAAACCTACCATGACTGCACCCCACCCAGGCTGCCCTCCAGCTTCCCATGCATTCAGCTATTACAGTATCGAGGCAAGGCAGTTCCACTGCAGGTCAGGTTGTGCCAGTGCTTCCATCCAAATCCTTTTTTGGATGGGTGTCCCAGGACATGACTTTGACTTTAGCTGAGGTGAGATTTGTTACAGGCACTGAGGCAAATTCACATCCTTTCCACCATCACCCCGCCACACACACATTATTTAAAAACAAAACAAAAACATATTGCCTTACACACACACACACACACACACCTTTAATCATCTCCAGGGGTCCCACTGCAGTGGGACAGGTGGTTGCAAGATGCTAACTTCTGTCCAGCAACATCCCTTATGCGTGTTCAGTTTCCCACTGCTGAAGTTGGTGGCAGAGTCTATTCCAAGGCCACCTCCCCTTTTTGCAAGAACAATTTATAACTATAAAACTTGCACCTGTCATTTCAAACCCATGTTTGAACTGAGGGCAAAAGTCAAGTATCCTGTGTCTCTCGCTGCCTTTGTGTGAGACTCAATCAGGCAGCCAAGGCACAGAACCGGCAGTCACATCCTCATCATTTACTCAGTAACAGGAAACATTGCAGGTACAAATGGCAAGACGCGCCCTGCCCCACACAAAGGAAAGCAAGTTCTCAGCTACTTTCAGTGACAGCGAAGTTTCTCAGTCCTCTGGTTAGGAGGGAAACCTTCCATGCAGGGATGTAATGCCAGACTGCTGGCTGAATCCGCTGGAATGCTCAAACAACAGCGAGGAGAGATTTAAGATGCTGCCTTTAATCAAAAGAGAGCGTTCAGGCTGCAGTTTAATGATGACAATGTGAATGTCAACAATGTTAACAGTTTCACTGCTGATCTGATTAGCAGGAAAACCCAGTTAGTCCAGGGTTGTGGGTAATTTGAGTACTTTCCCACCCCTTCACACCCACTCCATCACTTGACTCTAACTTAAAAGAACTGTTAACTTTTATACAAGCCAGATACTTCATAGGCTCAGTCTTTGGACTGAGCAGCAGCTGTTATGTATTTATTTTCAAATAAAAAAAAATAGCTTAAGCAGTCACATCCATATTAAGTTTTTCTGGGCAGGGCCCATCTTTATGTTCAGTGCCTGTATAGCATCTAACTCAATACGGATAATAAATAACAAGTAACAACTGTTTAGAAGATTGCTGTAGCATGAACAGACACAATGGTCTGTTTGAGACAAGCCTAAATACGTTTCCAGTCCCAAGCACCGGCCTCTCACCACTGTGCAGAGCACACCCCATAGTTCCTCGTCACTATTACAGATCTGACTCCACATGGCACATGCTGATGTGAATTTTTATTTAAAGAATAAGCAACTGAGCTCGCGGCACAAACGGTACTAACAAAGCAGGTTCCAGCCTACAGTATGCTGCTCTTCACCTTTATTAGGCCAAGCTGCTTATTTTGAAAGTCACTTTCCCCACAAATACAAACCTACGTTAATGTACAGCAGCTCTTTAAATGATCTGTTGGGGTTACATTGCTAAATTAGAGAGGACAAAAACAATTAGGCCTGCATCTCACAAAGAGATCACTGGTCCAGTTTTCTCAGAAGCTGGGGCTTTTACATTTGATGGTTTAGAGGAGCAACGCTCAAGGAGCAAAGCCCCCTCCCAGTCTCACTGACACCCCAGGAGTTCAGTGTACCCACCAACTCAGCTGCCAGGATAAGCTGGAGTTGCACTTGAGCAACTGATAATTCTTTGCAGCTCACATCAAACCTGATTGGTGTTTTTATTTTGACCACCATGAAACAAGGCAAGTAAGAACAACCCTTTTGACTAACGCACAGCACAGGACAAACCATTTTCCAGATTCAGGGTCCACAGTTTTGGTTTTCATTGTTCTATGGTAGCAATTCCCACTGACATTAGCGCAAATCATGCATGAAAACTGAATAATTAATCCCCAGAGGAAGCACTTTAAAAGCTACATTTTATTTTGGAGGCAGTTCATTGCTACAAGAAAACCACTGATGCCTGATCAACAAGCAAAGTCCCTTAAATGCTTCAAGACATCATACATACACACACAGATATAAAATGAGAATGAAGAATGAAAGTACGTTAGCAATTTAGGAATAAAAAACTTGCAAGGATGTTAAAAATCCCAGCCCACAAAAGATTGTGGAGGTCAGCATCTGCAGCTACCTTGGTGTCTGCTACCCTCCATGTAGCTATTATAACGGGGTCCTCTACATCTCCACTTGCGGTGGGCCACAAAACACCCCACAACAAACTTAAAATCATGTAGCAAGAGGACTAAAACCCATAACTGTAACAAGCCCTAAGAAGGTCTAGACTTTAGTAAGGCTTTTGACACTGTTTCCCACAGCAGTCTCCTGGAGAAACTGGCTGCTCATGGCTCGGATGGGCATACACTTCAATGGGTTAAAAACTGGCTGGGTGGCCAGGCCCAAAGAGTCGTGGTGAATGGAGTTAAACCCAGTTGGAGGCTGGTCACTAGTGGTGTCCCCCAGGGCTCAGTACTGGGGCCAGTTCTCTTCAATATCTTTATCAATGATCTGGATGAGGGGGTCAAGCGCACCCTCGGTAAGGATGACACCAAATTAGGCAGGAGTGTTGATCTGCTCAAGTGTAGGAAAGCTCTGCAGAGGGATCTGGATAGGCTGGATCAATGGGCCAAGGCCAACTGTATGAGGTTCAACAAGGCCAAGTGCCAGGTCCTGCACTTGGGACACAACAACCCCATGCGATGCTACAGGCTGGGGGAAGAGTGGCTGGAAAGCTGCCTGGTGGAAAGGAACCTGGGGGTGTTGGTCAATAGCCGGCTGAATATGAGCCAGCAGTGTGCTCAGGTGGCCAAGAAGGCCAAGAGCACCCTGGCTTGTATCAGAAACGGCGTGGCCAGCAGGACTAGGGAAGTGATTGTCCCTCTGTACTCAGCTCTGGTGAGGCCGCATCTCGAATACAGTGCTCAGTTTTGGGCCCCTCACTACAAGAAGGACATCAAGGTGCTGGAGCATGTCCAAGGAAGGTCTGGCGAACAAGTCTTGTGAGGAGCGGCTGAGGGAGCTGGGGTTGTTTAGCCTGGAGAAAAGGAGGCTCAGGGGAAACCTTATAACTTTATACAACTACCTTAAAGGAGCCTGTAGCGAGGTGGGGGTCGGTCTCTTCTCCCAAGCAACAAGCGATAAGACGAGGAAATGGCCTCAAGTTGTGCCAGGGGAGGTTTAGGTTGGATATTAGGAAAACTTTCTTCACTGAAAGGGTTGTGAAGCATTGGAACAGGCTGCCCAGGGAAGTGGTGGAGTCACCATCCCTGGAGGTATTTAAAAGACCAGGCAGATGTGGTGCTTAGGGACATGGTTTAGTGGTAGACTTGGCAGCGCTAGGTTAATGGTTGGACTAGATGATCTTAGAGGTCTTTTCCAACCTACATGATTCTATGAATCTAAGAGAATGAGAATTAAAGACATTCCCTGTGACGATACTAGATGACTTCAGGTCCTACGCTATATCCTGAGAAGACAAACAGCACATTTAGAAGAAGCCTCTAATTTCATAGAAAAGCAAATGCTCACCGTCTTGGTTTGATGCAAAAAAGGGCTGAGCCTGTGCTGGGAGTTTGGGCAGGAGTCACCACAGGCCCTCCAGCATCCATTGCGCCAAGCACAGAGTAGGAAAGGGTGGAACTGAGAACTGAAATAACAAAGGAAGACAAGGACAGCTTCCACCGGATTTGGAGAAAGAGTATCCATTACCCATATTAAACTAATGCAGTAGAGGAGGTGAACTCAGGAAAACCTGCCTACCAAGCAACTCAGGCAAACTCTTACCACATTCCACATGCATGGGACATTAATTTAATAGGTAATAAACTACAGTAAATTAAATACATAGTTTTCTTATTACCAGGTTTGCACTAAAGCATTACCCTCCTCGTCATTACCAGTGGAAGGATGCCTATTATTATTTAGTAGTAGCTCAATCTACATTAGTGAAAAGGCAAACAAAAGCCAAAAGGTACATCTCATTTAATGGGAGGACTACTGCTATGGGAGGAACAGGGCAAGTAGGGTACAAAATTGATTAGACTGATAATAAGCTACCAGTGGAGATGGTAACAGCACTGCTAGGCAGGTGCTAGCCCCATCGCCAATGGATGCTGTTCACATAGGGGAGCTTTCTCCCAGGGAGTTTTGCTAAAATGCTTTACAGTTGGAAATGGGATGAGAGTACTTGCCCATTTTAAATACACGGAATAGTCATTAAATGGCATGATTATTTCTGGTGTCCTAGACTGGATTAAAACTGGTGTCTTGGAAACAAGCTGATCCGTGCTACTTCACCAACCTCCAGAAGCATCAATCCTTCTTTAAAAAGAAATCACAAAATAAGGAGGAATTTAAATGACATAACAGTGAGAAACGGAAAGCACAGCAAGTCAGACATCAGATGGAACAAACCCATGCAGACACTCAAGCTTTTCCAAATAGCTCTGCAAATAAAATTAACTTTTGTCTAGGGTGTGTTGGTGATGAACTTGGGCAGCCACTCCACATTCTGCCCCAGTTAACTGTGATGCTCAGTCAGATGTCCAAATCTGCCAAGGGACTGGAGTGAACTTCCCCCATACCTGTGATCTTCCAGGGGGCCAGGGAGAAAATACACACACATACACACACACACACACGTGCACACACAGAGTCCCTCACAGAGGTACAGTGCATTGTAATGAAGATCAAGGACACACTGATTACAGCAGCAATGTGATACTGAACATCTGTTAATGCTAGAGAAGGTACTTCAAAGAATGAGGACAGCTGGACTTCACATAAAATGAAATGGCTAAGTGCTTATCCGTGAGGCTGCAAGTGGGGCATGCAGGCTGCCAAGAGATGGACAAGGAAGGGAGGCACCCTGCTGTGGACAAGGTGACCCCACAGGAAGAGCAGCACGAGCCCTGTCGTGCCGCACTCCAAATCCCTGCCGCCCTGCTCCAGCCAGGGAGTGCAGCTGGGGCCACCCAGCCGCCAGGCATCAGCAGCTGCATGCAAATTTTCCATATTCCCACTTTCTGGGATGTAAACCTGGCCTTCTCCTCTCTTTCCTCCTCATTCATGACAAATTGTGCGATCTGCAATCAGTTGGATTTTTGTATTTGACACTGCGTATAGTGGGAAACTAGAATTCACACCGTTCTCTACTCCCTTCCAAGCCTCTGAAAAATTTGGATTTTCTTACAGATTAAAAAGTATTTTCACTTCAGCTTAGCACTAATGAAATCATTCATAACTATATGGCTAAATACTTTTCGTTCAGAAATATGGGGGGGAACAAAAAAAAGACAAAAACCCTAAGGCAGACCAGACCTCAACATTTACATTTCATGAAAAATTTGATCTGATTTTGGAATTTGGCTTTGTTGTCAGTCAGATATATAAATATAAAAATAAAAACAATCTCAGTGTCTAACATTGCTGTTGATGATGTCTTCAAAATATTTTGTCTCAAAAGTAGCAAAACAAATACCAAATTTTCAGTGTTTCCTGTAAATAAATTTAAATGCTCTGTGCTTTTCTGACCCAATCACATTGAGGATGAACAGGCAGAGGAAGGGAGTTGTGAGATGAGAGGACAATATGAGGACTTGTACAAAATATTGGAAATCAGACAAATTTACTCAGAATTAAACACCCTAATTTCTTCTAGTTTTTCCTAGAAACTTTAGATCAAGCATTTAATCAAAAGTGACAATTTCACACAGAAAAAAATGGTTTTGACAAAACCATTTTTGAGTTTTCTAAACTATTCTCTAAAAGCCTGTTATTTTCACACTGTCAAAACAGAATTGTTTTGTCAAGCATGGAAAAAAAATTCCCCATTTTTTCATCACACAAATATCAACAATTGACCTGCTCTCATGAATTTTTTTTTATTTCAATGAAACTGCACCACTGAAAAATGCAGGCCACCTCTACTTACAACTCTGAGACATACCGCTAGCCTCTGCTCCCCACCTAGCCCAGTGCTGTCAGCTTTGACCCCAGCTGTCCTCCACAATGCACCACGGAAGCAAGTTCAACACCATAGAAATGGGCTGGTTCTCCAGCTTCTCTGCTGCTGCTTATACCATTGCTCTTGCTGCCAGCCCCATTGCTGTTATTCAGGCTCAAAACTGTGCTGCTTTCTCTAAACCTTCCCCCTTTGTCTTCTTCAATATTTGCTCTTGGAAAAGAAAAATAATAAAAATAATTGATCCTTATTCCACAGAAAATACAACCTTTTCTTATTTAAGTTATTTTTTTTGCCAAACGATAAGATCTTTTGTATGTGGTAGTTCTATCCAAATTTAAAAAAAAAAAACAAACAAAAAAAACTGAAATGGATGTACAATGAGGAACGAAGGAAAAAGAAAATTCCATTTACTGAAAAGAAGTCAGTGCTAAAACAGGAAGCACTGAGCATTTACAAATTTAAAGTGGCACTGAGTTGGATGCAAATAAACTGGCAAAGCAGGATAAGTTTATTTAGAAAAAGGGCAAACTCCAGCCAGCAGCATGCTTGCGGAGCTCTCACGCACCAGAGGCTCTCTGTGCTCCCTGTCCTGGGCACTCCAGCACAGCCAGCACTCTGTGCTGGGGGCTGAACAGGGCGACTGCCCGGAGGTTGTGGGGAGCCGCGCTGTGACGCAGAGCCCTTCTCTCCCCAGCGGACAGCTGCCGGGACGTGCTGCGGGCTGCACTGCGGAGCCTTGCGCCCGGCTGCTCTCCTTCAGAGTCACTGTAGCTGCCGCCGCACTCCAGCCCAGGAGCCTGAAGTGATTATAACTTCCTCTAGAAACTTAACTCACTGACTTTCTGATTTTTAACACCCAAATGGAACACAAATTCATATTATAAGAGTAGCAGAGATTAAATAAGGCAGAATTCATTAATGTGCCAAAAATATGTGCCAATGTGTCTCCAACTAGTTAAAAGACAAATACACAGATTGATTTTTTTTTCCTCCCAGTACATCCCACATTGCCTATTTCCTAAAACCTTCTGTCAAATGCATAATCGACTGCTATGTCTTCAAAAATAGCACTTTTTATAATCATTCATCTCGATATTTGGGAGTAGATATTGCACTGTCTGTCATGTCCATGCAAGACTGGGATGTGGAAAGCACGGGTATCTCTGCAGACAGTACAGGCGGGCACTTTGTGCTCCCATACCCTGTGCAGGACAGGGTAGCGGGTGGCAACAGGATCTCCGGTACTGGTTTTACAGCGTTTGGCCAAGCCTAGTCCCATTCTCCCACAGGGAATCACAGCTTCCCAAAGCTACCGTGCAGGTCATTGCTCAGACTGCAGGCTGCTGCCATCTCTGCCGGTGCCTAAGCTGAGAGGTAGCTCCTTACACTGCTCCTTTGGCAGAGATGGAGAGGGCTCCAGCTCTCCAGAGCAGACATGCTCCCGGGCTCTGCATTTCTATGCAAAAGTAGCAGAGCTATGTTTAACAACTACCTACAGATCAGAAGGACCAGAAATGCACAGAGATAACCCAGAGTAAGGTGAGCAGGAAACTACTCCTGATTACAGTAGCTAACAACTAGCTGTGATTTTTCTTTTCTAGTGCAGTGAGAATTTACTGTAGATTTTTATACTGCTACCTCAGGGGAGCTGCTTATTGTATCTCATTTCCATTTTTACATTGAAAATGCAGACTGTAAAATTTACTACATTATACATAGGAGTTTAAACTCACAGCCATTAGACTCTTACAACTCTACTAATGCCATTTTTATAGGTGTTGGCTACAATCCTAGTTTACCATTTCGTCAAAGAAAATAGATGCAGCCCCCAGTAGTGACCAAGATTTGTGATTTAAATAAATGGGGCTTAGAAAATCTCCCGATGAGTTCTCTTCTCAAAGGAAAAAAAAAAAAAAGGAAACAGTCAACAGAAAGATCTTTCAAAAAATGACTGGTAGGAACAATGCTGCTAAAGCATAAATAACAAGGTGGTGGGAAGAAGTAGAACAAAAGAGTTCCCACTTTTTTTTTTAAGCAGCATGAAAGAAAAACTTAGACAAACAAAAGATAAAGGAGTAAAAGGCCAGTAAGGAGAGATCACGATTTCTCCAGTTTGGCTCACTAACATTGAGACCAATTATGTAGCAAGGAGGTTTAGCACGTCTATACACAGACATCAGGGAAAAACGATGATGGCCCAGGGCCAATTACTCCTTTGGCACAGATCAGGCTGGTTTCTGAGCTGTACCAGGCTAAGCCAGCTGGGGCCCATCCGCCTGCCTCCAGGCTTCATCCTGCTCACCTGCTGCTGAAGACATGAGGGACACGGACCCATGCCCAGCTCCCTTCGCTGGAGCTGGCTGCACAGGGCGACCACAGACCCTGCTGCAAGGTGTGGGGTGCGCCCGCCTAAAATGTCTCTTGGCAGCATCCTGCTGCAAAAGAGGAGGTGGAAAATGAAGTTCAGAGGCAGCCATGCCACCATAGTCGCATGGCCTGGCCCTCCCCAGGTCCTCACCAAGCTTTCCTTGCAAATCCCCGACTCCTCCTCCCCAAGGTACTGAGGTCCTCTTCCTTCTCACAGCATCTCCTCTCCACGGCCAGCCCTGCAATGTGAACAGCAGCACGCCCGTGGCACTCCAGTGATGGGGGAGAGGGGCACCTCTCCCATCCCACTCGTATTGGGAGGCTTTTTTGTTCTTTCTTCCCTCCTAAGCATCCTCGGCCACACGGGCAGCCTTCACTATCAGTTAGGAATGAATGCTTGGGAAATGAGCAGGTTGTATTAATGAACTCTAAACCAAAAATCCTCATGATCTCTAGGGATGCAGAGAAGAAGAGACTTGTTTCAAGGAGAATTTCCAAAGCATAAAACAGAGCATATTTCAATCACCAAATCCATATTTTATTTTTAAACTGGGTTTATAAACTAGAACATTAAACCATAATAGACTCCATAAAATATCAACATAGGTAAATAGAGGGATCATTTGCCAGATCCACCTATGGAGAGGCAAATGGCTCGCAATGCACTTTAAAGGCTGGAAGGGCTCAGAGGTGCTGAGAGATAATTAAGTTTATTTGATCTTTAAAAGAATGAGTGTGGGAAGTAAGACCATGAGCATACTCTTGAAAACCATATAGGCTCTGTGTTAAGTGATACCATATGACCCTGCATGGCCCTAAGTTGCAAATACTGTCACCAGAGAAGAACAGAAGCCAGTGCCACTCTGGAGCGTGACTCTACCTCTACCACTAATGAACGGGTTTGAATGATGCTGCCAGCAGCACCGACCAGAGAAAAGCGCAACAAAGCTGCCTGCAGGCTCCTGCTTTCTGCTTCTCTTCTTTCTAAGTCAGAAGCATTTGTGCAGCATCAAATGCTGAGGCGCAGCTTCAGCTCCGTGTGCCAGGTACAGTCAGGCAGCCGCGGCACAGCAGGGGCAGGGAGAGCCCATCACGGTGCAGGCAGCCAGGGTGGGCAGGCACACCCGTTCCCAATTAGACCTGCACCCACACCACATCTGTTCACATTCTGCATCCGGCACTGTACTGCATGGTTTTCAAAACCATGGACTTCTGTCCTCCCTCCTCTGTGACCCTTTCCCAGGACTCATCCAATCCCTTAACTTTTATTAAGTCTGATTGTTTTTATTATGCCCAACCCATCCTCCCAATCAAAAAATAATAATAATAATCCCAGCAAGGTTCATTTAAATAGAGCCTGTGGTTTATTAAACACCTTTTCCTTCAAAGTATCCAGGTCCCTCTGACAGGGGAGCAGGTTCAATGCCAGCAGGAGATGCTGCCTTCTGAGCGGGGGGCAGCAGAGACTGCTGCATTTACTTGGACTGATCCTCACGTGTGCCCCACTTGTGAGCACATTTGCCCCACAAAGGCAATACAGAACACTTGCAGGTGAGGGGAAGGGCTACAGGAGGCAGTCACCCACAAGCTGCCAACAAGGAGAGCATCACTCTCCCAGGCTTACCTAGATCCCATCTGAAGGTTGCCCTGGGCCTCTTTTTCTTTCTGTTTTTTCCACCGGAAACACTGAAAAAGTCTTTCTGGTTCTACTTACTCTTTTTCCCTCCTCTGTTTAATCTGTTTAATGGAAAATATTGCCATTCCCTAAAACAACACCTGGTATGCTCACATATGCAACTAGGGATTGTAACTGGACGCCCTCCTCTGACTTGTTTGAGTTGCCAGTTGGACTTTTAGGCTCAGGACGTGAGTCTCCTTCCCACAAGCACCCAATGGCCTCAGCAGAGATCTGTTGGCAAGCAGACACCTTACACCTCGGCCAGAGAGCGACAGGCTCCTCTGGGAACACTGCTACAGACTGAGCCTCTTTCACCACCAAGCACAGCACAAGCTTCACGGATCCCCTCCGGGCCGACCTTGAAGCATTTTACCTCGCCTGTAGGCAAAATAAATAAAAAAATAAATAAGGCTAACACTACAGAGCTATAAGAAAGAGCAATAAAAATGCATAAGCCATTGCTTTTGCCACTGCTACTTTCTCTGGAGCTGCACCAGTGCTAGAACAAAGATGAAAAACTGTCCAAGTTTTAAACAAAAGCCTGAGAAGCAACCGGGGCCAGCAGCCCAGGAGCAGCTGCCAGTGGAGGAAAATGCTTGGCCCCAAGCCGAGAGCCGTGACCCTGATGTTAAGGTGAGGCTGTGCAGCAGCAGGCGGTCACAGCTCCTCTGGGCAGCAGCAGAAGAGGGCAACACAGATGTGAGGAGGAGAGCAGGTGACACCCTGTGCTGAGGAAGAGGGAAGGGAGGAGACAGACCTGAGCCTCAGGAAGTGACAGGGGTGTCTCTGGGACTCCTTCCAATATAGTTTCCCAGCTGAAGCTGGGAATCCACTCTTGGCAACCATCATGAGCAACCTATCACTTCGTTCAAAGTTCTTCCATCCTAAGAGTAATGGAGACACACAGCAGAAAAGCTCCTGGTCCTGGCCACCCATCTCAGCAGCAGTAGGCTCCAGCTCACACCAAGTCAGCGCAAAGAACTGTAAACCACCTTCGGTGTCCGGCCATGAGCTCCAAGGTAGGTCCTGTCAATCTCTCAGTGCTTACATGTCTGCATTTCAAACCGATTGCAAAGAAAATGTTTCATGATGGATGTCCAAGGCACAGTGGTTGCACTCAAGACTTCAGGACACTGTCTGATTCTTATTTGAAAAGTTAATTAATGGACTTTTTAAGTATCTACTTTTGCTTTGAAAAACAGGAGAAAGAAAAACAGCAAAGGAGGGTTTTTTTTTCTCTCATCAAACAACAGCATCAAACCATTTCAATATTTTAACCTAAAGAAAGAAATTTCTGCTCTCTCCTCCTCTCTGCTTTGTCTATATATATATATGTTTATGTATGTATTTTCACAGGGAATTACTGAAGTTTAAAAAAAAACATAGAAAGTTGTAAACACCTTGATGCTCATGTTGGCCCTCGTAAAGACAGTTGGTGTGATGTTCTAGGTATTCCCAGCCCTCCTTCCTAACGAGCATCTGCTATGTCCCCAGATTGCCATGCTTTTTCTATTGATGTCTCTACCCCTCCTGTTTTTTTGCATCCTCTCAGCCCCCCCCATTACTTTTCTTTGCTGACACTGTCCCAGTAACAAACCTCCAGGCCCTGGCCGAGGAGAGGTATTCAACTGCAGGAGCTAACAGCTCCTCCTGTCTGCAAAGGTAATGCAGCAGATCTTGACCTTTCCAGTGCTGACAAAAAGAGCACACCCCGAGCACAGGACAGTCCTGAGCCCAGTGCAGAAATCAGCTATCTGAAAACCAGGAGCAGAAGTTTCCATTTGTGGTGTTCAACGCTGGGAGGAATGACAGGACTTCCTGAGAAGTGGAAGTAACCCACCCCAACAAATTTCTTCTGTTTCTCTGCATAACTCTTTTTTCTTTTTTTTTTCCTTTTTTAAAGGTTTTTTTTCTTTTTTTTTTTTTTTAATGTCCTGGTGTATTTCTCTTCTTTGATGCAGGAAAACAAGCCCCTAACATGGTTAAATCACTAAGCACTGAGGAACTGTCAAATACACTTGTAAGTCCTGCATCCTTCACTAAGCAAGCCATTAAGAGGTCAAGGCGAAGGTGCTGGAATGTGTGTTTAAGGCTAATGGCACAGCACGCGAACTCCTCTCACCCGTGTACATCAGGCTACTCAGAGAATTTCCCTCCAGCAACTCCTCCCACAGTGCTCATTAGCCAGCAAAGCCTGGGAAGAGTGTCCCTCATGCAGACAACTCCTCCAGGCGCCTTTGCTTGCCCAGGGACGGGACAGAGCCCTGTCCCCAAGGCAGAGAGGAGCATGAGCTCACCGAGGAAGCTGAGGACTCCGGGGACATGGAGCAGGAGGCAGGTGGCCAGCAAAAAATGTGATTACAGTCCATTCTTTCAATCACAGCTACTGGGAACTTCTGTGAGCTATCATGAGGCAGGATTTATGCTAAACATTTTAGCAGAAAGATACTGTATTCCAGAAATGCTCCTGAGAAGAACAGGGATTTTTTTTTTCCCCATTTAATCCAGGCACCTTGAACATAGGAGAAATTCATCACCCAGCAGTACTGCCAGCCAAAGTGGTGAGCAAAGGTCTTGGACCTTACCAGCAGTTCACCTTCTTCCCCCTCCCTGTAAAACAGGATTTTTGCACAACATCACATACAAATAGTCCCAGAAATACTCTTAGTTCTAAGTACTTCACTTGTCTGTGATAGTTTGTAACCAACATAGCTAAGGGTCACCAGCAGAATTGCAGGGATTTTTTCTATGCAACTCAATTTACAAGTAGAGCTGCTTCTACCTGTGAGTCGTCTGATACTTGAGTATTAGATAGACACGCTTGCCAAACAGTTTACAGGAACGATCTTTGACCCATGGGATGCTGTCTGATGGTGACAGAGCATAAGAGTGGTCATAGGGTGCTTCTGGGCTCTGCTGGTAAGGCTGAATGGATCCTGTGCTAGCTGGGGTACAGGCACACGATTTTTTTTTTTAAAGAGACAAATAAGAATTCACCAATGGTAAACGATGAAATTGCTCCAATGTTATTCATTTGCATCATAACACACAAACAGGTTGGAAGATTTCTGAATTTTCAAATTTTCAATAGCTGCTCAAAAACTTACAATCCCAACAACAACAAAAAAGAATCCATCGAGAAATCAGAAATTGAATTCTACTTGTTGGATTTATTTATTTTTGAATTCAATCTAAGCTCCTTCAGGAGTTCTTAACCTTATGGAAACACAAACTATGTTTGTGGATGTACACACACGCACACTTGTGAATGCACGTGCACAAACGCATGTAGACATATACACACTGATATGAAGAACATCAACCTGAGTAACATGCTGGAGGTCTTGTGTAATGAAACATCCTAGGAATTTCCAAAAACTATAGCTATTTCCTAACTCAATAAAGACTGAATCCAGCATGGGGGAATTCTACACCAGACCTCATTTTGACAGATAAAGAGGAACTGATCACAGAACTAAAAATTAGTGGTAGCTTATATACAAGTGATCATGACTTGATTACATTTATATGCAAATAGAATAAAGCCCAAACTAGTAAGTTATACACATGGTAGTTTAAAAAGACAGTTTCACAAAGCTGAAAACAATTATGGACCAAATCAGTTAGAGAAAAAAAATTAAATAGAAAAGCATGATTGATAACTGGGAGCTACTTCAGAATGTATTACTAGATGCCCAAAAGCCACAATCAAGAAAAAAAGGCCACACTGGTTAGGAACTCAACCTGACCCAGGGGAAGTCAGAGCAACCCGAATAAATGAAACATACACACATACACCAAAATAGAAATGTAAGGAAAAAGAAGCTGATGCTAATAAATATAAATCAAGGAACTGTAGAAAACTGATATATACATGATAAATTAAGATGAGCAGGAGGAGGACAGTAAAGAGTTCTAAGTGTATTACAAACAAACTCATTGTAACACCACTAACTGAAAACAATAGGTAGATTTGTCAACATTAATGCAGAAAAGACTTCACTGGTGAATACATATTAAAATTCTGTGCTGGGAAAAAAAGAAATAAAAATCAAGCAGCTGCTAAGGTTAAATTTTCAGATGAATTTGACCTCAAAAATTCTCAGCTAGAAATTTTAAAAGAACAGATCAGGGTTCTTCGGATAATTAGATCTGCTTTTTAATAACTTTTCAGATATTGGGACAGAACCAGATGAATGAAACAAAACGAATACTAAGCAGTGCTTTAGGGAGATAAATAAATAAATGAAATGGCCCAAGCAAATACTGACTTAAAAAAAAACAAAGATCTGCCCCAGGTAGAATAATGGAAAAACAGATATAGGCTTCCATCAGTTAAAAATTAAAGGAAAGTAATATAACTAACATTGAGCAGCAAACGTTTAAGGAAAACATAGCTCCACAAACTGATTTGACATTTTTCCTCTAAACAAAATTAGCGTTGCCAATAACTGTAATAGTACTGAGGTAATAGATATATATTCCTACAAAGGCACTGAACTTGGTAGCTACATAACATTTTGATGAAGATACTAGGACAACACCAAAATGTCAGCTTGGCACCTACCAATGCTTTAAGAACAGTGAGCTGACAGATCACAGATCACCACAAGACACGGAAAGGAAGATCTCAGTGAGCAGAAGCGTCCCTAGCAGTGTCCCAGTTTTCAGCCCTACACTCTACATTTTAGTGACCTGGAGGAAAAACTGAAGTCATTAGTGATAAAGGAGGTTGATGGCAAGACTGAAAGAGTGGTAAACAATGAAGAGACAGACTAATCCGGATTACTTTGTAAAAAGAGAGCAAATACCAACAAACAACACAAGTTGTACCTTCCCAGCACGGGGAGAGGGATATTTTCAATTCAAAGATTTAGAGCATGGTGGACCACCTGTGTATGAATTCACGCAGTGTGGATAGGCAAAAGGACCAACATCCTCCTTAATTCAGAAGCAGGGGCATTTCCAGAAAAAGTAGGGACCTTTGATTTTGCACTAGCTGTAACTGCTACTGGATTGCGGTGGGCTATCTGACGTCCCCAGACTGAAGGTGCTGAAGAGCTGGAACAGTTTCGCAGGAGCATCACAAAAATAGCCAAAAAGATTTGCAAAGTGTGAAATGGAACCAAAGTCCTAATCTATGCAGTTAGTTAAAACTAGACAGCATGGAATTAAGCAGGGAACAGGAATGTAACTGTGTCCCTTGACAGTCTATCCCTCAAAGACCAGTTTTTATTCAAACTGAAATGAATTCAGGGGAAATGAGAGTAGATCATAGTGAGCATGTCTTCATCTGAAACACAGCAGCAAGCATGCTGAAAGGTCAACTGGGATTTGCTAGCTCACGCAGGATTATTGCAGGTATGTCCACAAAGCAGAGTGAAGTACCACACGCATACAGACATGTTGAGACGCTCAGACCATCTTCCTTGCGGTTTAGGGCTGTTCCCTTCTGGATGCATGAGCACATCCTTTCCCATGGAGGCTGGAGGTCTGACCAGTGCCAGCGCAAGGGATACTGAGTGTGCTCACCCACCAAAGCTCCTTCGTCTGAAGAGGCAGAAATGACACTCATCCATACAAACGCCAGACAGTCACAAGCCTTGTTTCTGATCTAATTTGTTCCCCACCAGTGTCTCTCTTTTCTGTCTCCCAAAGCCCAGAAGCAGTGCCTGCATGGGCCGTATACCAAGTAAGGCTCAGGAGGCTCGAGTGGCTTCAGAGTCCTCCTGCTATAAGCTGACATGGACAGCCACCAACAGC
This sequence comes from Chauna torquata, assembly GCA_013399475.1. Lineage (NCBI taxonomy): Eukaryota > Metazoa > Chordata > Aves > Anseriformes > Anhimidae > Chauna > Chauna torquata. Next base: position 180,903 of record VXAL01001835.1, read on the forward strand.
TAAACCCACAGGCCTGAGCAAAAAAGGCCAGAAGCATAACGGTTTTAAGGCAAAAAGGAAGACAAGGCATCAGACTGTTTCTTTCCTGGCCTGGAGAGCACAGGGGTATGTGGTTCTCAGGGAATGCCACCCAGGGCCTGAGGAAGACGGATGCTACCAGGAACACTCAGACACTTCAGAACAGAAAACCTTTAGGAGACAGGAGATTTTCACCCTACACGGGTGTCCTGCCTAAATGAAAGAGGTCCCAATCCCTCACAGACCCTCAGGTGCTACCATGAAGCAGAGAATTCCCAGCAATAATCACATTGTTTTTATCCTTTGCTGGCTTTCATGAACAAGCACACTGCCCAGCCGGGGATTCCAGCTGGGACTGTGCTTCATCATGCATATTTCTATTGCACGTTACTGTGTAGTAGACCACAATTCTCTTTATTATTTGTGTTTGCAACCCTGCGTACACCTAGCAGAACAAACCAAACTCAGTTTGGGAGCTCTCCAGAGAACCTGAAGGAGGTGTACCAGACTGTCCCAGCATACTTTAAAGCTGCCAATACCAAGAAAGCATTCCTGTTAGCTTTGCAGCTAATTTGGGCTTTATTTAAAATATTAACTAGTGTCTTTACATTCAAAGTTTGACTTGGCTTTGCTCAGCATCATAAACGCAGATGCTAATCGCAGGAGCCCCTCTGCCTCTGTAGCATTAACAGTGTGTTTGAAATGGTGTTGAAACCAAGTCGCCCCATCTGCCCAAGCTGTAAGTGAGCTATTGGAGGGAGCATGCTAAGAGAGGGTAGCAGATAACCCCAGCGTCCTGGGCAACATCCTCTCTCAGTAAACAGTCTTTAATGCCCAAGGTCATACAAGATACAGCTGAAGAGAAGTTGTAAGCTACTAGGTTTGTCTGCACAGCTGTTGCATTTGCAAGGACTTAACACATTGCTTTCTAAACAGAAACAGAGCATTTAAAAGGAACTAGTAGAAAACAAAGATTCACTTTTGCAATGTGGACACTCGCGCAGAATAAGAGCTCAACGTGAGTGGCATATTGACTACAATCTAGCTGTAAAACGCACATGTGAGCGCCCTGCACCTCCTGCGCACTTTTTTTTATATAAACACACTTTCCAACTACATTTTACTTTGAATAGACAAACTGCTGGTCCAGTTTGATTTCACCCAAGTCCAGATGCAAAGAGGAGCAAAACTCAGCCCAGGCTATACTCACTGTGAAAACAAGGAAAAAGAGGGAAGGCGATTCAAACATTTCTGTTATTCACTGATATCCTCCTCCCTGGGGATCAGAGGCAGATTTTTTTATGCAGATTTTTTTTTTCCTCTTACACAATAAAATTAGATTGCTACATTTTACGACATGAAAGTCTTTCTGAATTTGAAGGCAGGTGCAAGTCTAGCAACAGCAGTGTTAATACCTAAGTAGGTCAGTCTTCTGTGTGGTCCTTGAGGGTTTCATCACAGGACTAGTCTATTGATATTAATGGCAAGTACTCCTCCCCAGTCCCCACACAGCACAATGACAATTCAGCTTGGCACAGTAATTAATGTTGCTTCTGAGATGGCTTTGAATCAAGAGATTCTCCCTTTTGCGATGCCTGGAAAACATATTTGTGGGACAAAGTGGCAGAAGTACAGACTTTAGAAGAACAGAGTGACCCCACCCCAACAGTATTTCTTTGGCTAATGAAATACATTTACGTTGACTCTCTGTGGATGTACATCCGCACAGATGTGGGTAGACAGACACCTGCTGAAGCAGTCTACATGCCAGTCTGGCCAGATACAGCTAACAGACCAGAGCTAGCTTGAAAAGCCTGTCTAGGACAGCATCAAGGGGTGCAGGAGCAAACTGGGCTCACAGAACAGGGCTGCCTCACATCCAGGCAGCTCAGAGTCTGCAAAAGAGGTCAGGTCTGCACGCACCTCTCTATGCAGACATTCATTGTGGTTGCTCAGCAGCATTTACGTGAGCTGGACTTTTCCAAAATCACAATACCCCCTTCCCCCTACGCTTTTTTCCCCTGCTCAAAGATACTATTTGCTTGTGCAAATGACAAAGATCTTGCTGCAGGCCATAGCCTACTCTCCAATCATTATTAGCTTTCAACAAATGCACGTAAAAGGTAAATCACTTGAAAAATCAGTATTTCAACTTTATAGGATCAGTATTTTCACTTTCATCAGTAATCAGTCCTTTAATTTTTATCAGTATTTCATTTTATAGTACGTCACTATAAAGCTAGCCTAAAGCAGTAAAGAGCAGTTTGACCCATCTTAATAAAACACTAAATTACATATTACTTTTTTACATACACACACGCACATTCTTCAGTACCAACCCTTAGCTCTGATTACTTAATTCCCTATTTTATATTAAATGCATTATTTGGATAAAACTTCGGCATAATTCCAATTAAAGATAGTGAGTTTTTTTCCAGAATATGAAACAAAGTCTTGACATCTATCTTTCAAATATTTTCTACACGGATAAATGATAAAGTAGAGAATGGCTACTGTGATTACAAAACCTGCGACTGAAATTCCTTAGGAACATGAATTGATCCAGAAAAGGTCTTGATCCAAGGAGCAGTTTTAATCACTTCACAAAATCCCAGAGACTGAGACACATTTTATTGACCTGTAACATTGCTACCATCTTGTCAAAATATTTTCCAACTGGAAAAGCTGGAGGTTGCTATTTTACAATGACACCACGTATTTTTTTTCCTCCAAAGGAATAGAGCAAACTGTATAATATCTCTAAGACAGGCAAATATTCTGACCTTTTTTTCTTTCAGAATTCCTATCTTGGTGACCCAGCAATAAATGTATTTTTGAAATGTCAAATTTGTTTCCATGGTAACATGAAATGTCACTCTTGGAGATGATGTTCAATACAAATGTGAAAAGTTGAAGGCTATTTAACATGTTTTCAGTTGTACCTATTCAACAATGGTTGTTATACTTTAAAACTCAATAAAGAAATTAAAATATATTTATCAAAAGTTGATCTCTGGAAAAGTGACTTTTACACCTCACATTATTGCCTGCAACAACATTCACTAATGAGAAGACCCTTGAAGTACTTGTCTGCTGGTGGAGCATGGAAACATCTATTGTACTGACTGCCATTGCCAAGTTCTACTTCCTGAGGAAAAGGAGAGGTTTCATCTACCATTTCTACCTAAATCTCATCTGCATGAATAGAATATGCAGGGAGGGAGATGACCAAGGCAGCTGAAGAGAGAAAATTGCTTTTGTGTGTCCATAAGAACAGAAGGAACATACTCATAATACAGCCCATTCATATAGCCTATGTATACTAGAGAGAGAGCGCATACACGCATACATATATACACACACACACAGATGTAAAACCAATTTAAAATTTATCTGAAGTTTTCTAGCAGGTTTTGTGATTTACACCACCAGCAGTACAAAATTCTCCCATCAAACTTCCCCCTCTGACCTCAGTAAGGAGTGGCAAAGGGTTACAAACCCCAAGAGAGCTGCTGTGCACGGAGGCAGGACAATTTTACAGCATGCTTGGTGCCACCACACTGAAGACACGGTTGGGTCCTCTGACAATGACACTCTCTCTGTCTGTCTCCTTCTCCCCAGCTGACATGCTGCCCTAGGCACAGCTCTTGCATGCCAAGGCTGAAGTGGGTGCTTGACAGTGGGAGACACCAGGGCAAACCCCAAATGATCCCAAACTAGAGGCAGCAGCTCAGGGCTTGCAAGCAGGTTAATTTAGGCCATAAGTACTCATGCTGTGAGCACTTGAAGATGCTGTTTACATTCCCATCTCAGAGAGGTGCTCCTACCCACACAGTGGAGGAACAGAGTGCTCTGCAATCTGCCTCAGCTAGAAATATGCCAGTGATGGCTTGACCATGGGAGCACTCACACACTCGCAAGCCTGAGCCCACATCAGGAACAGCAAGAGCAGATTTGCAGGGTGAAGGTGAGGTCTGTGGTCTGACAGCACTGGAGAGCTCACTCCCTGCCTGTGGACAGCTAAGGAGAAAAAGAGCCCCAAGGAAGAAGAAACACTAGCCCTTCCTACTCAGAGAGATGGCTCTGAACCACAGCTCTCAGGGGCTGTTTTAAAAGGTAAAAACAAGATAAATTGTTCCCCGTAGTTCATAAATAACATATGAACAATTAAGTCTCTTTTTATGGATGCTTCATCAAATATTAATCAATTTTTATTTTCATAAATTTTACAATTTACAAGTTGTTGTTGTCTTAATTTTATGTTAACAAGACATCTGAAGCTGATGAATTTGGTTTCAGGTAAAAATATAATCAACTGAAAAAAAACAAGAAAAAAAGGAGTAAAACTTCCTACTTGCATCTCAAATGTCACACGTTCTTGCTGTTATTTCTTAATAAGGAAAGAAAGAGCCAGTTCTCTATGAAAGAATCATTTTCAAATATCAGTTTTATTTCATGAGTTATTAAAGACTAATTGCATTCATGGTGTCCATCCTGATATGCATTCAGGCCAGGTACACAGACCTTTATTACCCTGCTGTCTGAGCATATCCACTGTGTAACAAATCAAAAAAAAACCAAAAAAAAACAACAACTGCAAAGCAAAAAACAACTGTGAATAAGCAGCAGAGAAGGATATTCTAAAGAACAAGAAAAGTAAGGTTTGCTCACATCCTTCAGGATCCTACCTCACTGAGATAGAACGTCTGAAGAGAAAACTCAAGAATAATTAGACTTATTACATTTAGGGCTGTGCATACAGAGGCATAAACACTGAACCATCCATATACGTAAAAGTACTACAGAAGCGGAGGGAACCAAAGGCCACCAGGGCTGCTGAGCAAAAAAGTTAGTGTTTCACTTTGTCTGGGCTTGTTCTTATTCCCACTCCCCACCCCCACCCCAAAAGGATGAGCTTTTATTCAGGCCTTTCTGCAAAGATGTGAAGCAATCAAGCAAGGATAAGAGATGAGGCAAGTGAAGGCAGTGGACGCAAGAGGAATATCCTAGAAACATCATGGGGATGAAGGATCCGGGGGAGCTTGCAGAAAGATAACCAGGAGTATTTCTGTAGGCTCTAAGAAGCACAATTTATTTGATATGACATGACTATCTACTGCAGAGCTGCAGGTCATAGATCAGGTTTACATATACCTGAACAAGTGATACACTGGGAAAAATGCAGCACAGAGCAAGGTGGAAAAGGGGAACCTGCAGGAGAAGGATAGGGAAAGAGAGAAGTGTTGAAACAGCTGCACAAAAAAAGAGTTCTAGATGTCCAATATGGAAGGACCTTTTATCTAAACTCTGATCTGTGACTAATTAAAGAACCTTAATTTCCAAACCCTCATTATTTTAGTTTTCTTCCACGTTTTCAAAAGGTTGAAGTTTCACAGACTCCAGGCCAGTTTTGCTAGTGAGGAAACAGAAGAAGAAAATCCTCTGCATTAGAGCATAGAGTAAGATAACAGATGCCAGGCATCCCAACAGAACATATTAGGGGTCACTTTGACTGTTCTAGCATGAGTTCAAATTAATGTCCCCAGAAATTTTTCTTCGGTAACTCAGTTACACAGCTCCAAATTTTGCCTCTTGGTTCAATTTAGGTAGTTCTGCATTATGGCGTGGATGCAGCAGTGACAACAGCAAGAAATCTCCAAAGGCATTAATGCAATCCCCACCACAGCAGAAATACTGCTTCAGCACCATGCATCCTGATGACTGATTTCCTCTGAGCTTCACTGACCAGTGTCATTATAACAACAAAAATAGACTGTGGAAGTAAGATGAAGCCAGGGGAAATAGTTCATTAAAAAGTAAAAGCATGCACTGTCAGACACATACTTGCATGCCCTCAAAGCAGCCAGCTGTTTTATAACAGACTAATTTTTCTAAATGCAATAAAAGGGACACAGTATATTTCACAGTGATAAAAAGCCCAAGTGTGGCTAAAGCAGACACTGGTTTCCAGAAATGCCTGTCAACAACAATAAGACATCCCACTGAGGATCAGAGGGCTCAGGTCCACAAGGATCTAGGTGGGCAGTTTTGAGCTCGGGGGAATACTCGTGCCACTTCCCTGCAGGCACTAGCATTGGTACCACAGCAGCCAGCCTCCCTGTGTGGTCATCATACCCAGGCAGCCCAGCTCCTCCAGGAGAAGCTAGCAGCAAAAAGGAAGCTCTCCACTGTGTTGGTATCTGAGTCGGAGCACTTAGTCTGGATGCCTAAGTTACATGTGCCAAATGCCTTCGCACAAGTCAAAACCTTTTCTATCTTCTGAGCCATTCAGTGCAGGTACCTGAAGGGAGTAGGGGCTGCACCATATTTGAAACCCTCCTACGCCAAGAGACATAACCCAGAACAAACTCTGCGCTGCTCTGACGTACGTTGGCTATAACAGCCAGACAGCAATTTCCACGAGCTGCACATTACACAGCAGTGTAGCCACCACCAAGAGGTAGCTGTATGCTTTTGGACAGTTATCAGAAGCAGCTCTGCTTTACAGGCAGCGCGTTTTGCATCTACACATCTATTTCATTTAGATCAGTAAGTTTGGTCTCAGCTTACGGCAGTCTCCGCGGAGACTCTGAGGACCGGACCGACTGGCTGGAAGGGGCGGCGTGCTTACTGTGAAATCCTGGTGAAGCTGGTGCTGCTGCTGCGAGGGACACGCTGCACTGCCCAGGGCTGTCAGCCCTGCACCTCTAGCAAGCACTGCCAGGAAGGTACCAACGCACGAGGAAAGTATCATCTCAAAGCTCACAGAAACCAGAAACATTACTCCTTTATTTGCTCACGTTTAGAAACCCACCCAAATTGTTTTCGAACTTGCATCTGTTCAGATGGACTGAAGTCAGCGCTATGCAGGGTGAAAACCAGGTCAGAGCCTGGTCTGAGCCCTGCCAGGGAGCAAGGCAGGTGACACTGCTGGTGGTCAGAGGCACTCAGCAGATGGGGCCAGTTCTGCCCCCAGCCACACCAAGACGTCCTCCCTCTCACCACTCTGCAAGAAGGCTTGGGTTTCCCCATTCTGTTTTACTCCACTTTGCTCAGTTTTTAAAATAAACTTGTAAAGTAAATTAAGAGTTGTTACTGATGTTCTTGTTTAGTTTGCCCTTCTTTTGGTCCCTCGCTCAGGCCAGGACCTCAGATAAAAATCAGACTTGAGCCTTACTAATATCCTGGTGCACTTTGTAAATAAATAAAAACAAGATCATTCAATAAATGCCACTCAATTTTGTTAAACTCCTTACACATGTAGAATGCCATTTAATCCTCCCGTAAGTGAAGTGACTCCAAAATAAGGACCCAAGTATAATGAGCACATTGCTCTAAAAGAAAAAAAAAAAAAAAAAAGGAATTCAATTAAAAAATA
>VXAL01001835.1:188358-200858 GCA_013399475.1 Chauna torquata
AAAGTATAAGGAGGACATTGGGCTAAAAAAAAAAAAAAAAAAAAAAGGAATTCCATTAAAAAATATATCCTAAGAGGAGAAAACCTCAAGCAAACAAGAAAGCTTAAGCCAACTATAATATGTAGAAACCTAATATCCCTAAAACTGAAAATAACTCCAAAATCCAATAATATAAAAATGCTTTATAAGGTTTTCCTTTCAAGTTGCGGTGGGTTCCAAAAGGTTCTGCAATGCAGAACCAACAAAATAACACACAGACGTGCCTTTGCTTTTTGAGTCTTTGCTCCAAGTGACAGCTTTTATTGTAAACTTTTGTTTAGAAACACCAGATTACATGATAAGGCTCTTCCAAAAGAGGTTATGAAAAAGACATTGAGCAATTGCTCTCCAGCAATATTAGGAATAGCACAAAAAGAAAGTGCCTTGATACACCACAAATGTCACTTTGATTATGACTAGAGGGAAGAAAAAATGTAAAGGTAGTTCTGTACTGGAACTAGTCTTCTATAGGAGGCTGTGGAACCTCTTTCTTCAGAGGTTACTTAAACAGCAGAAATGTCTGTTAAAGATAGACTAGGGATTCTTGATATGAGCTCAGAGCAGAAGAGTAGGTGCACCCCATATCCTACCTTTTCCTTAAATCTGGGTGATTCTTGCAACTTTTTTCTGAGAAAGCCTAGTGCATTCTTTCTTGGGGCACATGCACTCACCGGAAATCCAGAGGCTTATTTATCCAAGCTGCAGGCTTTCCAGAAACTTCTGCAGATATCTGCAGGTCCCACAGGAACGCAACTTACACACATTCACACCCTGCTGCCCAACTCTATGTCCATGCTTCCCCATTACCACTCCATTACTAGGGGTTCATGGCTCTTTATTTAGCAACTACTGCTACCCTGGCTCCTGGGGCCGGAGAACAGGCAAAAGCATCAGATCAGACCACAATGGTCCATCATGAGGGCTAGGCATCCATTTCACAGGGCTTGGTGCTCAAGTCTCCATGTTTGGGTACTCCTGACTTCAGAGCCTCGTGGCCTTGACCACCCCAAGCACAGACATGTAAGGATAACTCTCCAGGGCTTCAGCGGTGAAAATTAGCACGCAGTGTGAGAAGACTGAATAACCACCTACACACCAGAAGAGACAGGTCCCATGGCAAAAAAAATCAGCAGTCATGTAACTGAGACTCTAAATACAGATTCACATACAGGCACACAAAGAGCTCGATTCAATTATTAATTCTGTCATTTCCCAGCTTTGAAGGCCTTGATTTTTCGACCTTAACACTTCCTTACCAGATTTACAGGGTGTAAATGTCATTTGCAGTCACTCGTAATTTTACGATACATTCTGGATCCAACACCTACTAGCTGACTCCCTGCCAAAAGGCAATATTTTTGTATAAAATGTGATCAAAAAACATTCAGCTACATAAATATATATATACACAGGGGTTGTTTTTTTTTTTTAAGCAGCTCAGTGTGGAAAGATGGAATTTGGCAAGAAAAGAGTCTTCAAACAAGAACAGCCTCTGCGCATTTGCGGTGAAAACTGGGTTTGATTTGATCCAGTTCTAAGTGTTTTAATATCACACATTGGGCATGCAGCATTCACACTGTGCCATTTTGAAGTCATTTTCAGAGTCCTACCAAGCATGGGCTGCTGCACAGCACATGCCTTCACTGTGCAGGGAACACACATCTTTCCCCCCTGAAGAGCAGCTCTGAAGGCAGAAGGCTTTTCCTCAAGTGCACACTGCAAACTGTGCAGTTGAAAACTTCACGCGCCCAGCAAAGGAAGAGGTTTTGGCATCCGTCTGTCCCAGAATTCAATGAGCACGGTTTAAGTGGGAGGAGAAATGATCAAAGATGTGACAGAGACTGAGAGCTGTCTGTTGATTATTATCCACATTTGGAGGAAGGCTGAGATAGGCCTTTGTCTTAAAGTTTCTCTTATTAAGGACATTAGAGTTACCCATTCACAGCCCAGGAAGAGAGAGATGCTGTCTAAAGGGAATCACACCCAAAGAGCCAGCCCCAGGGCCGCCACCATCCCATTAGGAACAGCCTGAGCAAGGTTTGCATATGCAGGTGGCACGGGGAACACTAAGAACATCAGAAAAACAAGCTTGAAGGATCTGAGGGGTTAGTGGGAGCTGATGCTCCTGAACATTACAGCCAGGCTCAGGGCCCACCCAGTCACTCCAGAAAAGTTCCCGCCGTCTTTCCTTGGACTGCCCCACCAGCTCCCACTGCGCTGCCAAGCAGGGAGTCAACGGAGCCTCTGGTTCACCACATCCTGCTTTCTGCAGCATGTTCACAGCTGAAGCCATGCTGCAAGTCCCAGGGGAACAAAAAGGCTCAGGGAGCAGAGGCGACATCTCTGAACTTCCAGTGGCTGCATGTCTGGGATTTCAAAGAAACGGCCTCTCTCCCTCTGCAGAATAAGCGCCTCCAAACATGTTAAGCCTTTCCACTTTATTTTTTTCCCTGTAGCTAATGAATTTCTATTGTTTTCTTGTCAATTATTTATTCATTAAAACAAGGCTTGCACGAAATGCAGGAAACCCAGCAAGCCTATAGAGGCTGCCGCACAGCACGGCGGTACGAGGTGCGAGCAGCGCGACTACAGCAGGGCAGCGACCGCACTCAACTCCCGCAGCAGCGCGGGGTCCCCGGCAAGGAGGACAGCCCAAGAGGCCGCCCACAGCAGCTGCCAGCACCACCACACATACGGGCAAACCCTCCAGGTGGGAGGCACAAAGTGAAGATCTTTGTTAGCGAGAAATTCAGTTCTTCCTCCCTGAAACGGGAATGGATCATAGCAACCAAATAATCGCTTATTCCATTTATGCTGCATGAGCTCTGTTAAGCACCAATTAATAAATCTAGGCTGTAGTCAGCTTCGACTTTAGCCCTGCTCCTGCAGCAGTCCAGGGTGAAGGCAACGCAGCTATTCCCTTTGGATGCGGAGCGGGGGCCCACAACAGGCCCAGTGCTGCAGGCAGCGGCAAGCAGCCTTCAAGGGTTCGGTTTCTACAGAAACAAGATGGAAGGTAGGAGAAAAGCAGCGTTATTAATCCCTTTCGCAAAAGTAAGCCATGGAAATTTGCAGTCTGCTCAAAGTCAGTCTGCTGCGCAGCTGGGAACTGATCTCTTATCTCAAGTGCCAGCCTAGTGCCTAACCACAAAAGCGCTCTTTCCTCCACTCCTTCAACATGCAAATGGAGTATAATTGTATAGGCATGCTTACCATAAACAACTAGCAGAACTTGGCATCGTGCTAATGGGATTTTTATTAGCCAAATATTTCTTTGGTAACCAGGTCAAACAATCACGTTCTCTTTTGTTTCCTGTTATGAAATGAAACTGAAAAAATATGCCACTTAAAAAAATAAAATAAGAAGAAGCCCAACCAGTCCTTTTTTCATAAAGAAAACAATATGCTTAATGCAGAATAAACCACATTTTATGAAAAGAGGTCATCTTTGGGGGGAGGGAGAGAAACAATTGAAAAGAAAAAATGTGGCACAAGAGGGAATTATGAATCTTTTTTTTTTTTCTTATGGAAAGTATTTACATGTTTATTTTAAGCCTAACATAAATGTAAATATTTTAAACAAACAAAAACACACCAGGGGTAACAATAGAGTATTGTGTTTTTTTTTTTTTTTTAATGTTGAATAAAAACTGCCAGGACAGTGCATGTATATTTTTAAACATGCTGCTTCAAAAAGCAGGATGCAAGGGATGTTGCATCTTTAATTTTTCTGTTAATTATGGATTGAGCATTGTTGTGAGTCTTGTCCTCAAAACCCAGCTCAGAAAATAAGAGCAGATGCTCATACCCAGGTTTGGCTCATGTGGGAATTGAACAGAACATATTGGTTTATAATTAATGTAATTTGTTGGATTATCTTTTGTGAAGGAGCTAAGGTAAACAACCTTGCAGCATTGTAGTGAAATTCTTCTGCGCTCAGAGCCTCTGCACTTGATAGAGGATGACAAAAAAAAACCCTACCCTTCCTCCTGGATTGCAGGGAGATTTGGAAATGTCTGTCACATTCAAACATATTTTAATTAACTCAAAGGAAAGAATTAGGCTACAGACCCTAAAGCAAATTACAAATAGTGTTTAAAATCTGAGCTAATGATTCCCCAATTGGCTATTCTGATTAACAGAATTCTCTTTTCTAGTTTGCTGCGATTTTGTTATGGGGCAAAGATGGAGGAGGAACACGCTTTCCTGCCCTGAAAACACTAACACTGCTCTTCAGACCAAATGTACTGACCCAAAAGGCTCCTCCCCTGGCTGGCACTCCTGGCTGGCCACACAGTGCACCAGCAAGTATGGCACTAAGTGGCAACTTAAAGGGAAAAAAAAAATAAATCACGACACTTTCCAAAAGACTTTTCTCCAAGAACACCCAGGGTCTCAGTAAGCATTAATGAACAATGCTGTAGGCTCCAGCCAAAAAAAAAAAAAACCACCGATCTTTACTTATAATAGTCGGGGGTGGGGGGTAATAATTGTGGACATATCGGCCAAAAGCTAAGTTGTGTGCCCCTGGACCATGGCACTCATCCTGACTCCAAACTTCCACAGTGGCTGGAGCTCTATTTCTCCATGTCTCACAAAACGAGAAAAAAAAATCTGAAGGAAGAAATTTAAGGAGTCAGTTCAAGCTTGCTGTCTGTTCAGGCTCCCACAGAATAACTTTTTAATTCCTCCTCCCTTCAAAGCACTTCTGAGGTCACCTTGCTGTACCAGGGATGCCAGCGTGATGGCCACGCTGCTGAGTGTGAAGGAAGTGCTACCAGAAAGCTGGCCCAGAGCTGTCAAGAGAGATTCTGAGCCAAACCCACACGCTGTGGACCCTTCACCTTAAAAGGCTTCCTTCAACAGCAAGCACCTGCCTTGTATAAGCTGTGAGGCCTAAATGGGTAACAAGATACCTTGTTCTGTCTTCTTCCAGAAGACACAATCCCAAGGAAAACCAGGAGACCAAAGAGCTCGTCTTTGGCCATTGCTGCCACCCCTGGCTAAATAAACAGGAGCTGGAGAGAGATACCACCAGCACGCAGTAGACGGGGCAGGTTGTGACCCCTAGACTGCAACAGGTGATGGCAAGTAACCCAAGCACCCCGAGGTGTCTGAAAGCATGGCATCACCCTAGGGCATCTGCCAGCATCCCACAGCCAGATGCTTACTGCCTTCGGTCGTGGGTAGGATGTTGCCACCCACATAAACTTTGCCTTACAGAAGCCATAGCCTACAACTCAGACAAGCGATGGGCAGAGGACAGAGGTTTAAACAGAAGCCAGAGTACCAAACATTCGGTCTGTTCTTTAAAGACAAAGAATAAAAGCAGACATTGGGTGGATGTTGTTTCCTCAGTCAGGACCACCACGAGTTAGTGCTGCTAATGTTCATTAACATAGTCATCCTCTTCCCATGGAAAAAAAAAAGGCTTTAAAATTAGACGTTCATTACTGCACAAGCCTAATTTGTTTTCAGGTCCCGTCAATGCTTGGAGAAGCTTTCCCAGAGTTGCAAGGGCTGGTACTTACTGGCCCTTGGAGATAGGCTGCCCCTTTTCTAACTCTGCTTTCCCAGACAAAGAGCACCCCAGAAAGCACATTCACATGCCAGGCACGCAACACATGAAATGATTTGTCTGCCAAAGGTTTTGACTCTTAAAATAAGAAGTCAGCTGCTCTCCAAACTGCACATGCAGAATAATTTTGGAGAACTATCTTTCCTGGATATGTAGCACTTCCGCAGCTTTCTGAGATTGGCAATAGCAGAGAGTTTGGGACACTCATACAAGTTTAAAGACTTAAATGAAGTAGATTTCCAGCTCAGAAATGTACATTGCTAATGAGCTACAGGCACAGCTGATACAGTAATAGTTCCATCCCATATTCACAAGAACAATGCTCATTCATGGGGAATGAATCTTATCAGATTGGTAACTTTATCTAGAATATCATGTTCAAATTTTCATATCCTTATAAATTAAGAAATACTAGAATGAAGTGACCAGATGTTCAAGTCTCCTCCACAGCACATTCATTACCAGGCACGCATTTAAGATGCATGCAAGTCTGCTAGGACTTTTCTCTGCAAAGGCTCAGAGATCAATCCTCTTCATGTCATCTGGTTTTGCTAGCACAAAGTCTTCAGCACCTCAGCCCAGAAGAAACTTCTGCCTCCACCACTACCACATCCCAGGACGACTAATGCACTGCATGGTTTCCTGTGGACTCAGGAAAAAGAAAACACCCTTTCTCCTTTCAAGCCAGAGCTGGAGGAAGAGAGAGGATGCAGATTCTAAATGAGAGGCTGGAGAAAGATTGCCCCATGAGAAAGAGCCGCTGGTTTATTCACGGCCTCCCTGTCCTCTTCATTATAACGTAGCTCTACATTCAAAGGGCCAAAAGCTCTTATAACTTCATTTTTCATTTAATGCAAGTTTTCGTTCCACATTAGCCAACTGCTATAGCCCTAGCTGTTGGGCCTTGAATCTCTCTCTTCACAATGCTAACAATTACATCTCTGCCTTTCAGCACTGTTGATAATACAAACCCATAGCGTGATAAGTTTAAGTGCTCAGACACTAATAGCAGTGAAATGTATGTACACAGACGCATCTTCCCTTTGATAGCTTACTGTTGTTTCTGAAAGATGTGGAATGCAACTCTAGTATGATTATAATTAATCAGAAATTTAGGAGTAAACATACTGGCCCATGTAAGTGAGAAATACTGAGGAATGGCCTACATAGCATCTTAAATCACTTATTACTCTATTTTTCCCGTGCTGTTCTAATGCCAACAGCACAAGGTTTTCTTTCCAATTTTTGTAGAAGAAAAAATATAAACCAAACAGACTGTTCTCTGGCTGAGACCTTGGATTCTTTGGCACCTAATATAACAACAAAAAAATTAATTTCATATCATATTGGCAATAACATTAAAATTGCATTCTTGCTGCTTTGACTTTACTGTACATGGATTTTTTTGTGATACATAAGTACACAACAATGGATCTTTTTTTAACCAGCTAGCGTTCCCTCTGTCAATTCAACAGGATAGAGAGGACTAGCATTTTCCTATTTGCTCACACATCCACGAAAACTGGTCCTCTCTCTAGGTTAAGTTTTGTTGCTCTAAGTAAATGGGCATGGCACAATCCCAGCAGATACTGCAAGTGTGACCCTGACCCTCTTCCCAGTGTTTGTCCAGGAACGGTTTCTATTGCCCAGAAGTCTTATGGCTGAGGACACAGCTTAGGCTGGAGGCCTGCAGATGACTGACAATGGTGTCTACAATAAAAGCTTGCCCTTTCTCATCTCAGATGAAACTAGAGGATAGCAAAGCTCCACCAAAGGCAAAAGAAAGGAGGACTCCTGGAGGTGACCATCACTATTAAAAAGCAAGGCAGATTCCCTTCAAGGCACAGAAACTGAGTGCGACTGCTCTGCTCCTTGTCCTGCTGCTTGCCAGCCATCACCATTCACAAGAGACACAAATGACGAGATGGAATAAATGTGTTTTGTTGCCCATGCCACAACCATCAAAGCTGGGCTATTCCCTCTACTTTCCAGTAGTCTGTCCCATCCCAGCTGAGGAGTTTCAAATGTCTGCACATCCACAGAAATTGTAAGGAAGCAACCCCCCTCTGTATGTGACCTCTCTTCCTTCCCAGTCATCCCCAGAACCATCTCTTCCCCATGTTCGTTACCTTATTCTCAAAAGCAGTTAATACAAATGTGGATCCAGTTTGTAGTGCCTGTCCTCCCTCCTTTGGCAGACAAGTCTGGTCACCTTTGATGAAGAAAATTTGCATCGCTGCAAGAATTCGCAACCTCAAAATCCAAAATGAACCAGGCACAGATTTCTAGTACAGACACTCTATGAAGCCAACACAAGGTTTTACAGTATCAGCAGATACCAAAAGCATTAATTGCTCATGCTGTCTACTATTGTTTTTTGTAAGTATTTGATCCAACATTGGTTTGCCTTTTTCTCCTCGGAGTGGGTGGATAGTCTTTTCATTACAACACTAAGGAGAGAATTTCATATTTACTGAAAATGTAATTATGTCATTTTTAAGTGTCTTTTATTTGTTGCCTCCATACATTCCACAATGGGATTACAAATTGGGAAAGCAAGGAGCATTTATGTGAAAGGGCCACATCCTCAAAGGGGGCATGGGGGAGGAGAAAGGAAAAAAAGAAGAGAAATCAGGTTTTGCTTAACCCCTCTATCTTGGATCCTATTACTATTGTGTTAGTAAATAAAGTTGGGGGAGAGGAAGTGAACCATAGGAATCATTTACTCAGCTGAACTAAGGAGATGAAAGCATCTGGCCAGGCCAAACTGGTTTGTGGTTTTTCCCCATAAGGGTTGCCACTTCAGGATGGTACCAAGTTTTTACTGGAAATTTAACATTTGTTGACCAAAATTACTTTAGCTGTCTTCAAAACTGAAAAATTGCAAGGCAGAAGTTTTGCACCTTGATGTGGTAAATTAGCTAAGAAAATGCAGACTTGAGGAGAAAGTGTTAAAAAAAAAAAGAAAAACAATGACCTGAGTCACTACAGTTTTTCACCATCATGAGAAAGTCACATAAATTAGCTGCAGTCATTCATTAGCACAAGAGCAGTTGTCTCAGTTTGGTGGAGCACATGCCTGGGGCCAGGCAGGACACACCATTTGATTTGCAATCAGCATTCTTGAGCAAGGAAGCTTGCAAGTTGTGCACATCATCACCTGGCAAAGGCAGTCATCTCAAGGTCCTGCCCTCAACCCAGAAGTCTAATTCAGTGGTCTCCTAAGCTGTGCATGCAAAAAATAAGTAAACACCATTGCCCCTAAGCTTGTTCTAAGATTAGATCTGATGTAAAGAAAAGGTAAAGAAAGTTCAAGAAATTTCATGCTTCCCATTTTACAGAAAGGAAAAGATGACTTTTTAAAGTCAAAATGTCTTCTTTTGCAAACAAGCTGCTTTGGATCTGGCATCTTCTCCCACTGAGTATGTGCATTACAGGTATATTTAAAGTGTCACATATTGGGCAGTACAATCCAGGAGAACGCTGTTTCAGTTAAAAAAAAAAAAAAAAAGACTGTCTCAGGTCTGGTGCCACAGCGCAGGCGTGTTCTGAACACGGTCCATGTCTCCTTCATGAGACCCAGAGTTGGGAACGGTGCACTAAAGATTTGTTCAGCAGTTTGGAACATAAGGGAAGAGATGGAAAACCTTGCAGATCACTAGATGCCTGGACCACCATTTGGCATCTCCAAGATTAAAATCGCTGCCTGGAACCTAACACAAACCCAGAGCAAAATATGCCACTCAACGGACAGGCTGTGCTTCATGTACTAGCCTGACTTCCTGAGTTAAAGTGCAGCTCTTGTCAAATACATGGCAATAATGTGACACCCGTGGCATGCAGCCTGTCTACAAGATACAGGAGGTCACTGCAGCTTTAGGAGCACCTAATGTACTTATTTTTGCAGACAGTTGGAACTTCATGAGCAAGCAAACTCCAGAACCAGCAGACCAAGAGACCATACCTACCTTACAGGTACAGCAGGCTGCGCATAGGATGAGGTGAAGCTGTCTCTAAGATCTGTAGCTTATCACTAATAATTTTGACCTTGTGCTACCTTTAAAAGAAATGAAAGACTGGATGTTGGGGGAGGGAATTTAAAGCTAAAAACCTGATGGATTCAGTACTTTTTTCACCTTCCTTGATTATCCCATGTGATCACCATATAAAACAACTTCCCAGAGGAATTTCATTAAGAGCAAAAGCCCAGCTTCAGACTGGCACAACAAAAGCAGAACAAGGAGAGGACCTGCAAGCAGAGAAATAGCTACTGAGGAAGCTGAAGTGACTTTCTATAACAGGAAGCAATAGCCATATACAGAATAGCTGTAATAAATTTACTTCAAAATAGACTTCATCACAGTCTCACTTTGCATGTGCACATCCCAAAGACCAGCTTTATGCATTCTGTCACTGTGCACATAGGAGAACAAACACTTTAAAATTCAAAGAAGACATGTTCCCTGTGCATGCTTTCAGGAGGTAGCAGTGGTTCAAACGCAAAGCTGTGTACTCGTAAGCAGCAAATTGCACACAATTATATATTTTCTTAAGGTGCCTTGCATTATTAAAGCCTCTTTAAAGAAAACAAAACTGAACGTAGTTTAAGTACATGACTGCACAGCTAAGCTACATACTAGAACAGAAATGGACAGTGATTCTGCTCTTTTGCTCATCCTGTGTTAACCATCACAAGAGATATAGGAACAACAGCAAAGCATCTGCAGACACATTTCTCACCATCTTTCTGCTGTATCTCCCCAATGAATTAACAGAAATACAGAAGTAATGGATCTTACATTTATTTACCAAAACATAATTTCTGATAGCTTTCTAGACAAAGCATTCATAACCAATATTTGGACATGATGCCAGAAATGAAGATGACAATTTCTCTGATACTTTCTTGGGGTTTTACTTTTAAAAAAAAAGCATACAAGAGACATGAGATGTTCAGCTAGTGTAAGAGACGGCAGTTCACCAGCTGAAGACAGGGCCACATGTTTTCTGTAAAACAGACCACAAAATATTACTTAGCACAATCAGCTGCTCAAATCTAATAGGGAAGATTTAATGCTCCTGTTTGATTATAACCCCAAGAGTTTGTTCCTGAAATACAAACTTTGACTGTGAGGGAATACAGGAATATAATTAATTTTTGGCTTTGTTTTAACACTAAGGTTCCTGAAGGGGGGGAAGAGAGCAATATGTACTCACTGCACTAGAGAGAGCCTGGAACATGCCCAAGACTATTTTAGTCCCTTGCCTCAGGGTACATCTCTGAGGAAAGAGGAAACTTTGGTTTAATACTGAAGCTCAACCTGGACTACAGTTCCCAAAGAATTCCTCTTCTTCTCTTGGCTCTTTTCTGAGTTTTCTCTCTGAACTTTAGATTCCAGGTGCATCTTTTAGCTCGCTGCCCTTTTCACTCATGAAGCACCCCTGGCCCTCAGCCTGTTGGTCACACTCCCTGCAGCACTTCCCTGCTTCAGTCACCCCCGTGCAGAGTCCCTGCCAACCTTTCCAAGGATTTCTCTTTCAGGGCATCCCCCACCACTGGCCACTCCTCCTTAGGCCAGCACCACCGGGTTAGTTGTTGCAGAGACTTCAGCCAGCTCTTCCATGGCTGGTCACCCAGCCACTTGGATAAAAGCTAGCCCACAAACTGTGCTTAAAGGCTTGCATTAGCATGAGGATAGTAAGCAGTGCTGCCCTGAGGAACACAGGCTCTCCTTTCCATTCCTACCTCACCATAAGCATCGAAATCCAACAATTTTAGGACAATTATGGACAACATTTATCTTAGGATGACAATTCATGGACATTAGAGACTAAGTTAGCCAATACAAGCCATCATGTATGAGAGTGACTCGACTGAAAGCAAGTCTGGAAGACAGTTCCCTGAAGTCCTAAGGGACAACCTGTGAATGCGGCAGATAAGCCAGTTTATCTGGAGGATCACCAAACAACCCCACAGAACAATGTTCTTTAAACCTACACGAGCTAGCTAAAGATGCCGTAACTCGAGGCAACCAATTGCTCTTGCTAATGAACAGACATGCAACAACATGAAGGAGCATTTCCTTCAAAAGTGACTTCAAAACTAAACTTTTACTGGCTTCAGTGGCAATTATGCTCCTAGTAGTCACTTAGGCCAATCTTGGTTATTCATGTAGATTATTAACAATCAGATGTTACCAGCTTCCTGGAGCATGGATATCATTTTCATCTGGTCCCTACTGCCACGTGTACCTCCAGAGCATTTGAGCCTACTTTAAACAAATCTGCAGCTGTAACTGAAAAAAAGTATGAATTATTGAAAGTTTAGAAGAAATGTTAATTACTTCCAACCAAGGTCCAAAAGATTTAGCTAAATACTCCTTAGAGCGTATACAGCACATTCAAGAATACTGGCTATTCTCCAAAGGTTTGTATCTGCTAAGCTTAAAAATTCATGTAAGTCTTTAAAATTAATGCTGCATAACCATGTGTATCCTCTAGAACCACAGCAATTACAATAAAAGTGCTTTAATTTGTTATCAAGTGATTTCCATCATAATGTGACATTAAGCACCAAAGCATTTAATAATTATCCCATTACTATAATGTATTAACAATATTTCCAAATATTTATGCTAGAAGATAAGGCGGTTTTCAGTTCTCACTTCTCTTACAAACAAATTGTTTGAGAGGTTCGTGATACAGGTCACATCCTCAGATTTCTCTGGCAGCTGTTTCTTTTTCAGACTGGAATAAGAAAAGACAACAAAAGCAGTCTTCTCTAATTCCTAGCAATGCGACAGGAAAACATCATCCTCTTTACAAAGCAAGTCCCCAGTCTTGAAGCCTTGCACAGATGCTGAACTTTGAATTCAATAGGCTT
>VXAL01001835.1:205858-344088 GCA_013399475.1 Chauna torquata
AACATCAGTGTTGGCTGTCCTTTACCACCAGTGATAATCCTTGAGCTATGCTTTGATGAAACATTATAAAAGGCACAGCAAAGTTACCTAGCCTCTGTCTCTGCTGACCTCACCACCTGTACAAAAGGCATTGTCCCAGTGAACATAACAGCAAACAGAAGAAACATATAAAGCTGACTGAACAGCTTAGGGGAAAAAAAAAGTTATTTGTAACCCTTAACAAGCTCATAGCAACCAGATGACATACTAATTTAATGACTGCTTTACACTGTGCAGTCCCCAAAACTAGAGTAAACAGTGCATTGCAAGAGTAATACTTGGCTATTTATTTTCTCACCAAACAATTCTGAGTTACAAATGTAGCAGGGTTTTTTTTGGTGGTGGTGGTGGTGTGTTTGTTTTTTAAACTATTTTCCCCCAAGAAACATCAGGGGAAAAAAACAACCACAAAAAAAAAAAAAAACCCACCAACCCACACTGCTGTTCAACAACTTCTAGTATACTCAAAGGTTTGGTCTGGCACCTATGCCCTGATGCCAGCTGACTGCTTAAGTCTGCCCCCACTCCCCCACCCCAATTTTCATACATTTTCAATCACACAGCACCTCCCTCTTGGAAGCCGGGACCCCTGTGAGGCCAAAACTGTTGCTACTAACATCCACTCCCTGTTCAAAGTCACTTCCAGCTTCAAGTAGTTTATCTTCCACCACAAAAGTTATTTTATGCTAAATATCTTTTTTCCAGAGTCCCTGCCAATCACTTACTAAAGTTTGGGAAAAGTCAGTGAGTCAGTGTCACTGGGTTTAAAGTTTACAGATATCCTATACTGCAGAGGCATTGCTACTTTTCAGATCAAGAAAGTTCTCCAATTTATGCACTTTTCTGAAAGTAAAATACCTGAGGCTTTAAAGTACCTTATTTTCCCTGAGTCCCTAGAAAAAAAAAAACATTTCCCACCTTAACGCTCTCATGCCTTCGCAAAGATGCATGGATCACATTCCCCCACTACCTGCTTAGTCACTCCATACAAAATCGACTTTCAACCTTCTGGAGAGATTCCTCCTTCTCCAAACACCACTGCCGTTCTCATCACCACTGAGACACAGAAGAGCAGCAGATTCACATCCATCATCTCAGGCATTCACTGTGGCACTGGAGACAGCACTGTTATCACCATGTAGAGACCCTCACCAGCTACTTCAAAGGCCCTAGCCTCTCTGAGTTCTCTTTCAGTATTAAATTGTTACCAGTTTCTTCCATCATCTGAACAGCTGCCCCCAAATGCTTCATTTTTCCTTGTTTCAAGCTGGCAATTGTTGGCCCTCGTTCTCTCTCTGCTGTTCGTGCTAGGCTCCCCTTTGCATTCTGCAGAACTCCAGCTCACACACACAGACCTTTCTCCTCCCTCCAAGCACTAGTGAGAGCCTTAGGAGGACTTCAGATTTATTTTCTGACAGAGAGTATTTGGGGGCTTGTCTTTTGCAATCAAAAGCCAGCCCTTCCGGCAGAAGAGAGAGCTTTGATTAGACAAGAGAGAAAATATCTCTGTTTGAAAAAAACTTGGTTTTGTCTCATCTTGCTATAGCCCTCATCATCAATACACCTCTCAGGCGTCTCAAAACACAGCTCCAGGCCACCTTGAGACCAGAAATGAGGCCACCCTTGTTTTCACACAGCTGTAACAAGCCCACAACAACAATTTGCTAACAGCAGCAATGCCCAAGAGCCCTAGAGAGCAGCAAGGCAGCTCTGCCTCTCCACCAGGTCTCCCCATGCTTACAAAGTCTCCAGTCTGGCTGGGGAAGCACAAGCAGATAGAGAATACCACACACTAGCTTATTTAAAGACCAAAGAAATGTTAAGGTTGAAACACCCAGGTTTTGTTGAGCCATTTCTCGGTTTTGAGAGA
Organism: Chauna torquata; assembly: GCA_013399475.1. NCBI lineage: Eukaryota > Metazoa > Chordata > Aves > Anseriformes > Anhimidae > Chauna > Chauna torquata. Next base: position 207,768 of record VXAL01001835.1, read on the forward strand.
AAGGGGCAAAAAATAAGCTCATTTACAATAGTTTGCTGAGGGATCTAAATTTGACCTGGCCATTAGCCAAGTTCAGCCATTAGAGAGCACTACACTTCCTCACCCTCATCTGTGCGTGGGGGGGAGAGGAAAGCCAACAGGACAGGCACCAGCTAGAAGCTCCCTGAGCCCATGTACTCCTTGTGAGCCTCAAGGGTTCCCACCCGAGCAAATTGTCTGTCCCAGGCAAGTAGGTGTTAGATAGCTTGAAAATAAATACAGTAACACCAACACCCGCTCTAAGCGGCGCACAACAGCTTTTTTCTGCTTCACTTGCCTGGAGCACCCAGAAAGAAGAAGCAGGCCTGGCTCTTGCAGAGAGCAAATCAGATGCCTTGTGCGCAGCTTCTCTGTTTTATACACGGGTTCTTCTCTTCTACAGACTCACAGAAGAAAGGTTCTAAAGAGGCAGCACAAAAAAACCACCTTGCAACTACACTACACAGGACTCAAGCTGCCTGCTACATGTAACAAACCACTCCTACATCCAACTCTCTACCTCTATTTTTCTACAAAAGGACTCCTTTTCATGCCACACACGTATGAAGTTATTACCATGTAGTTTCTCCAACCTCATCCTGAGTGCACACACACACAAAAACAGAGGATTTCTCCTCTCTTTGTCAAGGAAGTATGACTTAGAATACAACGAAAACCTTAAAAAAAATCTTCCAAAAGAAAGGCAAAGCTCTTACCTCATGAAGAAAAATGGGCATGACTTTTCTTTGTTGTGCTCCAAACATACTGCTTTTCCCCTACCTAACTCCCATCAGGCTACAGCCAGCCCTCAGCAGTCAATTTAAAAGTTCAGAGGTGCTAAAATGATAAGCAGTAAAGTATTCTGGGTACATTGGTGTAGCAAAGCCCTGCAGTAGAGGGGAGGGTTTGCTTCAGGCAGGGGCTCAGAGGAGGTGAAATGCTTTAATCAAATTGAGGTTTACCAAAAAATCTTACCAGCTCAAAAGTCTTTATTTTCTTGTGCAAATTTTTGGAAATCTTAAGCCACCAATGGTATGTTTGTATTCTCCCTCTCAGCTGATTATTACATCGTGGGCATTTCTGCATTTGACCTTCTTTTCCCCAAGTCATTATCTGGAATGCACGTTTACCACCAGCCATGCAGCTTGGTACAGTCGTGTTCAGAACAGAGCCCAGATTTGGGTTCTGAGCACATTTTGTATGCTTCTGGCTGTGGAAAAAAAGTCTTGTTTTTGCTTCCTTTTGAGGGGATAAATTATTTATTTATTTTTAACATTTCAAATGCTGTTTATGAAGGGCAGGGTGAGGAAAACATTTGCTTTTGTTTCAAGTTAAAACTTACCTTCTGTTATGATTCCAGATACTGGAAGCAAGTTATGGAATAACAGTATTTTTCAGTTTAAGACAAAAAGCTAATAAATAATAATTAAAAAAACAACAACAATTTCAGTCTTAATAAATTTCATTTGGATAAAGCTGCATTCTTGACAAAATGAGAGATTTTGTTTAAAATGCTGTTCTACCTGCTCTGGTTTCCCAGGCTATTACATGGCCAGTAGTTTGAACTGAAAAGATGTGAAAAGAATACACTTTAATAAACAAAGAACAATAATGAGGAAAATATACTGCTGGGTTACAAATGCAGGTGTTTTCAACAGCTGATGGTAAGAAAGCTTTTCTCAAGTCTTTTATTGCCTTGTTCTGTCTCCACAGAGCAGGACAGGTAAAGGAGTATCAGTTGTGCACAAGGAGGCTTTTGGCCTTTAACCTCTACCTAGGAGGTTTTAGGTTGTGCTAGTGAAGGCTTCAGGCTACACTGCAGGACTTTTCTGCAGGATAGGTGAGGAGGAATGTTGATTCACTGGGTCCAATTTTGGAAAGTGTGGTCTGCATTGCCATCTCTAGGCTTATCATTCACCTCTTTGAGCTCAAATCCAGGCTATAAATGTATTTGGGTACCTGAGACAAGAATATCTAACAGCATTTTTACTGGCATTGCCTAGCTCTCAGAGTGGATGAGCAGGGCAACGGCCCTCATCGCATCTTCCTCAGCCTCCTAGGAGCAGCTCAGAGGTGGAAGGAGAGACCTAACCCAGAGAGGTTCACTAAGCAACAGCCTGATTTTATATGGGCTATCGCATCCTCTCCTATTCCATCTGCCCATAATATGAACTCTGGTTTAGTAGCTGCATATTAAGCCCAGACACAAATGACTTAGATAATTCATATGGAAATGGAATAATGATAGCCTCGCTTTGTACTTTTGCGCTCACACAAGCATTTTTCACCAGAAGCTTTCAAAATCAGTAGGTCGCCCCTTATATGTATTCCACAGAAATAGTCCTGTTCTTATTATCCCAGAAACTGTATACACATTTCTTATGTAGTACAGAATAGTTTCAGCTATGGAGTTCACAGTCTGAATATACAGATTAGACAAATCAAGATGTGAGACCAGAAAAGAAAGGTGAAACATCTTGCCAGAGATCAATGATGAGACGAAAACACTTCCACTCTCAGGCCCCACCACCCTTTGCTGGATCATACTATCTTGAACTGCTTTACTTGCTCAGATAGTTTTAATGAAGCCACATTGAACAGGAAGATGATTCTTTTGGGCACCTCACATTAATCATAGCAGGCTTTATGGCCTCTTGAAATAGTTTTGTTCCTTTCTTTGGTTTCAAAACAGAAATGGTTCTTCCAAGGTGGAACCCATAGCTGGCAAGAAGGAGATACAGATACCTCTGCCTCTAACGGACTATTTTGACTCTTTAATGCTGTCTTATAGCAGATGCACAAAAACACTTGCTCCCTCAGGCATCTCTACCCCATTTGTTTAGATCTTGATGGCGACAGACTTAGGGTTTAGTCAAGTTCCGAAATTGAGCAACACAGTTTCCCAGTGTGCTGCTTCAGTTCAGGAAAACAACTTAGTCCCATGCCACAGAAGGTAAACAGGATAGAACCTCATTTTCCGTATCATAGCACGGTGTTCAGCCACACAATATGCACAAGATCTGAACTGAATTACATGATAGCCTGTGTCCATTTTCATCAAAGAGCAGCGTGGCGTCCCCCTTACTGCTGCATGGTTATTTGAATTTATACCAATGACAAATAGTTTGAAAAGTATAATGGCAAACGATTCTCATAGCTCATCTTCCAGAAAAAAAACTATTTTAGGACAACTAAAAGTATTTGAGAATGTAGTCAGTTTGAGCAATTTGTCAAAAAGGGAGAAAATTACTGGGAATATCAAAAGTTTCCAGCTTTTAGTTTTGAAGTAGCAAGTAGCATTTTCCTTTGAAATAGACCTTTGAAAGAAACTAACTAAAGAGGGGCAAATGCAACAAAATCCTAGAACAGTGGGCATGGGAGACTTCTTAGGATGGAATTATCTGAGCTTGATCTGAACAAGAGGAGTCCAGAAATAAACAAATCCACTATGAGCCACCTAGGGTAGTTTGCAGTCCACCCAGTATGACGGGCTTTTGGGTTCAGGCTCACATACTACTGTATCGCTCTCTGTTGCGTACAGAGGATGGGTGCCTTCTCTTCCCAGGGGCCACAGCTGCCCCAGCTCCCTGCAGATGTGCTGGTGGTACAGAGCAGGTGTACCAGAAGGAGAATGGCCCCAGTGTGAGTTAGAAGAGCCCATCTCAGAGGCAGGCAGTTTCTGCTGTAAGAAGAAATGTTTTTTCTTGGCCAGACTGCCCCCTCCCCGAAATGGTTTGAGACCTTTTTATCTGTTGTTACAGCCAAAGGACACAGCAGCAGGTCCAAGAAGGAAACTTTTAAAGCTGTCAGACTCCCCTGTGCAGTCATTCTTCTGGTCCTCCAGGCCTTGCTCACAAACCCATTTGAGCAAGGAGGGCCCTGTGGGCTCTGGGCCAGGCTGAGGCCAGATGCAGCAACTCATCTTTCTGTCCAGGCACTGGAGCAGCAAGAGAGAAATGTGAGTGGGAAACTGAATTTCTTCTGGTGAAAGATTAAAAAAAAAAAAAAAATCCTCCTCTAAATCGGGACAGAAACTGTTAGAAGATTACTTTCTTTTTCCCCCTCTCTCTAGGAGGCTAAATATGGGGAGAAAAAAAAGGAAAAAACGTTTAATTTTAAATGATCCCAAATGAATTTTTCAGCTTGTCGTGCAGGCTGCCAGCCACTCCAGGCTGACGGTGTCCCCAAGCTGGGGTGAACAGACAGCCAGGGGCCACAGACATAAGGCAGGGAAAAAGCCACTTGCAAACATCATTCCCCAGCACCTTGCCAAAAAAATGCATGGGTCTTAAGAGAAGGGCAGGCACACAAACTGTCAGGAACAGGTCTGTCTACAGGTGCGGATGGTTCCTCTCAAGAGCTGGAAGAACTGAAGAAGTCCCACAAACTGTTTTGGATCTGTCGAATCAGCCATTACAAATGAAAAAAAGATGTGCTGGATAATTTTTCCCTCAGCTCTAGCTGCGTGATACTGTTAATCAGACAGTGGGGTTTTCATTATTACAGGCAATTACTTCTGCCATATTACACAGGAAATACAGTACAGACTAGTAGGACGAACTCTGGAGACTTTGTCCCACACACTGTTATACACCTGGAGTGCTAAAACACGAATACTTGAGTAGTGGGATAAGACCAATTCCTGCAGAGAGAATGTAGGCAGAAATCCCACAAGTTATGCCTGAAGAAGAGCTGATTAAGGATGCCAAGTTTTGTCCATGTGTAAATTTACAGTTGGTGGCATTTCCACTGTAAGTGCCATTGTCAAGATTTTAGGATTGGATTGCAAAAAAAAAAAAAAAGCATTTGACTGAAACTTGCCATTCAACTTCTCATCATCAGAGTAAAATACCATACTGTACCAAGAATGAAGAGAGAGAGAGAGAGAGAGAGAGAGAGAGAGAAAACAACAACATTTAACAGGTTTTAAAATTATGCAGATATTTTTAATGGCTTTGGAGTATTCAGACACTCACTCATATGTCAGAAAACAGATTTGATTTATAGGAATGACATTTGGCAGAGCAATTAATCCATACTATGTTCTAATCATGTTTGGTACTAGGAGAGGAAAAAAAAGTCAAACTTAGGTTTAAAGCTGACTGTGCCAGGAATTATTTTCAAAGAAGGCTCAGAAGGGTTTTTAAGTAAGCTCAAGGACAAAATATGGTCTTTTATTCCTTCCCTACTCCACCACCCAACACAAGAATGAAGACTGAATCCCATTTTCTAGTTGAAACTCAACAATTAAATCTTCTTGTCTCTACTGGAGGTGAAACGGGAGTCTGGACCTCTTTGGTTGCTAAGCAGAAAACTCCTCTTTCGCACATTACTCCTCAACCTCAATAAGACTGTCTAAATGAAATCTTGGGAGGTAAACTATGGATGGTTCCTCAAAAAAAATTCTAGGTTTCATCAACCTGTAGAGCAGGGATTTGCCCTTGCGTGATCGCCCTTTGGTCTGATTGGGCATAGAGCTCTTGTTTTTCCTAGAATGAAACCTTCGTTTGTTTCCATTTTGTCCCCAAGTTTTACATCTCAGAAATGTTTCCCGAGATGGAAATGTTCAGCTTTTCACCTGGCACTGCTTAGATCTCCACTGCCAGAGCACTTACACTTGACTATGGGGACTTCTCATGTCCCAGAGAGCAGTGCCACTGCTCAGGTACCTGTGGTAGCTTCCGCTATGGCAGATGTCCAGGCCTGAGGCTGCAGCTTCCCTTCTGGATGCGATGGAACCTTCTTGTCTCAGGCCCTGGGACCCTGTGTCCCCAAAAGGGGTGCTCTGCTGAGACCCGACAAGCTTACTCACTGTTCACTTGGCCAGCAGGTCTTCTGACTGTCCTTGCTCCTCTTGGAATGCCCATGGCTGCTGACACCTTCCTTGTGCTGGGCTGGTTTTGTACAAGCGTGAGCCTCTGTTGCTTTTATTCCAATCCCTGACATTGATTTCTGCAGGGAGGAAAAACAACCCCATGTTTATCATCTAGTGTGACATATATGACCATTAAGAAAAGCGTCTCTGACAAATCCATTACAGAATACAAGAGCAAGCACTATGTGGTAGCTTTTCACTTACAGACTTCGCAGAAGTTGTGAGTTAGCTCATGCAGTAACTGCACCATGTCTAACACAGCACTAGTGCCAGTTTGCCAAGAAAAATCTCTCCTAGAGCCTATTTTGTCTCAAATCTCTCAAAATTAAAGCTGACAGCTGTTCCACAAAATACCAATGCTAGATATGCACTTGAGTTTGTACCATGGACTGCTCTCCCCTAGTGGCTGGGCATTCACCAACAAACAAAAAATTTAGCACTGCATGTGATTTTTTTGGGTTTTGTTGTTGTTGTTTTTAATTATCATTTTTAAAACCACACCTCCTCCTTCCACTAACTCTATTATCTCTCCTTCATACCCCAACTCCTGCTTAATTCATTCACAATGAAAACATATTCTTCTACACTCCTTCCAGAATAGCTTTAAAAAGCCGAGATTACACTTTTAAGGCAAACAAATAATTATTTTAGCAGACTGGTTTTCACACCTGCTACGAAGATTGCAAAACCACTCACATTCTACCTATAACTCAATTTTCTCACACTCATAACTCAGAAAATATTTGCCTCTGGGTTTAATAGCTTCCATATTCTTTTCTGTCTGAAGATGTATCGTTAAATATTATTACTACTGGAGGTATGTTTGGGCAATGTCTTTCAGCCGTATTTGAATTAAAGGGAGAGAGAAGAAAAATTCTGACCAGATGCACTATTTTTGGAAGACGACTACAAAAAAAAGAAAAAAAAAAAAAAACAGCTGGCCTAAGCTAGCTTCTACCGAAAATTATACCTCTCAGAAAGAGTAAGGTAGGAGAGAAAAGTTCAAAGACATTGAACAGTGACTTTTGGGGCCTGCTGTAGGAGCCACGGACTCCTCCTCCAGCAGCCAAGCAAGGTCTCAGCCCTGCACAGATTTGTGCCAGGTCCCCCCCATCACCCAGCCGTCCCAGCCCAGCCAGGGAGTGCATGGGGCAGTCTGCGCAGTGGGAGCACAGCTCAGGGAAAGGGTGTATACCCCAGCATCCATCAAACACGGTAAAATACAGTACAATAAAATATTGATATTAGCAACTGGAAGAAAAAATCACAGGCAAAGCCACTGATCTTGTGACATACTCTGCCCATAAATACGACTGCACTCCACAATGGTTTCTCCTCACTGGCACATGTAGATCTTGGCCACAAATGCTGCTTTCGCAGCATGAGCTGGAGAGCCGGGGTGGAGAGGAACCTTTCCACTCCTAGTATCTTTAAACTCAGAGCTGTTTTTTTCCTCAAAGCAGCTCTATGCAGGCAAGACTTCCCACATACTGGACTGCCATGGGAGTCAATGAAGTCTCCCCTGAAATGCACGCATGAAGTTCCTCACTGCCATACCTGAGAAACTTGCACATTTTGCTGTGATGAATTTATCCTCAAAACTCTCCTGTGCTGCCTCACTGCTGCTGGGCAGGGAAGAAGTGTTGGGGCAGGCACCAACATTCACTCCTGGGGCCGCCGAGGCTCTGCCCCACACCAGGAACACCCCCACAAGCACCCTGAAGCTGCCACCCTCGGATCACAAGCCAGCCAGGCTGGCCCGGAGTGGGGACACGGTCTCCCCAGTGCAAAGACTGATGGTTTGTGTCCAGTCTCTCTGTTGGAAAGAGTCCTGCCTGTTCAGCTGTTGTTCTCTGGGTGTCAAGGGCAGCCCTGTGCTCACTTTGCCCCTTCCCCGCAGCCAGCCTTTATTTAAGCACCAACTTGGATCTCAGTGTGGTGCTGCAAGCCGCTCCACTTTCACTACGTGAAGCCAGCTGGCGGATGGGTTACCCAAGGCATGAATTCACAGATGACTTACGGTGCAAACAGTCTGACAAAAAAAAAAAAAAGCCACAACGTAAAATTAGGGAATAATAACCAAATATGGCATTTCAAGTGCCCTGCATTTTCCAGGGGAGCATCTCAGGCTGTTGCACTCCCACACAAGTTACTCAGCTGAAAATGGAGCAGATAAAGATCCCAAACATAGCAATCTTTCATGTGCAAGTATCTTGAGGCCTGATCCAGTGCTCAACTAGTCAAGAGAAATACTCCTATTTGCTTCATTAGGCCATAGTAAGTATGCTTCTGCCTGACCTTGGAGTCTTATTTATATATTTTCCCATATAACATGATATTTTGCTGTGAAAACTTTCAATATACCTGCCTGAAGCTTTCTCTCCTAGATTTGATAGTACTTGGTGCTTTTTCCTTGCACTGACTGAGACAGACAGCATCCAAGCAGTCATTATTTCTCACAGAAGTGCACAAAACGGGTAAGCGTTTCAGGTTTGATGTTACAGCTGCTCACCGTCACCTTGGTATCTGCTGCTGCCAGTTATTCCCTCCACAAACTCTGTCAGAGCACTTACGTTTTTGCTGGAAGGCTTTCAAGTTCTCTTTGCGAGTTGAAATCCATATCACACACATGCATACAGGCATGCACACACTCTGCTTTAAATATCATAAACAAATGATACCACAAACCTTTTCAAAGCATCTTAAAGAGCTCTTCTCTTTCACAGGAAAATGTATGTAGATTTTTCTAAGGGAGCCTTACGCACTGTTTTTTTTTTTGTTGTTTTTTGGTTTTTTTAAATAATAGGAAATAGGTGTTTCCTCAGTGCCTGAATTTTGAAGTCTGGAGTGTGGATACTTCAATAGATGTGGCAGCATGTGGGTATTTTCTCTCGTTTTAGAACTCAAGTTGCTATAACAACCCACAGCATCTGCTCAATCTAGTACCTAAATGTATTTTTTTTTCCTTTCCTTTTGGGTCTCCTATTCTTCTGAAGTCAAGTGCTTTGCTTTTTATTTAAGGAGCTAGCTTATGATCTGATGTCCATATGCAGAATGAGCTGAAAGAAGACAAAACCTGTGCTGAAAAGATCACAACTTTTGGAGAGTATTTGGCTGGGTGGGATGAGTTCAGGGCTGGGCCCAGTTCCTGATGAAAGGAAGATTCACTGGTTCCTGACAAGAACCTGAAATTAAGTGCTACAGCATGCGACAGTGGGGGTTTCTCTGATGAATGATGGAGAAATGATGGACACTATCAGGGAGCCACTGACAGAACAAGAGCCAAAAGATGGATGATCTGGTCTTGACTATAACTGACTTTGTACAATTATTTTGTTTCCTACTTACCAGTCACTTTCCTCTCTAATTTTTCTTCTTCTCCCTTTGATTTTCAACGAAATGAATTTTTTTTTTCCAGAGAGGGGGAAAAAAAAAAAGAACATTTTTCATTCATACCAGAGCAGCAATGCCACACAGGCACTGTGGTTTGGATATGCCACCCTCCTCCACGGGTTAGCTGCGCACGTTTCTTGCTTCATCATACAGCACTCCTTGCAAAAGAGGAGCTTGTCACTTGGCTGTGGTGCATCATGGAAAGTGTAGACCAGCTACTATGTCCTACACACAGAGGAGAATGGAAATGCAGCTGTGGTTCCCATGATGGAGACAGGATGCTGGCTTCAATGGAAATATTTCTGGTTTAGGATGAAACATTTTTGTCTGAGTTTAAAAAAAAAATTTTTGACTTACATGGATAGATAATACTCTTTCATTAAAACATGCTTTCCACCTAAATTGCATTTCCACAAAAGCATTTGGATTTTCTTATCAGCCCGGCTCCAAAATGCTGCTGCAGTCAATCAGCAGATAAAGGTGCTGGGCATATGCAGGTTTGTCCAGACCCCGTATTAATGGCTTGTCAGAAACCAGAAGGTTACCTGCCATTTCTTGCAGGGTACAGGCCACGCACGCTGAGTCTCTCAGAAGATATAGAGCAACGTTCACAATAACCTGCAGAGCAATTGACTCTGCCATTTGCAATTCTGCACACATAACTTGTAAATGAAGTTACAGCTGAGGAACAAGCTGCCCTGTCCTGACCCAAACACTACTCTGAATTCTCTTCTCTGCACCAACGCACTGCTGAGGGACATGCCCAGAGCAACAGAAAAGGCTTGCCGTGGGTAGGAATTGCAAGCTTTTTGCTGCCACGCGAGCTCTGCAGGAAGGTGGCACTCTGAAGCCAAGCTCCTTGCTGTCTCATGCAGCTGCCCCTGCCTGCAAGCAGACTCTTTAGCAAAGACAGCACATACAGCTAACCAAGAGACCTGGGTAATGGGCACAGCTAGAGCAATGTACCATGTCTCTTCAGCCTTTGTCACCCCCTGACCCTCAATACACCAGATATTCAAGGCAAGAGTTCATGGGGACTAGCAGGCACAACAGCGAGGAGGGCTGATCCACGCAGATGGAAGACAGTGAGTGGCTCTGGGATCAGAAGGAGCAGTCTTGGGGAAGAGGAGATGGCTCAGAGCCATCCCAGGGACTGGGAGCATGGAAAGCCTCCAGAGAGGTCTGTCCTCCCACAGGCTCTCCCTTCTCCTGTGCCACCACTAGACCTAACCTTAATTTCCCTTGCACCTAGATACAGAGCAATACCCGAATCTAATAAGGAGAGCCAGACATTGGCAAGGTGTCCTTCACCTCACATAAGGACTTTCAGGGCCAACCATAAGTAATTCGGTGCCATGAAAGCTCCCACGAGGGGCAAGCAACCTGGTTTCCCATTTGTCTCAGGAAGCACAAGATAATTTTCTCTGAAATCACACCTTTCTCCTTCAAAGCTTCTGTGTATATTTGGTAACTTTTACATATGTCATTTCTGTACGACAGCCACAGCTCCCACCTGGAGTTTTGCAACATTGTCCACATGTTACCTTTCCTGCAGGATATAAATGTGTTAACTGATACTATTTTTGCACTACAGAGAGAAAGTGAGAGGAAAAGAAAGCAGAAGGAATGAAGTTGCATGCCAACTGCAAAACTGTGGCTCACCTTGCACTGCAGAAAAAGAGAACGCAGAAGATCTGCCTTTCCCTTTTACTTTGCGAACACGCAGAGACGGGGTCTCTCTCTCTAGGCACAGGGACAAACACCATCCTGAGCCACCAGCAACCTTGCTGCTGCGCTGCCTGCCGAGGAGACGCACGTGCGCTGCCCCTCCTCGCCCCCAACAGGTAACAGCGGCATCTGAGCTCAGCAGCTATGCTGCAGTGACACTTGGGCCATGCTGAGGGCTGTGGCAGATCTCAAAGCAGGGTAGGAGAAATCAGGATCAGGCCACCTTGCCGACAGAGACCAGTCACATTCTGCCTCTTCACCACTCATGCTGCTGCACTCTGCCACGAGGTACGCACGCTGCACATTCTCCATTTGCTGAGGGCAGTCAACGCAGCAAGAGCAGGCCTCACTGCAGGGCTCGGCCGGCCTGGGGAGAGGTGCTCCGCGAGCCTGAGGGTGCTGCTGGGATGGGAGCATGAAAACCAGTGAGGGACAGGCAGCGAGAGCGGGCCTTCATTCGTGAACAGCCTTCGCACTGACAGTGCCCCCTGTTTCTTTCCCATAGTCTGAAGGCAAAAAACACGTGGGTCCCCTTACTCTGTTTCCAGCACAGGTAGGATCCGTGTGGAACTAGCTGGAAACAAGTACAGAAACAAAAGCAGTTGTCGCTATTGTAGAGATCACGTAATCCTAAGTAAAAGTGGGAAGCGGGACCCCAAGGAAGATTTCAGTGTTCAGATAGGGATCACATTTAAGAACCTGTACAGTGTGACAGGCCCAGATCAACAGCCAAAGAGTGACTGCAGATGGACGTATCCGTCAGGTACCTCCTAGTGACTCCAGGCATCAGTGCGATACACCAATCCTCACCTTGGCAGGCCACTATGCACAAGAGTTTGTGAGTAGAACAACAAAACTGGGCTAAGAATTGAAACCACCCCCAACATGCACACACTTGGTGCTGTTATACAGGGTGATGGCACCCTTTTAAGCCCCTTCAGCCTTTCCCTGCATTGCTGTAAATCAGCACAGGTTAGCCTTGCTGTGCTGATTTATATCAGCTGAGGACCTGGTATTCCATATAAAGAACATGTGATAAACCATTATGCCATTAACCTTAATTAAATAACCTTAATAAACCGTTAAGACATTCCCAAAGACTGGTTATTGGAATCTCAACGTTCCTAGTGGAAGATAGATTTCTATCTAGTGGAAAACACAGCGACACACAAATTTTTCCTGCATGCTTACTCAACTTGAAAAAATGCTAATGTGATCAAAAGATAACATCTGAATACTTTCAGTGGACAAATTTATTTCTCTTTTGCTTTACCAAGAGCTTTTCTTACTAATCTGGGCAGGAAAGAGGCCATGTAGGCACCTGTTCATTCAGCAACTTTCTCTAAAGCCCAGGATTAATTGAATGCTACTCTGAAACCTGAGCAGGACATAATATAGCTACAGTCAGATTTTGTTATTACTTAATGCTCTGATTACAGTAACATGATCTGACCCAGAGCCTCCATTCCTGGGCATAGGTGATAAACAAATATTAAGATATCTTTCACCGTAGACATGGCAGTTTTGATGACGAATGATTAAAGCTCCTTATGAAAAGTCCAGTAAATGTTGTCTTGAAATCTACATTTTTAAGCTTTATTTCAAACTCTAATACTAGATATTCATTCCTGTTCTGCCATGGTTTGAGTTCAGACAAGTCTATCGATTTCCTGGTCACATCTCTGCATTGATATTTAGAAATCATACACCTAACGTGACAGTTCTCTTCTTTAACTGTGGTAAACTGAAATCTTTGTCAAAACATCCTGATCAGTACGGCTGCTCTTTAAGATCTAGAGTGGGGGATCAAATCCACTGGGGATTTTGAGGAGTCACACTGGGTGCAGGATAAGGTATTTCCCCTGACTATCAGGCAAAATTACAAATTCGCTTAAACAGCAGGTATCGTTTTTAGCTCTTTGCAGTAGGGTTCAGTGGCATTACAACCTGGACTCTTCCATATGTGTAATCAGCACTGACAGCTTGTTAAGTAATTCTTCTGCAACCCAGCACGGGGAACATAAGAGATTGCCTGTGTTCCTTGGGCAGGTTGGGACCAAACACAGACCAAGAGATGTTTAAAAGTATTTTCATTAGGCAGCATTTCCAGCTGTACCACTAACACTGTTCAAAATGGAAAGCAATTCTCTCCCTGGCACCATTTCAGAAGATTTAAAATGCATCATTCTAATTACTGCCTGACGAATAACCCTGGAATGCTAGCTGAAAAGTTTGCAGTGCAGACAACAGATACATTATCATCACACTGGTATATTGAACATTTTACGATGTCTAGTATCTCTACGTTATAAATGAGTGAAAGCATCCTTTGCCACTGATGGAGATGCAGCCCTCTAGCACGCAAACTGAAGGTTCAAACGTAAGTGTGACACAGCTATAGGCCCAAGGCCTTTTTTGTGGTAAAACAGTCTAGAACAGTTGCCAAATTGTCTTCTGACTACTCCCGATCATTTCGGATGGTGATTCCATTGAATCTTTCCAGAAATTCATTGAATTCCTCCACATTAAATTAACTCCTTGCAGTTCTGTTTGTTACGGAGTGATTGCCCGATCTCAGAAAGATCAGTCTCCTTTATCAAGCCCACACGTAAATCCGTATCTGTTTCTAGCAATTCAAACTCCTTCAGAGGTCTGAATAATTCCTTCTTTTTCTCCTCCCCAGGCTCCTGGCTGTGACTGGGATCTCCCTGTTCCAAAATATCAACAGGAACTTCGTCCTCCTCACATACATAGCCCTGCTTTGGCAGTCCAGGAGATGCAGAGACTTCAGCGGGCTTTGGGTATGAATACTTTGGCTGTTGTTTGAGGAAGCTCCCATGCCAACTTTTCCAAGCATCGCCTGTCACTCATACGAGGTGAATTCAACATGTAGAACTGATTTAAAGCCAAATTCTAAGTGAGTCCAAGTGAACAAGTGTGATTCACATGTCAAGAGATCAAAAGAGAAGTTTCAAGTGGAAAGCGCAGCCTTTAGGAGAGGTAAGAAGATTTTTAAGTCCCTCTCGCCCCCACAATGCAGATACCTAATACAAGTACAAACTGAATAACACAATTGGAAATTGTGCCATCTGTAAACACCTCTAGCAGTAACTGCTTATCACTCAGGCTAGCCATGTGGACTGATTTAATAGTATTCAATAATTTTAAGCTCCCCCTCCCCCCCTTTTTTTTTCTTTTAAGAAATAGCTATTTGACATAAACATCTTTGTTTGGCATATCACTAGGAGATCTGCTGCTAATTACAATGCTGAACCCAGATGCTGGTGGAGGAAATTAATCTACGTCCTGCGTAGTTTGTTGGGCTTGTTTTAGTAGGTTTGCCAAATATTTAGTGAAACCCTCATATGACTTTTATTATCAGGAGATAGATATTAAAGGGCCAAATACTGTTCTCATTCTCACTGGTGTAAGTCTAGGCAGCTCCATGGAGGGAAATAAATATAGTTGCATTACTATGGATTTACATGACGTTAGTCTAGATTTACAGTACTGTAAATCCTCAAGAGTGGAACTAGGGAGCTACACCACAAATACTCCATCATCTAAACCTGGGCTCTTCTCTTAACAGCTGAAAAGCAGTTTCAGTCCTGAGCAAAATGCCAGTATTCAACATTTATTTTGCTACATTGGCATATAGAAATCACTTTCATTTTGCAAGTTGGCCTATACTTGTGGAATAAATGACATTGAAACAAAGGCAAAAGTGTTTCATTACAAAATAGTTCAAGCTCTTAGCTGCTCTTGGGGGCCAAAGAGCCTCATTTTCCTCCTTGGCTCACCTGAGTTTCCCGCAACACCCCACAACACACCAGCAGCAGAGGAAGGCTGCTGGTGGGGAAGCTGTCTGTGCAGGAAGGGCGACCCCAGGGTGAATGCTGGTCTCAGGCACACAGACCTGAAGTCCCAGGAGGCACTCGAGAGCTCATCTGGCCCCATGGGATGCTCACGCTTCCTCAGAGCAAAAGATTTCAGTTCCGGTAGGAAAAATGGTCCAACCAACCAGAGAAGAAAATACGTGTTTCGGGTGCAGAAAAAAATGACTTTTTCTGTGTGGAAAACATTGGCTTTTGTTACTGTCCCCTTTCCCTGCCCATTTGTACGACATCATACTTTCCTGTTGCAAAACTGGGAGGGAGGGAACCACCAAAATAACTGGTATTTCCCACACAGAAATGTTAGCTTTTTACAAACGTAAGCTTTTGGCTCTAAGCTTCAAACTAACTTTAAAAAAGGAAAAAAAATAATAACCGTTAAACCAAAAATTCCCAAAGTCAGTGTTCCCCAAACAGAAGCAAATCTATGTTGTGAAAATTGTATTTCCCATGAGAAACAAAACTGACAGAAAATTTCCCACCCTGCTCTTAGACAAAACCGAGTAAGCCAGAAGAGCATCCCTGTATGCCAGCTGACATTTAAGGCAGTAGTATTACTTGAGCAATACAGACCTAAAGACAGGAAATTTCCTAGGGAAAAAAAAAAGGTCCTGCTGAGAGATGATAACCTCTGGTACAGTGACTGGTTATTAACCCCATCTGGTCGTCATTTGCAGGAAATGCCATAGCCCTCAACTGGGGTGGTGAGTTCAGGAAGAAAACAGATATTTATAAAGTAATAAATTTTTAATTTAAATAGATGATGTGGTTTCATCTATGGCATTTACAGTGCATCATTAATTGTATTTACCCTGTTGGAAAGCCACTTTTCAGAAAAGCACCATGTTCTCTGACTACGAGCATAATACAGCCTCCTGCTATAAGAAGGGATGGAGGGAAGGGATCTTTGCAGCAAGGCCCCTGTCACTAAGAAATGATTTTGCATTTTGTGGAACAGGCTGCGGAGCCCAACTCACAAGTTAAGAGATCCTTAGGGATCCATGTAGATCAAAGTAATTTACAGAAGCCTGAGGCTAGCTGTACAAACTGAGCAAAGTCCAGTTCTCAGCCTGACAGTAATTGAGTGGGACAGATTTCAGGCAAAACAAGTTCCCCACACCCCGATTTGCACAGTGCTTGGAAGTCCTCCGTGCTTTGCTCCTGGCTGAGTTGAGTAAGGAGCAGATAAGTGAGTTTTTGTTTGACGGGATCCTCTTGTACTGCAGACTGGAAGACATTGCCACCAAATAAACCTCTTCAGAGCATTTATTGTATCTCTTACATCCTTTTGCTCTGATATTCTCTGTGGAGTTGTTTGCCACCTGAGTTTGCTCTGCATTTTGCCCAGACTACATAGGTTTAATTTTCAAGTGTCTTTTCCAAGCCAGGAGGGGCAGAAGTAATTTGCTACATTAGCAGACAGGTTAAGTATCCTTCCTTGCAGCACCAAATGCTTATCCTTTCTGACAGACGTGTCTGGAGCAGCAGAGGGTACATTCACCTTTGATGTGGGTTTGGAGAGCTCTGGTGCTTTGTGTACTCTTTTGGGCTAAAGCAAACACAACATAATTTGCCTTTCTGCAGCATGGTTCCAGCTCAAGCTAGAATCTGGCAAAGCAAAACAATGCCACTGAATCAAGTGTGATGATCCTTGTGGGTCCCTTCCAACTCAGGATATCCTATGAAGGAAATCTGAACGCTCATGATTTGCATGGCAGTATCTTCTACACTCCTTTGGACGTTACAAGTAAAAATGGGACTTTAGACTTGCATTATTCCACTAAAAGCCCAGCTAGCTATACATCGCAGGTCCCTAGGGTCAGGTAGGAATATGTTGTTACCTACACCAACCTATCCATCTGAAGCTGCCCCATGGACTTCTGAGTGCTAGCAAAGCAGGCAAGCAGGGCCTTCTTCAGAGGAAGAGGAAGAGGAGGCTCGCAAGCCAGGCCAGCCCAGGGGTAGCAGCCTCCTCCCACTGTGGCTGCCTGGGGATGGAGGAAGGATGGGGCAAACCTTGCTCAGCTTCCCCCCAGCTGAGAAAGGACACTACCTCCCAATGCTGAAAATAGTGCGTGGAGCAAGTGGGTACGGATGGGCCCGGAGCAGCAGGTCATCCATGTCAGGCACCTTGCTGCCACGCTGCCACACTGGAGAGCTCTGCCTGCACTCCCTGTGAGAAGCCTCAGGAGCTTGGCACAAGACAAGCTTGCAAACCCTGTTAAGAGACTAGTTTTGTTAGCTCAAGCTCAATGCCACACTAATGCAGTCCTGAGATTTTTTTTTTTTTTGACAACTTTTTGGCTTGTGTCTGCCTGTGATCTACCATGTAAACATACCTGATATCAAAAGTGTACAGAAAGAGCAGTCAGGAGAATTGGAAAACCACCAGAAACACTGCTACCTTAATGCTTGCTCTGTTGGAAAATGGGACGGCATTGGACATGCTCAAGGAACTAAGACAACTGAAAAAAATTGGAGACAAATACCAACACATTTCATCTCAATCATTTTACTGAAGGGTAACAGTCTACGTTGCGCGAGAGCTACGCTTCATCTCACACCTCCCGGGCACTCATCTGCGGGTGTCTTAGCTGCTGCAGGAGGCAGGGACTGGGGGCCTGCAGCACCCGTCCCCTGAACCCACGGCCTTCAGGGCTGCCCACGAGGCACGGTGACAGCTCAGCCACAGGGCTCCTGCTGGGAACCGTGACACGCAGCCCAGTCCAGCCAGAAACCCCTGCCTTTAATGTAAATAGAGGAAGGGTACGAAGCACCTGACCCAAAACGACTCCATCTGATCAGTGAGCTAGATTTACGATGAATCAAGCCAAAAATAACAGTTTCTGTTTGGCTCAACAAACCAAGACACAGAAATTATGGCCATACTGATCTGAAACGTTTAGATATTTCTCATGATAAACTTATAAAATCCAGGCAAAGTCAACATTTCTTCCTTCTGGCAGAAAATACATTTACCGTCATAAAAGTCTTGTGAGTGGAAGATTTCCAACAGACATTTTCTACCAAATAGTCCCACTTACCAAAGACTATTTGAAATTAATTTGCCAATTTTCCAAGCTATGGCAGAGACCTTTTTAAATTTTTGCCTATCTGACTGACAACTGCCTTTAAAAACTAGGCACAAAATATTTCCTAGATACTGTACATACCACATCTGACAAATGGCATAATTTATGGGAAGGGAAACAAAACTGTGTCCTGCTGAAACTCTTGCAAAATTGCGACGAAATACCAAAATCGGGCCCTGGTTGTGGAAAATATCCCCATTTAAGAGACCATGAAGCATATGCACATTTCACTGCAAAGCAATGTGAAATAAGTGCATGTTCGAAGCACTACATGGAAAACTGATCTGAAGAACTTCAGTACAAAAATGACAACAAAGAAGTGGCTTGCTCACCAGTTCTGTCTGAGTAAGGTTTGCTCTATCTGAGAGAGACCAAGCAGATTCCCCAGCTGCATTAGTACATCGAAGGGTGCAGAAAATCATCTTGGTGCTTTGCCTGTGCCCCAGCCTGGGGCAGAGAAGCCCCAGGCTATTCTAACATACACCCCACGCATTCATGAATGAAGGCAGGATATAGAGGCTGCAGTGTACAAACCAGTCCAGCTACCAGTCTGAAGGGAAAGACAGCTGGAGATAGCACAACCTCGCCCTTCTAAATTGCAACAGGATTTCCAGAATCACAGAAATCACAGCAGAAATGTGGTTGCCCTGCATTTAAGAAACCAACTTCAGGTAGGCAACCTGCTCTGACAGATTTTGCATTAACACACCAAACTGTACTTGCTAACACTTCACATCAAAACGCAGGTGCATGCATACATGTGCAAGTGGCAAACCAGGACTCCGAGCCCTGATCCAGTTGGAGCTGGATCCAAGGAAGCATGGGACACTGCCAGGGTTTGAACATGAGGCTTGGCTCTGGAAAGGATGGGAACCACTAGACGACACACTTCTTTGGCACAGGTGCAGCCCAACCCCAGAGATCTGGAAGACAACCAAGTACAGACAAGCCACTGCAGCCAGCATTCAACAGAGCTTCACAGAAGCGTCCTCCCGTAACCTTCTTGCTTTACAATCATTTGCACAGTGAAACAGCAGTAGCAAACTGCAATATGAAGAAGAGAAAAATTTTCAGACATCAGTGTGATATGCAGCCCTGTAGAATAATTCTTCATAAATGCAAATGTTGTCCAATTATCTTGTGGCATACTTTTGATTGTCATCCAGTCCACAATGACTGCTATCAGTGTAGTAAGCTAATAGAACTGAAATGTTAACTAAGATTATTGATAGTGCCCTGTATCTAGTCCATTATAATCTCTGCCTAGAGATTGTGGAGTTCATAATAGCTAGCAATAAAATATTTTTGTCCATAAAGAAGGAAGATAATCACTGCATGTAAACTTTGCTCAAAAATACTCAATGGCTTAAAATTTCTACATATTCAATGCTTGTTCCAACTAATATAGCATTATTGTTTCATAAAGAGCTCCTTGCTCTGTCCTTTTAGTTACAAATTATGTTTTTTCAAGGACAACTTAATACAGAGTCATTTAAATTGCTGGCATTTATATCTCTAATAAACCGTAGCCCGATAATCAGGGACTATAAAGGATTATTTTTTCTCTTACATTATCACAGAACAGCTGTAAAAGTACAAAATCCACAGAACCGTGTGTACCTAGCTCTAATGACAAACACAGAGCCTCATCCTTCTGGCCTGAGCAAAACCTGATAGACTGGCCCCCCTGAAAGAAAAGACTAAAATGGTTGTTCTCCTCAAATATTTACTCATACTTCCTCCTTTCTCAAATCAGATGCCAGGCTCCTGCTGCTTCTTCATTTTCAGGAGTACTTGTTTTTTTGCTTTAACTCTTCTGGTGCCCTGTACGAGCAGATATGCCCGGTGCAGCCAACACATTTACAGCAGGAAGGGGCTGGCAGAAGAGCTGCCGCTTCTGTTTTATGAGAGTGCTTTGGGCGTTGGCATGTACATACACAAAGTGGCTCTTATACTTCCTCCCCAAGACATATTTTATTGACCTATTTATTATGCCTTCATTTCACTTAGGGTGAACAGAAACACCCTGTTTGCGTTCACTTTTATATACAAATTCAGCAACAGCACGGGAACTACAGTTACTGGTGCTAATACTACAAGGACACAAGTATGGCCTCACTGAATTTACCCTGTGCCCAGCTAGACCAAGGATCCCTCTCCAAACATCAATTTAAATGCCAGGAACCCTGTACTGGGCAGCTGGATGACAACCGATTTGTGCAACTTGCTTTGTCCACCCTGTTTCCACTTCCCTTGAGAGTCAGCTATCAAACCCATTTTCCCCATACCTCTATAAGCTTCTCCTTTGTCCTCCCTTTCTTGGTGCCCTTTTGCCTTTCTGTTGGCTAAATTCAAGCCATGAGATGAATTTATGAGAGGAGGAAAACCTCAGGAGAAAAATATATCCTGTGCCAAAACGGAGCCAGGACAGGTCTGTCAGCAAACAAGGCACATCCTCACCTTGGGCCAGGCACATGCTCCTGCTAACATGGAGGGAACGGCATCACCGGCAGGGCACCTGTCGGGGAGCACAGTCTGGCTGGGGTGCTGCCTCCCGGGAGGTGGAGACAGCCTCTCTCTGCTACCAGACTCTCCTGGCCTTTCCCTTTTTTAAAGGGCAGGGAAAAGAGAGGCCCGTGTTCAAGTAGCATAAATAAATCCAAACAGAGACATAATTAGACTTTCTTTGCAACAATACAAAGAACAGCACAAACAAGTCTTCAGTAATAAATGACATTTTTGGTCTTGAACAGATTATAAGTGCTATGAAATTGAAAGTCAACATTTTCCTTCAATTCACTAATTCACATTTCCCTTACAAGGGAGTCCCTTTTAATAACTAATCACAGTCACCACATCCAATGGAAGGGACAAACAAATTGGCCTACAAGTCTTCAGCTCTGCAAGGTGGCAGCTGAATGCAAGATTTCAAGGAGGGGTTGGACCCAGCCAAGGCACTTTGGGGATACCAGGGACAGCTGCAGTCCTGAGTACCTTCACCACAAAACATTCTGCAGAATCAAGAGCCCTGGGAACCTCAGCCATCTATGAAGCCAATAGCTACAGCCCCTTTCATTGCATTCATGTTACCAATGGTTTTACCCTTCCTCCACAGCAAAGCCAGCAGGCATTAATTCTGTTTTCTCTTTGTATCATTTGATGCCAATATAGCTTTGCTCAGTCCTGATTTCCTCTGGCACCCAGAAAGCTATGCCAAGCACAGCTCCATGGGCTATGTGCAGTCTTTATACTGGCACAAAGCAGATGGAAATCACTTCAGGATCAGGATGGGGTTTGCTACCTGCATGCTCCACTGTGAGCAAGTATCCCCCTTCAGCCAGATGTAGTGTAACAGCGATTCCAGACTAAGGCCTCTGAAGGCTACAGCCCTGCTCTGTCCCATTCCCCTGGCAACAGGGCTGTCTATAAAATTTTCAGCAAGGCACATTTATTGAAACTCTGAGGGAACCAAGGATTCATTAAATGCCCTATCAGATGTAAAAGACATTTTGCATGGTCCTGCAAAGGAAATTTCTGCAATAAGGTTTTAAAAAAAAAAAAGTCACTGCCAAATATTTCGGAGGAATTATGTTTATAGATTGAGACCGATTCCCATCTCTCTCTTGGAGCTACAGCCACAGAAAGTCAGCGTAAGCCAAGGCACAATCAGGTTCTGGGTTATTTTAAAATACTGCATTGCTGAACCACTAAATAGGTATGGCAAGTGGGTGGAAAAGCTATTAGTAGCAAACAAATAATTTTGGCTACCTGGTAGTTAGGAACTCAGGAAAGACAGAGGAAAATGGAAAAAAAGACATCAAGTACAACTGATCACATTAAATGGGTCATAGGTTAGGAATGTAACAGTTTGTCATATACTTTTAAGGGGTATGTTTAAGAATAAAAGACACAATTACAGCTGAAAAAACACCTTGCTTAAAGACCAAGTGAGTAGTTCTATATCCTGTATCCTTCCAAGAGAAACATTTCTAAGGTGGAATATATACATAAAATACCATCAGAAAGTCAATTACTACTTTAAATAAAAAACAATAATAAAAAAAACTTCTGACCTATAGAGCATTCACTTCCTAAAAATGCACTCTAGGTGTGAAAAGTCACTTCACAAACAAATTATGATTTTGCAAAGGCTGTGTGCTGGAGCAGAAGCGTTCTCCAGTCAAACAAAAACCAAGACCAATCCATAGAGCTCCCCAGGTACAGTGATCCTGTCCCCTCACAGCATCTCTCTGTGGGCCTTCACAGATGGAGTAAGCAACACAGCACAACATGCTTCCCTCTGCCAATAATATCAGGCCTGTTATTCAGCCTTCACCTTGCCAAGTTCTGGATTTTATTTCTGTTTTGGTTATGCTGGTATCAATAGATGCAAGTGAAGAGCTCCTTTCTCCACAACTTGACTCCCTCACCTCCTGGGCTACCCAGGCAGACATAATGGAAAGGTTACTCGGTTTACGTGGGAGTCAAAAGCTCTCCCAGTGGGACCTACAACTCTGGGTCGTTAGCGCTATTTTGAAGTTTCTTTTGATCCTCAGAGTTTTGTAATTTTAAAGTCTGGCCTCAAGGGGGAGATGCCAGAGTTAAGGATCTTCATTATCACAATGCACACAGGCTGATCAGTCCTAAAATTCTGGTAATCCCAAATTGCATTGCCCAAAAAATCCTTCTCCCACAGTTTCGCTTTGCCTTTGAGCTGTGCTTTCGGTAGCAACTAACAGTGAGTGACCTTCTGTGAGCTGGAACCTGACCATTGCTCCCGAAATACATATCCACATCAGTGAGTTTGTCCCAGTCAATTCCACAAACCAAATCCAAAACCCATCCTTGTCAATGGGAGTGCAGAACTGATCCTGTTGGTTGGATCAGATCTTTACATCAAGCACAATTTGATTATGGTTTCCATTAATTTGCAGAGCATCTTTCCAGACACAGCCATATTCAGCACTACATACTGGGCTACAGCTTGATACATCCTCACTAGATGAATGATTTTCCACAGTTTGGGTAAAAATACAGCTCTTTAGTATCTCCTGCTCTCAGCAGTGTTGACATAAATACAATCCTGTCTCAGCTAAATTACCCTAAACTCTCTGCTGCTTCTTGCAGCTGGTTCCCCGTGGCACACTTGGCTTTCATATCGGGATAAGCTTGGTGCCATGCACTTTATACCATCTATTCCACAGGGCAACATATTTACAGTGTTTACAAAACAGAAAATATTTGCAGCGTTCACTTCATCAGGGTGTTCCCATACTCTGTATCTCTAATCACAAATCAAGCACCACCAGGCTGATTTGAGGAGCCTGGGATAATACAGAATAGTCTTAGTTCAAGCTGAGATCAAAAGCCTACAAACAGTTTTCAGATAAATTTACCGAAGTAGGACACATTAGGACAGCAATGCCATGAGAACATTACTGCATGTAGTTTTGGTATTGAATGTGAGAAGGAGTACGGACACGTGTAGTTTCTGGGCATGCAGGAAGGTAGGTCTGCAGATGATGAACCAAGGTCAATCAATGGATAACAAAGCCTTGCACATATTCAGGAGCTTTGTCAAAGCACAATGACACTACATCAGAATACATTCAAGACAGGATAGAAACCCAGCAAGCCAGCAGCCCATCTCAGACCTCCCAACACTTAGATGGGGTTCAGGGGACAATAAATTCTGAGAGCTGAAACTGAGTTTGGTTCAAGCCTGATCTCATGCTTTATCAGAAGCTGGCCCCTATTATTACCACGCTTCTCCTATTTACTACAGCAAACGTACTCCTCACGGAGTGGCTCTTCAAACTATGGCCACATGGAAAGACCAGTTGTCAGATGTCCTTTCTAAAGAAAACAGGGGTTCTTCTTGAGCATCTTACAGTTACAGACAAATGTCTCCTGCATTTTTGTATAAAGTCCCTTTCTGTTAACAGTAAGTCTATGCTCTAACATGACTTGAATTCTTGCATATCTTTTCTCAGATCTCCGTAAGTAAATACCTGAAGGGTTTGTATATTTGTGCTTTAAACACAGTCTGGCTTCCCTGGATTTCATATCATAAAAAAATCCAAGTATCATATCCAGCTCTGGCATAATGCACAAATTTGGTGGGGAGGAGATTGGCAGGTAAATCAGAGGGTTAATATTCTGGTGCTTTTCCAGCAGCCCCCCTGCAGAACAGCAGGCTTTCTCAAAACCAAACCAAAAGGGAAGCAGTCCGGGCTGCTGGCAGCACTGAGCACTGCTGGAGGAGCCACCCTGCAGCAGGGTAAGGCCAGCGTGGGTGGGAAGGTGGCCGCTGCCCAGCTGGCCCTGAGTGCCGTGCTGCTCCCCAGCCCGTGCCTGCAGGCACGCTCCTGCACGTGCTGCATCTCCTCCTGTCCAATGCACATCATGCTGACTGGTAAAGCCGTGCAACGGGAAGTCTCAGCCCAGTATCATTTGTCCATTCAAGCTCTACATAGATACAAATGGGATACACGGAATAAGCGATTGGGCTCTAAGTGATCCAGCTTCTACTGGCTCAAGCAGGAGCTTGAAGATAGTAAGTACAGGCAACAAACTCAAAGGAGATTTATACAGCAACAGATAATTCGGTTGAACAAGGCCAAGTTATCAGACATTTGCAAAACCCCAAGCTCACCTAAAGGCAGAAAGAACTCAAGAAAGTATCAAAAAAGTTATACATGGAAAGAGGGAAAATAAAATAAATTCCCCTAATGTACCGCAAATATCAACCACCACACACTACCTACAAACCATATGTTTTTCCCATCTGTTCTGTTATCTTCAACTAAATTTATAGTATTTGGGCTATCGGAAGAATTGTCAAGCCTGAGCTGGGCAGGATTATAAAACCTAGGTGTTATTACACTTTAAAAGACGTTTTCCCCTCCCCTTACCGCACCAGGCGCAAGATTATACATTTCTCTTGCTGCCTCTTGGCTCTGGTACTACAGAGGATGCTACACTTGTTCTCAGCTGCAGTAAGTGATAGGACATCCCCAGCCCCTCCAAAAAAGCATAGTTCCTCTGCCTATTTTTTTCCTGTCTCTTCCCTATCCTTCTTGGTATGCATGTCAAAGGAGGAGTCACAGACGCTGAGGCTGCAGGGCTGCTTCCTGCACTGCTGCAAACCAGCAAAGCCCATGTAAGTCAGCAGGGAGCTCCTAGTTCTCCCCCAGAGCGGACCAGCTGTCCAGGGACAGGACTCAGGAGCTCCACTCAAATTCTCCAGCTGCTGGGCCACAGCTTCAAATCTGAATTAATGGGCTGTAGATCAGTGCTGTGTTCATGCAGTGGTAGTGCAGGAAAAGTACGGGGGCAGGAAAGCAACGGGGCTTCAAAGCATAGAAGTGGGGGTCTCCGTGGGAAGGAAACAGCGAGGCCCCATAAGTGATCAGCAGCAGCATGAAATGAGAAAGGCACCTTCCCTCCCTGCTGCCCAGCTGCATTGTAACTCAGAGAGCACACTGAGCTGCTTTTACTCCAACACAGAGCCTCCTTCCACGTTCTGCATGCTACTGCCACCAAGGAATGTGAGAGCTTTCAGGTGGTCTAAGAAAAAGCATGTTTATACACAGCCTGGATGGCTCACAGTCTACCCCTTCACTGCTAATCCTACAGCTGGCCTTGTGGGAAGAGCTCAGCATGCTGGATACTAAAGCTGCTTAAAAATATAACACTAGTATTGGGGGCCAAATTTCTAAGAGGTGATCTCCATCATGTGCTTCTATCCCTGGCACATTAGCTCTCTCCTGCATGCACAGTGACAGTGCTTTTAAGAATGTGCACACACAGAGGGAGACTGCTTGGAAAAACCCAATGCTGACTGTCAAGTCAAATAACAGCCCTTCATGATGAACCCTACCCCCTTCGTACACAAGGTTCGCCAGTTTGTGCATCGCTTGCAGTAGCTGTCTACCTCTCAGCACCTCCATCCTGAAAGCAACATGACTTGCACAGCTCCAAAAGGTTCCTAGGAAGCCCACAGATAAGTACAGCAGGGAAGATCCTGGTTTGGTTTTTCACTTGCAAAGGATTACGGTAAACGTAACGATTTTCCGCACAGAAGGTCTTTAAAGAGTGTGCAGAATTCCAATAGGTGTCTCATTAATGCCAAGTCGCGGAGCAAATGGTGCTGCTCTCCTGCTGTCTGGTCCACCTGCCCGTTGCCAAGTGGTTTTCTCCAGCGCTGCCTCAACCTGCCGACTGCCAGGTGATGGTCTCCTGCTGCCCCAGCCCCTGCTGAGGGCTCGATGCTGCCTCCAGGATGTTCTCTCATTTGCTTAAAGAGCTGATTTTTGAAATGTGTTAAAGTTCAGCACTGATCCTTGGGAGAGTCCAGCTCCCTCTTTGCCCTTAAACAGTATGCACGGAAGGCATGCCAGCAGAGCACCGTCTCCCTCCTGGCTTCCAGGCCGGATGGCAGATTGCACAGCAATTTTCCTCTGAGTGCCTCTGTATTCATGACTTTCACCTGTCGTAATCAGCAGTCATTCCCAAGCCTGCCAGTGTCACAGAAGAGGCAGATGAGTTCAGAAAGGAGTGAAAAGTGCTGTTTCACTCTTACAAATGTTGCTGTGCAGAACAGGACTAGAGGTATCAATTCAAACTGTGCCAAAAAAATGTTTAAGATTTTTTCAGTAAAGGGAAGGACTTGCATCAGGGACTCCCCTGCACAGAAAAGTGGGAACAGGCTACAAAGTGCCCTGTCTTTCCTTCTCATAATATTCAAGTGAGTCTAGGCCAGGTGGAGAGCCAGACATCCCAGAGCACCCTGGAGTGCGATAATCAGGGCCTTCCCCTGGCAAGCAGGCAATATGGGTGCAAATCCCACAGCAAAGCAATAATTTCCCTGGCTTTTATTACAAGTAGAGCTGTGTAAACAATGGAGTTTCAGGTTCAGTGGCTGAGCAGAAATATTTAAAAAAATCAATTTTATAATAAATGGGAGCAGACCTTAGAGTCCTCTTGATGCAAAAATGTTTATGGTTATTTAACCCTTTCAGAAAAAAATCACCTAAGCTTAAAAAAAAAAAAACCACTCTTCCAAAATAGTCTTCCCTTTTCTTCCGACAGAACAGGAAAATATTATGTCAATTCATAAATATGAGTTTTTAAGCTTGAATCATCACTGCAGAAAAAACTCTATATTATAAATGCCTCAAAATGAAATGTTTTGGAAAGTGCAATGCAGTTTATTTTGATAGAGGTATAGCTATACAGATATAATGTGAAATATTTCAACTCTTATAGCCAAAACTATTCATCACATTTTATTCAAATTAACAGTTGGCTTTGATTGCGCCAAAATTACATTCTGGGGCAAATGAAACCTTTAGTGAAGTTGTCTTTCCATGGCTGTATGTTGAATATTGTATTCAATACTGTCTAACAAACAGTAATACTAAGTTTACAAAAACAGTTCCATTCTTCAAACCTTTTTAAGATCTAACTAGCAGGTTTGGTTCCTTTTTTCCTATACACATCCCCTGTAATAGCTCTAAACACCAGACCAAACTCCATCCTTTGTTATGCCGGTGTAAGGCTGACAAAGGGTGGTCCTGCAGCCAACAGAACAGATTCATAAGAGAGGAAGAACTCTGCCCATCATGAACCAAGGAAGAGCACAGAGGGTCAGCAAATGCATCTTCACTTTTGTAAAGCAAACAAATCAGATCTGGAACTGACAAGTGTGCAACCACGAGCCCCACAGTGCCATTTGGAGAGAGTCGCTTCTGGAGAAGAGCAGGCCATTAAAGCTGCTCATATTCTGAGGAAGTCAAAACATTTATTTCAAAACTAGTCCAGGATTTCAGAAGTTCTTTTGTATACAAGACATGAAAGAGATCATTGTAAAGGATAAGTGGGATAAGCAAAGATAAAATTTGCACAACAGTCAAAAAAAAAGGCCTGCCACACCAGAATTTAGAAGCAGGTCCACTGGTGCATTCATTTACCTACATGTTCAAGAGTACGCATGCATGCGTGTGCAATGCATACAAGCAGGCGTGTTCATGCATTCACTCTCTTCCCCTGCAATCTGCTTCATCTCGCAATTACTGCAATGTGCTGCTGACGTCGCAAGGCAGGACAGTTGTCTGTGATCGACTAGCCAGCCAGCAAGAACACCACCACTGGGGATGCACAGTTTTGCCTTTTCCCACATTGAATGGGGCATTAACTTCCTAGTCTATGATCCCTTAAATCTTTAACAATAATTAATAGGAGAAAGATGACTAATATTTGTGTTTGCCCTTAAACCTGCTCTTAGGGGAGAGAATAAAAGCTCAAAGAGTGACATTTTGTACAAGCAAAGTCAACAATATTAGTTATTCCTGAATTTGTTTGTCTTAACTCCAGTGTTAATGCTTTACTTGGCCTTGTGCTCCCAAGTGGATTGCATTTAGCACTTCAGTTCCTAGAGCATGACATATTTCACTGCATAGGTTTAAACCCCTGTGCTAACTAGAGCAACCTGAGGACTGCAGCGACGTCTGCCAGTTGCCATGGGCTACTGTAGCCCTGAGGAACCCTCACAGGCCAAGGACACTTGCCACCACCCAGCCCTTGATCCCAGGCCTCAGGCTTGTGGCTTCCAAAGTGCCCCAGAGCTCGGGTACAGGACCCTGCAGGGAACCAACACACCAGGTGGGCTGACGCTTTGCTAGCCCAAGGGAAGACTTGCATGTTACTGTCTCTAGCGGTTAACTTCAGCATGGATCTCAGCGGGTCAATATTCCACTTCAGAATGTATGTTTTCTTCAGACATAGAAATGTGAAGGTGTTGTTTTTTTTTTTTCCTCTCCAGTCAAGATCAATATATCCTTCTATGCTAACAAGTGAATTTGCAGTATCATTTTAAGAAGACTTCATGTTCACATCATCTCCAAGGTGCCACCTCAGGAAGAACTGTTTAAAGTTAGAAAGCTGTTCTTTCACATCAACCACAGATGACAGACAAAGCCGGGTTTCTTCCACCTTGTGTGTAATGGCCATACCAAGAGAGACTTGTAGTCTCTCAAGTAGAGAGTGAGCAGAGTTCAGAGACTGAACCAGCAGAAGAAAAACCCTCCAGTTTTTCTGTCAGCTCAAAACAGCCCATGGAAAGAAAAGTGGTAAAACTGACAATTTTTCCTAAGCTCTACGACTTTTACTACAAACAGACAAGGCCATTTTCAGACACCTCCACTGTCACCAGATCCTGGCATTGCTTTATGCATGCCAGTATGCTAAGCCAGGTCAGCACACCCCAAGCACCGCTCACTCCTAAGCCAGACATGGCAGGCAGCGAGAATTTGTTCAAGTCCCCTGAGGAGATCATGGGGAAGTCAGGCGACACAGGAATGACCATGACCATTGAATGCCTCTCAGGAATGCCCTGTGGTAAGGAGATTTTCCCATATCTAGCTTTGCTGAGTGCTATGCACCAACAGCACAATTTGAAGTCACCCTCAAAATATGGGAAGCCTGGGCCAGAAAGCATGGATCGAGCAATTGCATTCCACATTCCCTCTGTTCCCCATCCAGGCGAACTTGCTACCATATTCAAAAACAGGATGAATTGAACAGGATGAGGCTCAGAACCCAGAAAATGGCTAGATGAGTAAATCACTGCTGGAGTCCAGCCCAAATTTCAAGGACCTCAATTTTCTTTGACATTTTGAAGCCCACAAATTCCTTGTTAATCTTCCCTTGTTTTAAACATCACATTATGCCAGGCTGCCATTTACAAACTATTGAAATGAACGTAGGAAAAGAAAAATCTCAGCAGATTTTGTCTGACCATTTCAGACTCCTACCAATCAAAAACGGGGTAAAACTTTGATGGGAAATGGATGTCCCTTATTTCAGGAGAGTTCACTGTGAGGGTCTGATCCAAACGCCACTAAGCTAAATGGGGGTCCTTGCATTAGGTTCTTAACAAGTTTCAGATGTTCAGTCATTTCCATCAGTCATTTGCAGAGATGGGAATGAACTTCAAAGGGTTTGTTGCAGAACTGAACTTCCAAGACTTTGGATCTGAACATCCTGGAACTTGTAGGTATGTTTCCAATCATCTGCAGATGCAGCCTGCAATGAAAGGAAACAGATTCCTAAAGGTTCTGTATTTTGCAGACAGAAAGGTCAAAAAAAAGTGTTTTGTTTGCAGGAGATGGTCAGTTCATTCTTCCACTGATTCTTATCAAACCTTCACACAAGCCAGCTGTGAACCACAAAGACGGGAGCCAAACTACTGGAATTTAATGGCTCATTCTCCAAAATGTATTGGCTCATAAACATACACTGTGTTCTCATTCAGTGCTAATTTACTTTAACAATAAACTTATTGTGACTTGTATTCCCACTTCAAAGAGAGTTTTTATGTGGCAAATGGAAGGGGCATAAGTGGGAGTTTTCCTCTGGTGAATAAAACAAAGATAAAGTAAGGTGAAGGAAAAAAAGCTCCGTAATTATCCTCCACAGAGAGTAAGGCTATAAAATAGCAGTACCTCAAATTATTTGCAGACATGTCCACATTTGAGAGAAATAAAATCTTTCAGAGGATAACACACCTGTGCCATGGGTAATTGCCCTTGCTTGCAAATCAGAACTGGCCCAACAGATGTTTATTCCACCACACACAGACAGCAAAAGCAGTAGGAAAGGCTTTGCCTCTTCACAGAAGTGGAAAAGGGTTAAACCCACCACGAACTGGTACTCATCAGCTTTGCCTGTACCTTTTCCTACAGTGGCTGCTTCAGAGCAGAGAGCTGACCATCCCTTGGCAGGATAAGCACAGATGTGAGCCAGCCCAGAGGCTACCTGGGAGGTGGGCAAGACCTTGGAGAAAGCAAGGAAGTAAAACTGCATCAGCTGGAGGTTGCCAACAGCCAGGAACATCCACAGAAAGCAGCCTTGTAGCGCACCAGGAAAAGGCAGACAGGCAGTGTGGAAGTGGGCTCTAGCCCACCTGTGAGACCCCAGCAAGCCCCAGCACAGAGCCCCGGCAGCAAAGCTGCTATAGCGAAGTCTTGGGGTGGACCTGCCTGCCCCAGCTTTAGAAGAACCCACACACAGCAACCTGAGCTTATGACTTCGGCACTTCAAGCATTTTTAAAACAGTGCCTGGGGTTTTCCAGCAGGTTTACAACCCCATCCCAACATGCCCGGCTAGGCTGGCCTTGCCACAGCCCCACATGGCTCCAACACACTGATGGGTGGATCCCTAAAGGCACCTGGGGCCTTGCTTACACTGATTTCACTCAAAAAAACAAATATGAGTATCAGTGAGGAGCTGGCTGTAGCATTTCCTCTTTCTGTTGTTGCTCTGTCCTTAGCAAAAGGATCAGTTTTGCCTTCCTTTCTCTTCCTAAGAGGTCCCAAACTCTTTCCATGGCACTATTCAACCCAACCACCTCGGAGTACAACATCTCCCCAGCATTATCAAAGAGTTGACTCTAGAACAGCAACCTAACAGAAGAGCCATTTGTGGGTTGGAAGGATCAAGGTCAGCCTGATTGCCACCCAGTGTGTCACAGCTGCCTGGAAAAATGTTGACTAAAACTTTTTTTCATGAAAAAGATTGGTATCTTTTTGTTCAGAGCAAAATGTTTGGGAAAACATGTCAATTATGATAAAACTAATAGGGAGAAGAGCGTAAACATTCCATTGCGATCATATCATAACACCTAATGTTATAGTAAATATTTACATCAACTCTTCATAGCCATGCACTTCATATTTAGTATGACTACTAGATTTAACATTAAATCCAACAGAACAATTGCTAGGGAAATAATCAACATTCTCCTGAATTTTCTTCACCTAAGATGAGATTTTTTTTTTTTCACTTCAATTACAAATGAATTTTAGTTTTTAAACACTTAGATTTCTTGCTAACCAGGAACTTTAGCTCCTCACCACCAACAGCCCATGGTCATTCACCAGAATCACTGGTACGCCTCCAACCTCTTGCTCCTGCTAGAGTGGCTAGGCGAGCCCACCAGACAAGAGTGTGGTGGCAGCTAGAAATACACCCCTCTGAGGTGCATTAGACCCACCATGTCTGATGCATGTCTGATCTGCAATTCATTTGCTGTGCCTGCTCTGCAGCTGAAGTGCCTACTTGCAAGCTTGAGCTCTTGAGATAGGGAGCTTCTTGCTGTGCCCCACAGCTGAACAAAGTGTGTCAATAAAGAAGTCTGCCTGAAGAAAAGGTTTCAAAACTTTTGCACAGCTGCCATCTCCTACCTTTCTCAAGCATGACATTCATCCAAATATATATATATATATAGATATGAGATGTGTATGTGTATATGTCATCATTTAGCCAACCAAAATACTTCTGGGATTTTGTATCTGTTTCTAACCTTAATGGTGGACACACATAAAGGTGTCTGATTAGGGGCACTAAAAGCATATTCAGAGTAAACACTTGAAAACTGGTCAGTGAAGCCAGCTACATTCTCTTTCCTAAGAGCCCATCACACTTTCCTCCTCTTCCTTGCCTTCTAGTTGAGTTAAAGCAATTAAATTTCTGAAATGCCAAGTGCATTTTCTTTCATCACTCAAACCCACATGGGCTCTCTGGTGTAAGAAGCCTCATTTTCTAATCAGAAATGCTCTACCTGACCCTGCTCTGCATGTGGAGGTTGGACTAGATGCTCTCCAGAGGTCCCTTCCAGCATCAACTGTTCTCCATCACAACAATAACCACTTTAGGCAAAAAAGCTGAATAAAAATAGTTACATACAAAGGAACAAACTCTGTTCTTCCTACTTCATTCATGCCCTGCTACTGCACCCTTTTTCAGAGTACTCCCCCAGTATTTCATACCAAAGTCTGATGCATATCTATCAGCTGGAAACAACTGGGAGCATTGCCAAAATATTTAGCCGGAGTGTTGCAATATTTGTCAAGCATCTTGCAGCACCAGCTGTAAGTCAGGTGAATGTGGGAGAATTTTAACTTGCACTTCTTTAAACCACACACTTGTAAGCTGTCCCAGTTGTAGGGAGGAAAAAGTGATTAAAATAGAAGCCCATTGCACCCTGAACAAACAGAAGTCAAGAGGGCATTTGAGAGGCTTTTACTTTATGGTCTCATGATTTTTTAAGACCCAGTTTTGGTACACCTAAGCTGTCATTTTCCAATAGCTGGGCTTGAGACTGTTGATATTAACTGAGAACAGTTTTGAACATTATAATGTAAAATTGTTAACCTTACCTTATAATTGTAATTTTTGTATATTGCATATAGTACACATAATAAAAGATTTCAGCTGGATTAGGAAATCTAGGACTCAAAGTAGGCTGAAAAGGATACAGTTAATTGCCTGGTATTTGCAGGGTAATTTGAGCAGTTTCTTTTGTCCTCTCACTTCAAAGGACCATGACTATGCTGAAACCCCACAAATCTACTATCCTTAGAGGGGATTTCTGACCAAATAGCATGTATACGATGGTTTTATATCTGCTTTGGCCACACTGACTCAAATCTGACAACTGCCTTCCAGATTTTTCCAAATCTTAAGTTCTTTGCCTCTAGTGACATTTTATTCAGGAGAGGAATAAAAAGCATGTCTTTTGTTTTACCTGTTTTAGTGCACAAATACTTCTACGCTACCTTAGAGGCTTTTGAGAATGACAGCAAGAAGTCACCTGAAAGCAGTAGGGGTGCCAGGGAATTTTAAGCAGTGGCAGCCAGATAAATGTGGTACCTATCCCCGATCTGTCAGCTTTTTCCTCTTCCTGCCACATCCCTTTTCTTCCTCCACTCACCATACCCAAATTGCAGGAGCTGACATCACATCATGCTACCACAATGCTTCTCCAAAACTATTGCAATGGTTTGAGAGAAGGTTTTTTGAGCAAGTGGGCGGGTACACAATATCCTTCACCCTGCTCTTCTTCCCATCCAGGGAAAGGATCAGCTCTCTCATCAGGGAAAGGGCTTGTGCTTCTTTGTTCTCACAGGGGAAGGTGCTCACCCATCCCCTTTTCCCCTTGGTTAGCATTTGTGCATGCAGGGCTCTATGGACCCTAATGCCTCCTCAGTCTGTTCCCTTTTTCATAATGGTGTTTCTCAGCTTTGCTGCAAGAGAGACAAACACTCCTCCTGGGTAATCCACGGCATAAGCTATGCTGTAATGAACAACAATCAAACATGCTTTAGCACAGCTAAGCTGAACACCTCCCCTGACTCAAGGCAGTAAGTGACTGCACCTTTGCCTGGCAGCGCTGTTACACCTGCACTTCCCACTGGGCTGTGGCTGTGTGCTGGTGGGGAGAGCAGGCTGGCCACTTACCCTCTGCTAGCACCTGTCTTCTACACGTAATGGCTCTTCCCTACACCATACTTAGGAGTGAAAGATGCTGAGATACCAGGAAACGAGGGAGTGTAGCAGCACAGCTGTGACATATTACACAGCCAACCCAAGAACTCCAGGGTAAAGGTATGAATCAAAAGCAGTCACCACCGCTGACTGAACAGCTCCCACGTTCAGATCTAATGATTAAGTCTACAAAGAAAATTGTGGTAATAGAACAATCCCACTTT
Source organism: Chauna torquata (assembly GCA_013399475.1). NCBI lineage: Eukaryota > Metazoa > Chordata > Aves > Anseriformes > Anhimidae > Chauna > Chauna torquata. The sequence goes on from VXAL01001835.1 coordinate 242,321, forward strand.
TTCTAACACATTTCCTGATAGCACAGAAAGCTTTATCTACCATTAATGTCATCAATAGGAGAAATAAATGCTCTTTCTAGGAAAAATCCAGCAGCAAAGACAAATTGTGTCTGCCATTTAAAAATACATGCTGTCTATAGGAGGAGAGCTTGTTATTGTACCATTAGGTGAACATTCATTTGCTGCATCTTTAAACTGCAGCACACCTTATCAGAAGACACCCCAGCCTACCTGGGTCTTTTGTGTCAACTATGCAGCCTCCTAGTTAATGAGTTACTTAATAGCTCATAAAGCATCTGCAGGCTCCCTGGAACTGTAACCATTCTCATGCAGCAAACCAAGCATTGATGGCACCTATAAGTGTTTTTCATATCAGGTGTAAGAAAGCAGAAGAGAATCTGTGCTAAAGATCCCATAAATTAGTTCTTTATACATTTTTTTTCCTCCATAAAAAAAAAAGATGGGCATCCTGTCTGTATGTCTAGAAGTGTCTGTCCTCTAACATCTCTTTCATTTGGTCACTAAAACATGGAGAGAAAATAAAACCGTGTGAGTGTCCCAGAACACTTCAGCTCAAGCTTTACATTAGGATCCTTCTACTGAGTGGAACCAAGACACAGTTTCTGTTTTCCTGGACATTAGGCATAGCCATTGGCAGCTCACACAGATCACAGGCAGGAGGCGAACATGGCAAAAGCTAAGCTTGGATTCCTCCGGATCAAAGGGCACAATCCATTGGCACCATAACCCCAGCTAAAGTGTCTGGATGGACTTTGAAATATGCCAGAAAACGTGAAAGTTTGCAAATTAACTTTTATGTTACATCCTACTCAGCTGGTGTAGACCGCATTAAATGCTAGCATGGAATGTGTCATAGAGCATACTCTATGGAGGACATGCAGCGTTAACTTCTGTACTTACAGGGTCACTGGCAATAACAAGTGGTTACCTAAGTGACTGATGATGAAAGCCTCTAGCACAAAGGTTGCTATTTCTTCTGTATTTTGGCTATGCCCTACTACAAATACCTGTGTTTCTTTCTTCATATACAAATCTTCACTTAGAAATCTATTAATACTAGAGTATATGATGAATAGTAGCATATGGTGCAGTAATGAACTATAAAAAATGAACACAAAAGAAGCTGAAACTATCTAACATGTACTCCTAGGGAATTATTGTTCTAAAAGGTTTTATTCCAAGAGAGATTTGGTCTAAATGAATATTTTGCACATAGTGACTTACAGATACGCAATGCATGCCCAAGCTAATACATCAAATACTGAATGAAATCTCAGCAGTGAATATAGTGCACTTACTGGAAAGTTTTCCAGACAACTGATTTCAACAATTACATTTAGATCTATAAAATACTTCAGGAGTCAACATTTCTTTGCATTGCATCCTTCCTATATTTCACAGGTTCAGCTCTGCATGCAAAGCATACATTACAAATGATGCATGCCTACAAGCAAGTAGCTGGTACATAAACATACGTCCTCTGAACGTACGTATTATACCTGTGCATGCAGGTATGCAGGTACACAGTTTGTATTTTCAATGTTCTTTAACTTTCTGAAGATCTATGGGTAGTTCTAACAAGAGAACTAAACTTTTTCCACTAATGATCTCCCCATCCTCCCAGCTTTCTGGAAGATTCTGGCAGGGGAGGAAGGGGCGTCGATTATTTTTGCTGCCATGTGTACACAGCTATGAGGGTATTAAGGTGGTTTTTGCCTTTGTTTCCATAAAATGACTGACATTGACCCAAGAACCTTCAAAGCAGTATCACTTCACCCACATTAGTATGTAAGGCACTGCTGCTCAAGCTGCAGAGGCCTCCAGGGCTAGGCATTTCAGCATGATGCCAGCAATGACATCATCCCCCAGTGATCCCTTGCAACAACCTCACAGGTTTGGACTGGGCTGAGCAGATCTGGACCAGTGCCAGCAGATGGTCAGGCAGAGCTGTCCAAGAGCAAGGCAGAGTAGTGTCCTATCGCAGGCTCACGGGAGCACAGCATCCTGTGTCTCTGCAAATGCAGCCCCAGAGCCAGAGTGCAGCCGCTTGGAGAAGCATGTGCCTCTGGTACTGCTCCCAGGAGTCACTTTCTGCTGCTTCTGGCTCCTGCACCAGACTCACACTTTTAAGTGTCTTTTACTCTCATGGAGAGGAGGGTTGTCTAGAAGGAATTGGTTACTTACTGACCTCCAATTCTACACGTACAACTTTGTAGCCATGCAAACCCAGGCCAAGCTGTGGCTGTGCAGGCCCCACTTCCCACCCTGCATGGCTGCAGAGTAGAAGGGGTAACTGAGCAGGAGAAGGTCTGCAGGGCCTCACCAGCCAGGGCGGCATTTGCCATGGAAAGCAGCAGGTTGACTTTAAAAGCATCAGGATGCATTTAACCAACTTGACAGAACAGGAAGAAAGCACAAGAAAATAAACTCAAGGCAAATTGCATTTGATCTGGAAATTATTAATATTTGAAACAATAAAGACAGACCCCCTGCATACCATTTGCATAGAATGCCTCCTCAGAGCCAAACCACACTTTGAAGGACTTCATCTCGAAAGAGCACTGCCGAATTGAAACAGAACTACTACCATGAGTAGAGGGTTGTGGTGCCAAAAGATGTCAGATTGAACACGAAACAGAATTTTCATTCTTTTGTGTACTCCATAAATATTAACAACTTGACACCCCATAATGAAAGCAAAACGCACTTAAGCACGGGCAGAAAAACCAAACTAGCCAACCATTCTTCTTTCAGGATTACAATTGGAAATTAGTTGCCGAGGTCAGAGTTTTCCAGCATCACTGTAGGTTGGGATTAACTCCGTGGACATTGCAAGTGCACAACAGGAGAATCTGGCCTTGCTTGGTGCAAGAGGACTGTAATCCCCATGAAATGGCCACCCCATCCTTCCAGCCCTTCTCTGGATGGAATCAGTTGGCAAATCCTTAAATCAGCCAGCTGGCCTCAGCCAGGCTGTGAGGTCAACAAGTAGAGGGGAGAGGTGCAGCACTGGGCTAGAGCATCTAGCAGACCTGCTGAGGACTCCTCCTGAAGCAACCTAGCACCTGCTGTGGCCAAGAGGCACAGCACTGCTCCCTCACACCTATTGGATGTGCTGACAGAGTTTGGAGGGTCACACAACCAAGAAGAAACCTCAGTTGCTCCACAAAAAGTGATGTGGAGTGCCCAACGACCAGGATCTGCTGCAATGCACTGCTTTCTGACAGAAGGATCCATGTGTCTTTAGGAAAAAAGAAGCAATTGCACCCAATCTCTTCATTTAAATCTGAAAAGAACGTTTGAATTCTTTCCCTTGCCCATCAAACGAAGTGGGGCATTATCCTCTAGTGAAAGACTTCCACTTCGTAACAAAAAAGAATTACTAGCTGTAAGATGGGAGGACAAAAAAAAAAAAAAAAAGGGCACAGCACTAAGGTAGACTCCAGCTGCTCTGTTTGGGTTTGACTTGAAAAATCAACAAAGCATGGGATGCTCTACATTCTGGGTTTTGTTCCAAGCATCTCTCAGCAAAAACTTTTCTATATATCCCTTGAAGAGAACCGAGGAGGGCAGGAAATTGCCTCTGTGTGTGAAAAGTAGTGGGGAGTAAAAACAGGGAAATACTTGCTTCAATTATTTTTCCCCTCTTAAAGAGGTAAAGGCTTTTGCACACTATCAGGAAAGAAACATTTATATTTAGGTTATTGTCTAACAGAGTGAAAATCAGTTCTAGCACTGAGGAGAAGGGCACAAATCGCTAAAATATAGCTCTGCAGTGCCTTGCTGCTCTTCTTTAATTAAGAAAAGAAGTACATTGCTACAGTCACATTTACCATTGCCTTCACATATTTTCTTCCACCAATTCCAGAGCCTACTTCAGGAACCGAAAGGAGAATTCAAGGGGCAACGGTGCAGCAGGCAATAAAAGTATTCCCCAACCAATCACAAATATTTCAACTTCTGACTCCTTCGGGCTTTGCAAGTCCCCAGAGAGCCTTTTGAATGCCTGCCCTCTGCTTACCACAGTGTTTCACTTGCTGTGTCCAAGGCAGGAATGAGCTAACCTCACTGAAGGGTCTAGACACCAGGATGAATAATAGCTTGGCTCAAGCTATATTGAAAGCCCCTTTTTGACAGCGAGGGCATGCATGAGTGCTCTGCCTCCAAGCTCCTGTTGCAGGGATCGTGGCCAGCCTGAGCTGTTATGCTTCCACATCCTCCTCCAGTGCAAGGGAAAGGCTCTGTGCAGTCTGTTACTAAAACAGCTTCATGATTTATTATTGTATGGGAACAGGGAAGTCTTAGGTACATTTCTTAACCTCAAACCATGCATTATAGAAACACCACAGGAGAGACAGTTCCCAATGTCAAAGAAACAAGGGAGACAAAAAATCCTGTTGTTTCTAGCATTATGTGAAATCTAAAGTCTGGGGAACCCGGCAAGCAGTTCTGTGGGTAGACATTTCAGCAGTGAGTCCCTAGAAATTTTTTGGGGAGCCAGTTACTGCCATCGCCCTGGCTCTTTCTTCAGCACATCCTTGGAAACACTGACCTTACCCTTACATCAGACACAGCCCACAGGGATGCCTTCTGTAAAAGGCTCAGACCCTCCTGAAGGGAAGCCAGCACTGCCTGAGAAGTCCTACTGTCTCCGACTGAGACAAATTGTATTTTAGTGCTCTGGTAAATAAAAACTGTGGGTGTACCTCCCTCAAGGAAGAGTTAGAGCTCTGCAATGCTCCTAATCTCTAAATTGTTTGGGTAATTTCATTTGACTTTGCCGATAAATCAGGAATGCATTTTGTCAAATCATTTACTGATTGCCCATTTCATTCCTTTTGAAGTATTCCCAGAAAGGCAAGGGAAGGACAGGGATGTTTTGTTCTATATTGTCTTTCCCTCACTTGCAGCCATTAAGATATTTAGCTTTAGGTCTTGTTCGAACTTCCTCTCCCAGTGAGGGAGGGTAATTGTTTGCTCTCTGCCTCCTACTGCCCACCACTGCCCTTTCCACTCCCCCCCAACAGGTGCTTAAGGAGGACATGCAGGAGCAGCTGCCATACCAGCATGCAGGGGAGTGGTGACCCCGAACAGATGTAATTCACACCAGTGCATCCAGAAGAGGCACACGAGCCACCTCTTGCACCATCACCCTTTTAAAACTCCTGCCACAACAAGGCTCTGAGCTCCCCCAGTTGCCTGTACAAAATACTTTGATTTGACCAGTTGTGGGAGGTGCTTCACCACACCCACCTACATTCGAAAAAAAACAAAACCAAAAAAGAGCTGTATAGGATTCTGCCAAGGTCTCAGATGTACATAACTGCCCAGCCAGCAACACATTCAGGTTGGGAGCTTCTGTCTTAACCCCAGCCAGTGGGCTCCAATGGCCTGTCCTGTCCACCAGGTGCTAGCACCCTCCTGGGGCTCACGACAACTTGATCCAGCTTTTAATGTAAAAGTACTTACGTACAATATAAACACATTTATATAAGAGGCAAACGTGTGTGTTTTTAAATTAGATAATTCCACAAATGTAGGCTACTGAGCAGCCCCATCTGCACACTGGGAAGGCAGCGATGGCCAGGTGCATGCGTAGGAGAGGGGAAGAACGGAACAAGAAGAAAAACAGGAACAAGTAGCTGCGTGCAACATGAGTGTAGAGAAAGGAGAGAGTACAGACTCCCTTTGCATGGCTCAGCAGCCAGCTGGGCTGACCTGTGCAACTGCTGCTGAAGCTAGGTGCATCAGATGGGCAATTCCAGCTCTGGGGGCGGGATCCTTCAATCCCACCATCAGCACCAGGCTTCATTCCTCATGCTTTCTGCAAGCTGCTGGGCCTATGCAAGTCTGGTAGTCACCTGAAAGCATCCAGCAGCCCGCAAGCAAGTGGCCTATCTGGAGAAGGCCAAGGATTTACAGTAGCCCTGGGAGTGGCCAGACCCCAAGATCATTGGGGAGCACCAGCTGGGGTCTCTCTGCCCCAGCACTGCCTGAATCTAAATCAAACATCTCATTTGGGGTTGAAAGAGCCTTTTTGAAACAAGCTAAAGCCCAAGCTGACTTCCTTGACTCTGACCAGGAAGTTAAGATGGCCGGTGCTCAGGGCAGTAGGCCTAGGATGGAGCTGGAAATGCCTACTCTCTAAGAGGGAGTTGATAAACACCCTGTGCCTGGCCTGGAGCAANTCTGGCTGCAGTGTTCTGCAGTACCAAAAGCAAGCAGAGGAGTTGAAAGCTCAGTGAAGCTGGCACCAGGATGTTCTCCTAGTACTGGGGAACACCACATGAACAAAACCTGTGAAGGCTCTAGATGGAGCAGAGGGAGGGCAGCCCTGCTTTTGTGCAGACAGGGAGCTGAGTACAGGTTTTAGCACCTCTTCCTGGGCTCTCAGTGCACCCAGCCTGGCTGCAGCACTGGGGCAGGAACAGGGGAACCCCAACACACGTGCAGCCTGGACCTATGGCAAGCATTAATGACGTTGTCATCTTCTTCAGCCAACTTACTTTTGCTGATGCTCGTATCATTAAGCCTGAGGCATCTCTGCCATCTTCTCAGTTGCAGATGCTGGCTGAACACTCCCTTGGAAAACTAATGGAGTTACATATCCAAATATTTGAAATTCAACAGACATCAGCCACGTACATTCCACAGGGCCCAGCTCAGGAGGACATTCCCAATTTCTATGCATGTGCTTAAAATTACCAAATGGATTACATTATGAGTGTCCCCAAAAAGGATGTGTTAAACATGCTTCCCTGAACCGACCCTAGACAATCTCAGCTTTGTACCAAAGGACATTTGAGTAAATCAAATTTTAAAAATTACGAAATCTTTTAAATAGACATAGAATCTAATTATGCTGTTGAACCTTTTGATACATACTAAAAGCAACACTTTAAAAAAAAATGTTGCTAGTTTAAACCAGCCAGGAAAACAAAGGATTTAGCTGCAGTGCAGTTAATGATTCCAATAAAAAAAACTAGCTGTTTACATGTTTGACACTCAGACTTTTCCTGGCCCCTTTTAGCAGTCCATACAACACATTGTTAAGTTAACACTTAATAACACCAGCTTAATATGTAACAGAGAGATGGTGTATTGCAGCCTCATTTGCTCTATTTAGCAAGTTCTATTAAATTCTGTTTTTTCTCCCTTAGAGGAACGTAAATAAGCCAATGTTCACCTTTGAGAATGAAAGTCTAAAGTGCAACTTAATACAAGCAAGTCATTTGTGACCCACAATTTGAAATCACATTAAAAGTACCTGTTCTGCTAAGTGGGGGATCTGAGACCAACTGGAGCATGAAGCTGAGGAGCATGTATGTTGCCCGCCTCCCCCTACTCTCCCTGAGCCTGTGAACGTGACCGAGAGCAGGGCTGGTCCCTCACAAACTGTCCATGAACTGAAGAAATAGTACTTGCAAGCCTTGACTTCCTGATGAACTTAGCTGTGCAAGTTGGCACTTCGGGGAATCTTCTCTAGCCAGCTTGTGGCAACGTCTGGTGGATGCTATGAAATTCCTGTACCATGGAACACTTGGACATAGTGAAACTGCTATGGCTTGCTAAGTGCTACAGCACACACATGCCAGACAACGAGCAACTCTAAAGCTATACAATAATACTAATTAGACTACCAATAAGACTAATATAATAACTACCTCCCCCTTCTCTGCACAGGATGTAGGCAGCAGAAAACTTCAAAAGAGTTCGAAGCAGGGATTTTGGAAAAGATCCCTAAAGGAGACCACAACTCAGGCCTTCTGGGGATGCACAAGGACCCTTGACACAGGAAGGATGGATTTGCCTTTGTAGCAGAAACATCTCTGCTTAACAGCAGCCCATGGGCCCATGCAAGCAGCCAGGCACCCAGCGGGAGGATTCACAGCGCGCATGACCCAGGAGTACCTCTGCTGAAGGAAGTGCAGGGGCAGATCTGTCATCCACACACACGGCTACACCATATCAGCAAGTCAGATACAGAGCTGCAGGTGGGACCTCACCAAACCCCGTTGTTTGTTACTAGCCTTTTATCCACCTCCTCAGGCTGCACTGACTTCCCACATCCTGTCCCCAAAGCAGACAGGCTGTAGGAGTTGAGTACTGCCACGCTGGAGCTGCAGATGTGGCCCCCAGCCAGTGTGCCCGCCCATAAAACACACTACAGCTGACTGGGAGCACCCTGCTCTGAGCAACTGGAGCTGCTTCCCGGGCTCAGTGGAAGCTTTTTGCTAAACTAACTTGGGAGCAGCTATGACTTTAGATTCCCAGCTTATCGTGGGTTTTCAGGGGTAAGAGTAGTTTACAGTTTAGTACAGTCTACACACTAGTTTTCCTCCTGGTAACTTTCTCACGTGCTCAGTCCCTGAGATTTAAGCCTATGTTACAGGAACAGGAAAAATCAAATCCCCAAACAAGCAAGTGTATGTGGAGGGAATTCATTCTAACTAGTACTTCAACAAAGATATGGTTCTTTTGTTATTAGCATGTGAAATGTCTTTGAATGTAGGAAGGAACTACGAAGAAATCTACAAAAAAGCCTAGGTGTTAGTACTAATGAGAAAGCAAGATTCCTGCCAGCACATTTCTGACAGTGCTGGAGGCTGTCTCAGCTCCTCCACCTGGGTCCAAACCCTTTGAAAGGAGTTTTTATTCCAAAACATTTAAATGCCAAAAGTAGACCTCAAATTTGTACCTTAACTCCCACAGAACACAGGCACCCTCAGACAAGAAGTTTAGTTCATGTCCAGCTCTAATACATATACATTTTAACCAGTTGTTCAAGGTATAATAAGTTATAGCAATTCAACAGCAATTAAGCATGTATTTTTACACAATTTTTCTAATAAACACAAATGATGAGAATTTCTAGACATCTTTTCTTTCTAAATCCGTAACATATTTGTGATACATTCTAAATTAGGTGAATTGATACAGCTGTGACATTACTAGAGTTCTCCTGCCTTGTCCTGAGGTTGGGCCAGAAGAACCTGAAACTTTCCTGTGTTAGGAAGAGCACAAAGTTGCTTGGCATTTTACTTCCAGGTGACCATCTTGCAAATGGCAAGTGCAACTGACATACAGCTACCCAAATCACAGGAACACAGAACATTTCTAGGCCTGATTCTCCACCACCAAGTTGCATTTGGCAAAAACAGGGAACATCTACAGTGGGCAATTCAGCTCAGGGCAGATACCCAGGATCACTGGGGACCTGAAGCAGCACTGCCACACCAGCAGGGCGCTCTGCCCAGGCTAATTAGTTGGTCTACAAAGAACTAAGACAGCTCAGCTGCTCCCAGGGTTAGTGCCTGCTCACAGCTAGCTCTAGCTAGCTGCTCTGTGCATCTGTTCAAACACCAGGCTCCCAGCTTGGCCGCAGGTTACCTGTACTGCAACTAGCATGCACAAGAAAAAAGCACAGAGAAGCCAAGATTTTCACAACTGTGTGCTCTACCTTCAGAGGACTTCACCAGCACAACACATCAGCAAACTGTGAGGCTGCTATGCCAAAGCTGAGCACAGGTACCAACACAAAGCAAAGCCCCCCACTGACACCAGCCACTCCAGCAAACTCCCCTCCACTGTCACCAGCTTCCCACCAGATGCCAGTGCCAGCTCTCAGGCCCAGAGGCTCTGCAGAGCCCCCCCAGCCCCCAGTCACCAAGGGTGGCCCAGGTGGACCCACTCTGCCATGCCCTGGCAGCTTGGCTGTCCACAGGGCACGCGATGGGCAGCAGCAGAGGGCACAACAGCAGCCCCGGAGCTGATGCCAGGGTGAGGGGCTGTGGCAGAGGGACAGGGAGGCAGCCACAGCAAAGCTCATCTGTGAAAACGCAGGAGCCACCTCTGCAGACTTACAGTATGCACCTCAGCAGGGAGCTCGGAGAGGAAGATGAGTCTGAATAGCATTAAAAGATCATTGTTAAAGACAAATAAATAAATCACAAAGCTGTTTCTAAAGTAGGCCTTTTAAAACTTATTAATTCCCTTGAAAGAGATTATTACATAGTTAGGGTATTTATGGATAAATCTGATTGAGAAAGCCTCTTCATCTAATCAAGAATTGGTGCATGCAAACTAAATCTCAACTAGATTGTGGAAATCCTTGCCACAGGATATTGCAAAACCAAAGAGTCTTAAAAGTGCTCAAGCAAACCGAAAAATAGTTCCCTTTGTAGGCACTAGACATAACACTCCACATACAACTTTCAATTCAGGGACCTCCAAAGTCCAAATGCATCAGGGAAAGGATTGCAGCAGCAACAGACCAGATAGATTCACAGCTTATGTACCCTGTACTCCTCCATACCAAATTTTGTCCCAATGTCATCACTGAGACAGTCTCATTTGTGGTCATGGTTTCTCCTCCTATGAATTTTTAAATAGGATTTGATTCCCCTCCCGGTCCAAGTTCTTCAATATGGCACTTTTTTTTTGGACAAACCTTAAAAATTAGCCTTTTGCAACTGGCAAAATAATAATAACACCACCACCAAGAGGAGAGGAATTCCTAAAGAAACAGTTTTGAATGATTTTCAAATGAATATTTTGGAAGATATAAAACCCCAACTTCTATACAAAAGGAAAAATCCCAAACATACGTTTCTTTTTTTACTGAAGAATTTTGTATCTCAAATAATCTTTAATAGAATAAGATACATATATATTTTTCAAATAACAAACAACTATGTCATCCATAACACTCACAAAAGCCTGCCTGGAACACGAGCTTTGCAGCAGGTGAGGGGCAGCGTCTGGCTCTGAGTGCACACTTGCCTCATCTAGCACAGTCCCCATCTTCCAGACCGTTCTTACAGCACCCACAATGGCCCCATCTACTCAACACTCCTGGATACAGGCCTGCTGTAGATGAGCTGCCCCAGCTAGAGCACCTCAAGGGGCTCGTCAGAGCCCAGAGGCAGTTCAGTTTAGCTATTCCTTCCCTTTGCTGGAGCTAACAGTAAAAGTCATCTCCACTTCCCTATACATGCAGCACTTACACTGAGATTCAGCTCTCTAGAAACCATTACCATTACACACAGCACAAAACATAACAGGGATGCTGTAGATTTAATAAGACACCGATTACATACAATTTCAGAAGACATCCAACTGTAATATTGATATGGGGTGGATCATAGGGCTGCAAAGTTGCAGAGACACTCCATAATCAATTGACGTTTAACATTACAGCTCACTGGTCTACAGGATCCCTGTCAAATGCATAATTGGTAGCTTTAATTAAAGGGCTACCCACAGCTTCATAAAGAGCTAGAGACCAAGAGCCTGCAGCAACTGAAAAGAGATGAGGTTCATCGCGTTCTTATTATCCTCTGATACACCACCAGTGGTAGTCACGTGCTATTTACGGGTCTCTTGCAACAGCACACTTGGCAGTTTTCCAGACTGATACCTCCCCACTGCAATCAGAGCCAAACTGCAGCTTACCAGACTCTATTAACATTGTCCCTGCTGGAGATGTTTCCACGCCTTGCCCTCAGGTCTTGGAAACTTACTTTATATTTCGGCCACTTCAGTTCAACAATAAGATACATCGATGAAGCTTGTTCCTCCTAGATCCCGGTGTTGAGGAACCACACTCAGGGCAAACTTCATCTTGTCTAGGCAAAATGAGTGAGGATACCCATTCTAGTAGTGCCAGCACACCACAGATAATCATGTTGTCCACAGCATCTGCATTCAGGGTGGGGCAGCCGAGACCCAGAAGGGTCACTTCCCAGCTCATGCCCCCAAAAAGTGTTTGTACACTGGCTGTCACATGATTCAAGTTGAGCCCTACATGGTGAGAACCGGAACACACTTCTCACCACAGCATCTTCAGGAGTGTGGCAAGAAGCGACAATGCCAGGTTGGCAGTCCAGCTGCACCAGCCGTAGGAGGTAGCTCCCTTCCCTCAGTTCTAACGTCGCAGTGCTGCTGGCACTGGGCTCAAAAGGTCTTTCTGTGAGGCCAAAAAGGTTGCTGTTTTGCAAGTTAGCTTGATTTCACACAAGCGAATGTGCAAAAGTCCCTTTTAATGGCTGCTGAGCCTCCAGAGCTAACCCAGAGTAACAGCTTTCAGGCTGTTTATTGCTCTCTCCCACCCCAAAACATGTCTACCTTTTGCTAACAGTGGCAATTTATCATGTTTAGAGAGGCATTTGCAGTTTACTGGATTATCTCATATAAGCTCCACATGCTATTTGCAATGGACTCTGAAAGTATCTCTGAAAGCATTTTTGTTCAATTTATTTTCCAAGTAGCAGGAATTCTAAATTCTCTACATTTCCATCGTATAATGTATCAGAAGAGAGACTGAATCCTGTTGCACAAGACAATGATTGTGCATTTATTTGCTAGCAAAAGCTATATATAACAACTGCTAATACACAAATATAGCTGAATATCTAGGTCTGAAGCTTCTCCCCCGTTCTTGGTTTTCAGCTCCGGTCCATGCAGCCCTAGGTACTTGTGAGCTGCATCTAAAAGGAACCACAGAAGATCCTCTCAGAAAAGCAAAACATGTCAAATTTCAACTGGGATCCACAGCTCTGCAGAAAGAGGATAAAAGCCACTGCTCTATATTAATAATGAAAGGAGCTGAGTGTGGGTAATCAGGGGTCAAATCGAACATTGCTATTTCTAAGCCTAGTGTTTTTATTGCAGATGTACCAAGAGTCTGTAGTTCTGGGCACTGTACATTTGGAGACATATGGGTTTAGATTTTAAGCAGTTGTTGAACAAAGTTAATCTCACTCTGGAGCTAAAAAATGAATATAAGCAAGACTCTTTCATATCAGAAATCCTTCACATGTTTGTTATTACACGAGTCCTCCAAAATATTTTCTAGCAGAAATACTTGGCACAGCAAAAAAAAAAAGTTCTAGCATAGTTGTTCAGTTAAAAAAAAAATCAAGTTAAGATCGAAAAGCTAGTGATGCAGTCATATCCCAGAATATAACCGAGACTCAGACAAACCAGTAGTGGGAGGACCATTTATACTTAGCGACTAGGTTGTCAGCGTGAAAACCTCAAGTGGGTTGTAAGTGTAGGGTTGACTGTCTTTGTTTTTTTTTTTTTATATATTTGCTGAGTCAGCTATGACAATCAAGGGATATTGTTGTTCAATTTGACTAAGCAGACTAAATCAACTGATTTCATGTTTATTCTTCAGTTTTGTTTGCCTTATCTCAATCCATTTGGCTGATAACTAGGCCTGGTAAGAAGCACTGGCATTTTCTTTAATGATCATCTTCTCCAAATATGATCTCGTTCATCTTCAAAACCCTTGAAACCAGACTTGTCTATTCAAGAGACTACAACTACGTCCATTAAAAGCTACAAATCCTCCATATGCCATGCAAAGCCAGCACTAAAGGCACTTGGTCCACAGGATGGACCAGTGTGCTCGTGTCAAATGACAAATGCGTTGACGAACAGGTCAGTAATTGTTATTTTCCCCTCTCTCTTTTCTTTTTGAAGTGTCCATTAAAGGACAAAACTCTTCACACCATATTTTCCTTTCAGCCCTGCTGTAAGCTACACGTTGACCTTGCCCACAGTTACTGGTCACTTATCAGAACCAGCTCTTCTTCCTTCTTCCCCTTCCTTCAGGGAACCTTGCCCTTAAGTGGTTTTGGTGCCATTTTCAGAGGGCTAGTTCAAGAAACCAAGGGCTAGACTTATTTAAGAAGAGGTCTAATGCTACTTTGAAAGTTCACACAGAGTCAGAAGTCACATCGCTTTTCTAACTTATGTTCCTAACCATAAGTGGTGGGAATTTCAAAACACACTTAACATTGGCTTTTTTTCTTTTCCCATTGACTCAGTAGTAAGACTCCCCTTGACTCTAATGGGAATTGAGTCTGGTAAGTCCTGTGAAAGCCTCACTCAACGTGCTGCAAATAAGGAGTTAAAGGAAACCCAAAGAGGCTCCTGGATCTCAGGATTAAAAGCAACAGAGGACTGTTCATCTTGCTCTCCTCCCTGTTTGCTGGTTTATGACCAGCAGTGCCTGGGTTTCCTCAGATAAGAGTCTGTCTGTCCACAGCAAACATACAGTCGGGGCCTACAGAAGTCAGATTCCATCTCAGTCTTCCTGCTCTCCAAAGGCTCTCTCACCTTCCTACACAGTATGAAACAATAACAAGGCTGTTTTGATAGAGACAAAATGGTTGTTCAAACAGTTCTGCTAATTCACAGAGATGCGTGATAATGTTTCACATATGACTGTGCTTTTTAATAACAGAAATTGAACACACATTTCAAGACACAAGTTTTGTTGATAGGCTGCTGATAGTCCAGAGTAACTGTTTGCCTTTTGGTTTTAATTATTCTAAAGACAGCCCAGGGATCATTTACCCAGAGCTAATGGGTTTATGGGCTCTTTAAGAAGCAAAATAAGCCCACAGATGTGACAGCAAATGGCATGGGGGGTCAGAGCTACCACACAGGCCTATACTCTGGAGGATGAGAAGGTGGTAGGGAAGGGTTTATGCTGCAGCCTCAGGCCTCTTAACAATTATCACATGGCCATTAGGATAGTCTCGCTCTGTGCAAACATCCCTGTTATCTCAGAAGGGGACTCTGATCTTGAGAGCACGGTCCACAGCCCCAGAGCCTGTTCCTGGCTTCCCAGCAGCATACACAAGGATGGGGCTGGACCACTCACACCAGAGAGCACACCCTGAGGATCAAACTCGCTGTTCCTGCATGCACCCCAAAGGGCCCAGTGCTTGTCCACAGCAGTCACCCCCACCTGCGCTAGCCAGGTCTCCCACACAGCCAAAACACATCAGGAGACCGCAGCTGCCCTGCTATCCCCATGCCAGTGCCTCCCTCGCCAACACCTCAAGCTAGCCCTGGGCTGGCTTGAGCTTGGACAAATGCAGAGCAGCTGGAACAGAACAGGCTGTGACTGGTTACAGCAGCTAAAATGACAATGCTTTGCCTATCAAACTAGGTTTGGGTTACCATCAAGTCCTGTGCCAGCAACCAGACCAAGATGTTGACAATGCTGTGCCATCAGCTGCAGTAGGAGATGTGGGGAAGAGTGCCTGTAGCTCAAGTGTTTATGCACAGGGAACACGCCTGGGCCTCCCCAGAGTGCAGGGACCATCCCTCCCATGGGTGCAACTTTCCAGTTGCAGTGTTCCTGTTCTTTTACCTGTATAGCAAATTTGGAAGGTTTTAAGCTACATTAGGGTTTTTTAAACCCAACTCTCATTGTACACTGATCTAGCACAAAGTCACTGAAGTTATTCTTGGATCACACCACTAAAAGGTGGGTAGGAATCTGGCCCCTTCAATACAGGCTGTGTTACATGACGTCAAGTACTATCTCCTTTAGAGCAATACTTGCTACTCATTCTTCTAGCCAATGACTCACATTTTAGGGATTACGTATAACCAAGTTATTGTATAAAGTGTGGAAACATCTTGAAGGTAGAAGGTGATCTTATCCAGAACATCAAAAATAGAGGGAGAAAACACTGGATGCCCTAAGAGGTAGAAGCCAAGACTATCTTTGGTTTCAGAGCTAACTGCAGATTTAAAGTGCCTGAAAATGCAACAGGTTGATCCCCCCTGCACTTGGAGAAAGCTGGAGGCCAGTTGCTTCAGACACCAACATAACCACCCCTCCCATCAGGGGCGGGAGGAGAATCGGGCCTCCCAGCTGCAAAAGAAATCTTTGCAGTTCATATGGACCTTGAAGCAGAAAGTCACGCCTGCCATGTTAGAAGTTTCGCCTTCTTTCAAGAGACCCTATCAATTTTGCAGAGGTTTTCAGCCCATTATCACATTACAGGTAGACAGTTGTCATAAAGCATTAGATCTAAGCAGGGCTGACAGCATAACTGCAGGCTAGCTCCAGGCTTGGCAGTCTGTGCAGCACCTGCAGGCACAGGACCAGGGCATGCTCCATCAAGAGACAGGCTGGCATAAGCTGCTGTGAATCACTTTGAATTGCTGCCCTTAATTGACAGTGCACTCAAGGCCCGGTCTGCTATATAGACAAAAACCTCAAAGTACATATGTGCACACATACACACAGTCTTGCCAGGAACCTACTTGCCCTCAGATTAGCAATTGTTTGAGACCCAGGGTTTTTGTTTGTTTGTTTAATAGAGTTATGCATTTTGCTCTGCTCCTTCATCACTGCAGGCTCACCATCATCACAAGAATAAGCAAGAACAATGTTTCTCCAGAGAACCGTTCAGGTTTCAGGGGTCAATCAACACGCTGCTACCCTGGGGAAAGGGAGGGGGCACACAGTTCAGATAGGGTCATGAAAACCAGAACTGTGGAGAAGTGCTATGGGACAGCAACCAACTCCCACAAGACTCACGGGGTGAGATGGCGACCGCTTCCCTCTCCAGGCGTACCAGCATCCTGACGTGTCATGAAGGTTTCAGAGCACCTCTTCTTAAATAGTACATTGGAGAAAACACGTCTAGATGATACAGTTAGCAGAAGTCATGACTTACGTCCTCACAGTCCACCTCGAGCTTAATCCCACTCCCTCCAAGCCAGGCAGCATTTGCTAGGGATTTAAATAGGCAGGTGTCAAAACTTCCTTTGTCAGGTGAGTAGGATTCCTCTTTTACTACCACTGCCTCAAGTCACCTCATAAGCAAACTCTCACCTCCCTGTGTCCCAAGCTAAGCTGCAAGCTATGCACTTCCTTTGGCTTCAAGGCTTGTTGTTGCAACTGATGACAAGACTTTAAAGAACTTTTAAGCCCAAGATCTTATTTATGCTGTGCTGGAAGAAGCATCAAGAAACTGAAAGTGCTTAAATGCCTAGCCCCTGTGCTGCCAAGAGAGGCAGCAGAGAGGTCAGAAAACAAAGGAAATTCAGGCCTTAGAGTTTCTCAGGTTTTTAACTAAAGTTTCAAGAAAAGTTTGCTGAAAAGATTAAGAGGCAACATTGAGAGCACGCTTGGGGGAGCATGCTGGCTGTTGAGCCAAGTGCCTTCTCTGCTACAGATGCAGTTGTTTGCTTCCTGGTGAGAGGCCAGCTGAGAGAAGAGCCATAAAGCGATCACACGGCTGAAGAAGTGGTTTCCATGACCAAAGCCTTCTCTTTACTCTATTAAAGTCTGCAGGGCCCAGACTACAGTACCTGACCAAACTGACAGCAGCTAGCTCAGAGCCACAGGATCTACCCAGGGCTGCACGCTGTTTCCTGAGTGGACTCTGCCTTCCTCAGCAGCCCCAGGGACCAGCCCAACCTCTTCGGTGTTTGTCTAGCCCCGCCTGATCATTTCAAGGGCTGATTTGTAAGAGGGACCACCAGCAACAAATGTCAGATCTGGTTTAGGACTTGGTTTACAGGCATTTAGATAGAAGAATAATTGCACAGGGATGTGGTTTACTCTGGAGAAATAAAGGCTATGTTTAAATGTCTGAAATTCCTGGTGACTCTAATAATTGCAACCTCTGCCTCAATAAAATGCACAAATAATGTTATTGAAACATTTCCAATCAAAAGGTATTATTTTTGGTTTTAAACAGATGCAGTAGTCAGTATTTAAAAGGAAGACGTCTGGGCGGGCTTACCTCTATTTCAAGGGAAGAGAAAACTACTGGAACGTTGGTTTAGTCCCTCTCTCTCTGTTTTTACAGCCTTTGTACTACAACATTGTAACCTTCATACAGTTCCTCTGTTGCTTTTTCTAACCAACTGGAGAGTAGCTCTATGATCATGCACTGAACAGGTTTTATTGCATTAAGGCGTGTTTAAAAGCCCGACCTGATAAGCCATCACACCTCTAGAGAACCACTAACGCTGCAGGAGCTGAGCCTCCTCAGCACCACACTAAGTCAGCCCAACAGGCACAAGCATTGCTCCATGGACAGTTATTATGCCAGTCTAGCAAGCACCAAATAGATTTAGGAACCTAAGAGTCCTCTGCCAATTTTGACTTGGACGTTCACAGGGCTACAAGACATGAACCACAGGACTGTAGCCTCAAGACTGTATTTTCAGTGGCATCTTGACGCTTAAAGACGCATTCGGGCACCTACTAGTAACTCCCAAAAGGTATAAAGCTGCAGGTGGGCACTTTACCTGCTTAAGCGCTTAAATACCAAGTGCTTAGTATTATCACTTCTGAAAACAGAGCTCAGGATCCCCAGCACTACTTGAATTTTTGCCTTTAGCTCTCTGCTGACCTGCATTGTTCACATGAGTAAAGTCAGATGCACCTCATAGAAGCTGGCAGAATTTGGGCCAGTGATTCATGATTCACGTGCCTATCGGATTAGCTGTAATTACTGTCTTCGAGTAAGACAATAACTTTATCATGCTATCATACTCCATGGATGCAGTATCAGCACATATGGAAGACATCATTACTATAAATATTCGGGCACTTGATAGTTATCCAAAAATATAAAATCAGGTTAATCATTCTATCCTACAATCCCTGGCAAGAGATTTGAACTCAGGTTTTTCTGGCTCAGCTTAAGGTTTTACATATATGATCATTTCTGCCAGCTGGCAGCACTAAAATCTTAGGCTGAAGTAGTTTTCCAGCAGCCAAATCTATCTGCACAGTAATGTTACAGAGCTTAGCTTTTTGCAAGCCATATATTACCTAAAGATACCTTGCTATTGCATAGAGCTATGAAAGCTTATGTAGTACAGGTAGAAGAATTACTTTTCAGAGTTAATGATTAACATCTCTCAGGGAAATAAACAACTGAAGCTATTGTGTTATTTCCAAAGGTTGCCCAGGGCAAATGAAACACTAATTTCATTAGCCGTCATACATAATACAATGGCAGCTATACCATCCCTGCATGCACATGTGTAAAACTGTTTCCAAAAATAAGCTGAAAAATCTCTAAAGAATGCATAGCTACCCATCAGAGCAAAGGCATGGGAGAATAAACTAAAAAATTTTCCTTTTAAAAAAAAAACACCCAACAACATCACCACCTGTGCTTGCTTAGCTTCCAGTAACACAACACACCATCCTTGGACTCATCAGCTCTCCCAGAAATCAATGAAATGCAAGTGTCTAGCCATTTAGCAATCTGCTGTTAGATGTCACAAAAGCAAAAAAGTTTAAACTTTCAGTTTTGTCCCTTGTTACCACGAGGTCTGCATATTCCCCCCCTTCTTTCAAGGGAAATTACTGGGGTTTCAGCAGACACAGGACCACAACTGGTGAAGTTACAGCAAATACAGGCCTGCCCTCAGCTCCTGCCCTTGTCTCAGCCCACCTGGACCATCATCCATGCGTGTAAGATGAGGACACTGCTGCCAAATGCTCAGAGGCTGGCCAGACCAGCCAGGGCTCACAAGCCCAGTCCCAGCTCTGCATAACACACAGGTCTGGGGACAGGACAGCTACTTTCACCGGAAATGGAGTCAGAGCCAAAAAAGCACTGATGCACCAGCACAGAGGCAGCCTGGGCACCCCTGCAGCAAGCTTCTGGGAGGGAGGCCGGTGTGGGGCCAGCCCACGGCCCTGCAGGACCTGCACACAGCTAATACGTCCAGCAGGAGCCAATCTAGCTCTCTGCAGAGGCTCTGCAACACATCTGTGCCCCAGTCTTCAGCACATCCCACAGTGGATGTACTACCCAGGTTATTGCATCACCCGTTAGCTTATGGCCAACTGCCTGGAATCAGAAAAGCTAGTGGGATCTTGTTACAAAAGCAGATTACAAGAAGGGACAGCAACTAGTAGCTGAACACTCACTGCTGGTGTTTCTTTGGGATGGGAATTACCTCAGTCACACAAAGCCGCTCAAGCATTTGGCTTTAAAACAAAAGCGAAATTAATTTTTCGGAGCGTTGTTGACCCAACATCCCTGAGGAATAAAACTTCTCTATACCACCACAGTACAGGTGCCAAGGAGATAAAACACCACATCTCCGAGCCACATGCAAGAAGGCAGAGCACATGCAAGGTTTTCTGCAGCACCTAGCATAGGGCTTTATGTTCTCACCCTTCACTGGAAAGCCTCAATAACTCAGATAACCTGTTCAAGGAGGTTCAAGATACCCCCTCCCAGCCTTTAACTACTCCACAGCTTATATAGACTCATCATCACCACCGCCTCCCACGCTTGCTCAGGAAGCACCCAGACTCCTCCTCCTTAACGTGGTTGTTTCCAGGACAAACCCACTGACCTGCTCCTCTCCTGTAGCTGTTCTTCTCCACCAGGCCATCATGAGGCTTTAGGTAGCCCATCTCTCCTGCCTGCTGCACCGCACCATCACATGTTCAAAGGCTGTAGAACTCCTGGCCCAGGAGACCACCAGAAAGCAGCTCTTTCTCTTGCCTTGCATGACACTTATTCCTCATCTCCAGAGTCCTTCATCACTAGCTAACAAACAAAGAGCCCTCTTAAGCCCTGGCAGCATAACAGTGCAACAGCCTCAGATGAGATGGGTTGGGCTGGGCCAGCCCAGCCCATCACATCATCCCCTCCCAAAAACACCTTGGGGTGTTTAAGCAAGTGACGCCATCCTGCACACCTGCACCTGGGTCAGGCCCCACAGCTGAGTGAACCCCTCTCAGGGCTGGTACCGGCTGCCAAACCCCTCCTTCTAGGTGCTGTTTCCCTAAAACACCTCCACCTCATGACTCAAGCAACTTGCCTTTTCCTGCACATCTTACTACTGCATTTTAGGCAACAGGGACAAAATAACCACGGCAGTATATTGCGGACTCCTTGGCTCAGTTTGGAAGGCTGGAGCACCAGCTGGATGTTGCAGCAGCTGATACATTCATTTACATGGCTATATGCAGCATATACTGTATTTCACCCCGTATATCTATTTGCAAGACAACATGCTCTACTTATACTTATCCACAGAACCTTAACAAACATTACATCAGAAAAAAAAAAAAAAAAACAATTTGCAGAGGGTGAGTGCCTGTTAATCATAAGCTAAAGGGGAAAAGAAAAATTTTAAGTGAGATATAAAGGGAGGAAGTGACTCAGTGGGTGGGAGGGAGGGAGGGGACAAGCGTTCCAGACAGATGGGACATGAATAACTTTTCCATCTCCCTCTCTCCCAAGTCTTGAAGGAACTGCTGTGTTGAAATAGTCAGTCATTAACTATTTGATGAGGTTTTAAAATCTGAACTGAATTCTCTGAATGTAACCAACTATTATTACAGGGTCTGCATCACAGCAATGCAAGTGTTGGAGCCCTTTGGCAAGCCGTAGCGGTGAAGGCAGGACTGAGCACTCGGCAGGAAAAGCCACTAAATGGCGTCAGCTGTTTAGCTCCGCATAGCCCTGGTAATGCTGAAGGAATCGGCACCATAGTGACGAGCGAGTCTGCAGACCACCTGCGACCCAGCACCAGGGCGTCCATCGGCACAGCCAGCAGAACAGTCGCCTGGTTCAGGCGCCTGCGGCTTTGCTCAGCCCACGGAGAACCAGGCCTTGGTGCACACCGGGTGAAGGTCACTCTGGAGGAAATGACTGTGGTCCTCCAAAAACCCTCTCGTTCTGGCTCTCTTCCTGCAGTCCAGTTTCTGGGGCAGATTTTTCCCCTGAACAGCATCCACTTCTACAGAGGGCCAGGGCACGTGCAAAAATGCCCTTTGGTGCCAGTCCAAGGGCAGGGTTCAGGCCGTGAGCGTTACTAAGTTCCCGCACTGCCCATGGGGAACCTCCCCCGCTCCATCCACCTTATGCTACAGAAACAGGCTCTGAGAAACACTGAATGAAGCATTTCCTCTCCTGGATGCCAAAGGCTAATTGACCAGCACGAGACCCGCTGAACTTGGTGGAACCAGGGTGGATATAATCACTCAAGAGAGCCAATAACCAATTAACTGAATGGCTTCAGCAGTTTTGAGGTCTGCCTCTTTATTCAAGAGCAAAACAAAGATCAATTTCTTAATAAGCTTTGTAATATCTGCTATTCCTTCCCTCTCATTATTATTCTTAGCATTGCAGCAGTGTTTTGTGCATGTAATGAAAGAGTACAACAAGGTCTGGAGTGGCCTGGGTGGTACAGAAGGAGTGGGCAGTCTTAAGCCAAAAAAAGACATATACATATAGGTATATAAAACAGGAAGGCTGGAAAAATCCTCCACAGCACAGGCCCATCAGGTCCTGAGGGGATTCTTACCACAAGGTAAGAGCCTACCCCTGCCGATCACTTTAACCTCTTTATCAGTGTTTGCACAAGGAAAAGCCAAAACTCCTGCTTCCACTCACCTAGCATTTGTGTGTCGAGGCTTGGCTGCCCCAGCACCACCACGATGGCCACGGGCTCACCCCAGCCCCACGAGCGCCGCCAGTTGCTGCTGTCAGGCAGCAGCCAGTGGGAGCCTGCCCTTGGGCACAGAACCCAGAGCCCATCAGCAGCCCTGCTGCAGTGACAGCATGTGGCAGGCAGGGCATGAGCAAGCAGAGGACACTAACCTCTGGCAGAGGGCTGGGGCAGACGGTGCCTTCACCTGCCATGGCCACATCTGACAGAGCCCCAAGGGACTTGCTCCTCAAATCCCATTGCATTGCCCTGCAGTTCCCCTATGTGTTTTGCTTTTGAAATTGCAGGTTCCTTCTCTTTCTGCAGCTACACCACCAACTGAAATCATGTTGCCTTTGTCAGAAAGCCGCCAGCACTCTTCACAGTCTTCTCTCTTACAATATAGCAAGAAATAGTATAGCATTGAACAAACCCCTCCCCTCCTCCCAATTCCTCCTTTTCTCCTCCCCTGAAATCAGGGCCACTTGGAGATAATGATCTCACCCATGAAGATACAAAAAGCATCGTTTACATTTTTCAGCATCTCCCACGTACACCACCACGTGTTATCAGGCAGCCTTCTGGTGAACGTGCAGGTTTCCCTTTTGGATGCATGACTCCGCGTGTCCCTGAGAAAGACCCCTGCAAAACAGCAGCAGCAAGACTGCATTCATTTCTCTCGTACGCATTTTAGCTGAGAGTATTTTACCAGACTGCAAAACAAGCAAATCATTGCAGAAGAGGTCCCTGAAGAAGAAACAGAACTACAAGGACAGGGATGATGCTGGAAGCCCTTTTTTTAAGGAGCAGTAGATGGATAATTGTCCAAGACAGACTGGCTTGTTGACTTTCTCACAGCAAAAGGCAGAGGGCTGTTTAATTGATTTTAGCCTGTAACTAAACATATACTTATTTCAATATAATGAACAGCAATGCTACAATACTGCTCTCCTAATGTAAATTGATCCATTACAGATGAGTGTTTAGATCAATGTGTGATGTCCTCATTGGAAATAAAACTGTTTGCTCAAGATTGCTATAAAGACAATGGGCACTGATAGATGATATTTATGTGACAAGGAATGGTGCTTAAAAAGGATATTACCAAGACCATGTCTATCAGTTATGAAGCCAACATTCACCCAGCAGCCACGCACGCATTTTTAGAGGCAACAAGAAAGCAGAAAAGACCCCAAAGCCTTTGAGATAAAACACACAAGGAACTATAACAGCAGAGGGTCTCATCAAAGCCAGATATCTTTGTAGCTGTACACAGTGACAGAATTCAGCCAAAGAAACAAAAACACACACTAAAATTTCACATCCAAATCCCCTGTTAGACTTGCAAGGTTGTGGCAGCCGACACTTCCCAGGTGCTTCATTTCTAGCGCTCCCATGAGGCAGCACCAAGCAGCCCAGTGCATCATGGTGGGTAAGGGATGATAAAAGGTAAAATATTTAATGCAAGATGCCTACTTACAGTCCCTCCCTCTGTGGGACAATTCTTTGCTGGGGACTGTCCCCAGCCAGGGCAAAGCTGAGGGCTCAGCAGGTTGGCACAGGTGGGTTTACTGTTTGCAGTGCCATAGTCCTGCTTGCTTTCCAGAATGGAAACTTATTGTCAGCTCCAGCCAGACACACTGGTTTGCGCAGCCATGGTCCCTGGCCTGGGTAGGCAGTGCCAGCGGTCATGTAGGGCTGAATAATGCCGTTTGTCCACCCACATCATACTGGGGTTTGTTGCCTGTGGAGAGCAGCCAGACAGTCTGGGTAAGTGCACTACGGCTTGCATCCTATATGCTCACAACCCATGTTTTGTCATCTCTGTGCATTTAGAGAAAAGTTACCCCAGCTACCTTCCAAGTCAGTTGTGATTAATATTCCCCCACTAGTAGCTATTTGTTGTGGTCTTTCATTACCTCACAGGGCATTTTGTTTTCTCCTTTGTGTGCCAAGGAAGTTTTCTAAGAGCTGGAGTATGGGCTTGCCTTCATGCTGGATTGCGTCCCAGCCATTCACTACTGGGGCAGCTGCAAGCACTTCTCTTTCTTCTAGGGATGGGCTTTGCCTCTGCAGCACGTTGCCAGAGCCCGTCACGGCACTCGGTGGGACAGGGCTGTGTCACACCGCTGTGCAGGGACACGCCACCTCCTGCTGCGGGGGTCCCCCCGCTTCACGGGCAGGAAACCTCGGCAGAGCGGACCCACGCCGACCACGGATGCCCCCTCCCACAGCAGAGAGGGCCGGGGCAGCGGCGGAGCCGGGCGGTCCCAGCAGCGGCCTCCGCGGGTGACCAAGAAGACCACTGCGAGTACCTAAGATGGCCGCTAGGGGTGACAAAATGGCCGCCACAGAGCCCACCACAACACCTCAACGGAGAGCTCGCCCCCGCGCTGGCTTCCCCCTCTTCCATTGGCTGGGGCACGGCCAGCGCCGCTTCTGATTGGCTGTACGGCCGTCCGTCTCAGCAGCACTGCGGCGGGGCGGGAGTTGCGCGTGAGGGCGCGTGCGGCAACCGCGAGGGAAGGCGGCGCGAGGGGCCGCAGAACCGCTGGGCTGAAGGCGGCGTCGGTGTCGCTGCCGGTCTGGGCTCTGCGTGGCGTTACCTTGTCCTTGAATGAGTTTGATGTGAGAGCAGGAGCCTGCGGGGAACGCTGGCAGCCCCAGAAGTGGGTGACCCTGCGGAGGTGCATGCCGCGAGGAGCTACTGGGTGGCCCGGACCTGTGGTGATGAGGGTGAGGTGGCACGGGTCAGGGCCAAGCCCTGCTCCAGAAGCAGCAGGAGGGCACGGGCGAGGGTGCTAACCAGCCGTGGATGCCTGTGGTACGGCAGGGCTCGGCTCCCTCGGCGCGGTGTCGCTCAGCTTGCAGAAGATGCAGTTGCTGTCTATGAATGTCTTGGGTGAGGGTAATGGGTGGCCAGAGGTCAGGAGGGGACACTGGGTGTGGAAAACTAAATGAAAGGACAGTGTTGACACAGAAGAAATGATGCTAAATGGCTTGTTAAAGTAGTGCCATTAAGGGAATGATATTCTGCAACAGCCTTTAAATACAAATAAGGGAGAAAAATAGCCTTCAAATACAAGCAGAGGGGACTCCTTCAATTTGTGAAACCGATGATTGAAGCTGGTGGCATAGGACTGCGTTTGCTGGCCCCATCCTACTCCCCTTTTCTTGCAAGAGTCCCCTTCATGCCAGTGAGACCAATCTGCTGTGTCTTGTCTTTTTTCCCTGGGGGGAAGCACATGCCGGACACTTCTGGTCATCCCTGGTGATAAATAGCTGAGATGGTGATAAGCATAGCATGTACTTTCACCACATCGTAAAGAAATCTTAACCCACTCTGTGCCACACCCATACCTCATTTGCTATGGATTTGCTACTGAATGCAATTACTGTTGATTAAGATTGGTCATGAAAGTAAAATCTCTTGTCTGAG
This sequence comes from Chauna torquata, assembly GCA_013399475.1. Lineage (NCBI taxonomy): Eukaryota > Metazoa > Chordata > Aves > Anseriformes > Anhimidae > Chauna > Chauna torquata. Next base: position 268,020 of record VXAL01001835.1, read on the forward strand.
AACATTTCATCAGAGCTCTTGACCTCATGCCAAGGTATGTTGTTTCTCAGGTTTAATGAGGTGAAATGCTACAAATATGTAGCATGTTTGCAGAATAAAACTATGTAACAAACTGTGACAGGTAATATCTGTGAACATTCAAGGTTCTTAGTAGCAGCAAGTAGCCTTTTCATTAAAAAGCCCTTTTCCTCCTGTCATTATCTTGATGCACTCTCGGAAGGAGTAAAAGGGTGAACTCTCATTAGCAAAAGCAGATTTTTCCTTGAAATAGTCATAGCCAGCCTCAGTTGAACACTAAAGCCTCAAGTCAGGAAAATTCATCTGATCAGAACAGCTACTTTGGGGCGGGGGAAGCATCCTTCGATACCTGGGACTTTCACCCAGAAGAGAAAAGCCTAACAAAAAAACAAAGAATGGAAGGGAAAGCCAGCCAAATTCCCATTAGGATATGGTACATATTTAACAGGGAGGAAAACCACCATTCAAACCAACTACTGAGGGCAACAGTAGACATTCTAGCTCTTGAGGTCTTCAAATTAAGACCAGACCCCTTCTGAGGGTAAGTTATGCCACTTCTCTTAGGAGGAAGTGGATATAGCGCCTGAGCCACTAACGCAGGACAGAGGGGATGCATCTTGCCTTGGCAACAGGGCTGGGGACTGCAGGACCAGAGAGGAGTGTGCTCTGTCCAGGACCCCTGGCAGAGGTAAGCTGCTCCGCAGCAGGACAGCTTTCCACACCTTGGCTTAGCAGAGAGGCCTCATCCTGCCTCCTGCTTCCTTTATTCCTTCTGACTCCAGTGACCCATGCCCACCATGACCCAGTCAAGCAAAAACAGCATTTGGCCATCAGCAATCAACATTTTTGGAAGGAGGGGGAAGTCTGCAGAAATCTGCTTGAACTGCTGCTGTCACTCCCTCACCCGAATCATCTTTTTAACTGAGGTAGGGCTGACTCACCCGCAGCGTGCTCTCTGGTTGGCAAGCTCCTTGCTATCTGCAGCACAGCCAAGGAGTGAGCGCACAGGTTTCCTGCCATTGCAGTGAGACGGGGCTTTCGCACTCCTAGGCTGTCTGTATGTGAGCAAGAAGAAGGGCGTGTGGGCAGGGGCGCCAGAGCCACCTCTTTCCATCCTTACTTCTATGAACTTATCCAAAGGTTTCAAGAGTGGCCTGCATTTGCCGCTCCCTGTTGACTGTCACTTTGCCTGTTCTCCAAGTCTCAGGCTGCCAGCATGTCTCCCCTGGATGACTTGGCTCTTGTTATTTTGTGTTAAAACCGGTATGTTTTTTTAATGGCTATAAATAAGTTAAAACTGCATCTTTAATTAATCACTGCACTTCATATTGTAAGTGGAGCTTTTTTGTAATGACTCGTTTATGATTTTAAGATGCCATTTGCTCACTGTCAAACATATCTAGCTTTTATCCCTGCATGTTTAACAGGTTCAGGATAGAAACAGAATTTCATCAATGGAGGATGCTAATCCATTTAGTCTAGTGCAAATAATTGCTTACTAAGTGGGAAGAGATTGAACAGCTACTTTTATCTAAGCAACAATGAACTTCAGGCAATAGACAGTATGTTCATAATCTTAAAAACATTTTAAACTAATCTTAAAATGTTTATTTTTCACTCACACAGGTTTGAAATTGGAAATACATATGTCCGGATGACTAAAACATGAAAAACAGATACGAGCAGCAGCATGTAAAGTATAGAGAAGCATTAATAGAAATATTTCTGCTATAGCAGCTATTAAATGATTTTTTTTACCGTTTGGAAGAAGAACCCATATGTTTATAGGATTTTTCCCCCCAATTAAAATGTGTGTGTGTCTTTCTCTAAATATTATTTAGAGAAAGACACACACACACAGAGTGCATGTATAAAATTGTCTATCAGCAAAGTAAGGGCTGCTAATCCTTTTGTTTGTTGCCCCACTGGCAGGCAGAAAAGGGTACCCAATCCCAACACCATGGACACCTTTGCAGCACCTGCCTGGGGCACGGGCACAGTTTTGAGGGCTGGTTCATGCTCTTTGCCACCTCCCACACCCCTTGAGGCCTGTGGAAACCTGGCCTGGCCTTCCTGTCTTATGCACCGGGACTTTGCCAGCAGTTCAGAACAAAAGTTGTTCACCAGTGCCAGGCTCCCAGTGTTCTGCATTACAGCCATTTGCTGGTGCAAGCAGGCTGCATTTCTGGCATGGAGATGTTTTGTTAAATTTGCCTTTGCCTGCTTACTGTTCCCATGGAAGGGGGCAAAGGGAGCCCAGGACCCTTTCAGAGGTGATGTAGGGAGAGCAGTTGTGCGTTCCAGCGCACTGCACACGGCCAAGTGCACAGCTTGAGTGCCGAGGCGTTCCCTGAGCAGACAGACACTTGTTTTTATTTGATCTCAGACTTAATTCAAGTGACGAGCAGGTGGCTCGATATCAAAAGATGTGGTTATTTCCCCCCCCCCCCCCTTTTTTTTCTCAAGGGAGCATATACGTATTCTATATAGGATGTAAATATGCCATAAAAATAACAACTGCATTGGAACTGTAGAAAAAAGTACTTTTCAAAATTGCTTTACCTCAATTCCTAGCAATTCTTAGACAACTCAAGACTGATGTGCACTGTATGCTCTGTCTGCTAGGATTGAATCCAGGCACTCACCACTTTGTTAGCTTAAGAATTTTGAGCAATTTTTTCCATTTATCTGTATTCTCCCCCAAATCGTTTCACACATTTCTCAGATACATCAATCCTTCCGGCATTCCTCTAGACACTCAGTAGGATGCCCTGCTATAAATATAATAAAGCCTTTTATTATGTCCATTAACCATGGACATGTGTGCTCCAAAAGTTTCCTGACACGCAGTCATTTGTGGCTTTTTAATTATAAACAGAAAATATCTACCAGCAGAAGAAGACAGCAGACTGGAAGTGGATCTTTATGTGTGAGTTTTGAGCATGTTCTCTGATGGGCTGACAGCGCCCACACCCTCCTCCAGATCCCACAGGAGACTCTCTGCGTGTATATGTACGTGTACATAAGAAGCCAGTAACATGGCAGGTGAGTCTCGTGTGATAGGAATTTGTCAACTGTGCTGACCCAGGTGGGCTTATGGAGGTCCTTCAAACTCCAGTAACACCACTCTGATCAACTCCTTTTCCAATAAGCAACTATTTCCCCCCTTCCATTTTGCAGACCTTGCTCCACTTGAACTCAGCAGAAAAAAAAATTGTCAGTAAATTACTTGACAAATTAGCTCATATTTATTGAATGCGTTTTATTTCAACAACCAAAAAATTCTAACAGCCTAACAATGCACATAAGTTAAAAATTAATTATCACTTAGTGATAACAAAGATAAAGTTGATTTACATGGAAAAAAAGAACATTTACAATATGTTAATCCTTATTCACATTGTTGATACCGCAATAAAACACAATTTGTTTTTTTTTTTTTCACAAAAAAAAGGCGGAAAATTGTGCTTTGTTAAGAGGCACTACAAGAAAAGTTTCTTTCTCCAAATAGATATTATATGATGGATATTGAATAAATAGACATATATGCATTGTAATTCGCAAAGTTCTGGCAAGACCACAGGCTAAAATGCCCACAGATTCACTTAGAACCACTGCAAAATTGGCAGTGAAATTAAAAATAAAAAGGCAAGACTCAGCATTGAAAAAATACCTAATAAAATTTTTGGTTGAAGTGTAAAAGATACCAAATGTTGATGCCATCATCAGATGAACAGCCTAACATAGCTTGGCAAAATTCAGTTTCCTTTCAAATGTATGGAGTGATTTCAGCTACAGGATAAGAAGACAGTTTTGAAAGAGTAGCTCTGAGAGAAACATAAAGCAGCAACCATTGAAATTCTGATTAAAGCTGCAGCATACTACAGAAATAGAGGATGAAGAGCAAAAGGGGTATTAAGTAAGCAACCCACCATCATTTTGCAAAGGTACATGAAATTTATGCAGAGATACTCTTATGTTTCAAACATTGTTTTTGAAAAAAATCCCTTAAAAATTCCAGAGGTTACTGAGCAGCTAGAATTAGCTTGTATTGCAACGTCTTCTCCCTGTATATTGTCTGTTCTGAGTAAATATCTACACATAGAGGTTTGTTTTTCATTTTTAACTCCTACCTTTTATACCTTTCAAATATATAAATAGTATTAACAGTTATATTACATTGCCTGGTGTAGTAAACAGAAAATAACTTTCAAAGTGATATTGCATGAGGTCTTTATCAAGGTTACATGAAAAGCCCATGTGAAGGAAAAAAAAAAATAACTAGAAACCTTGTTGGTATGGTTGTGATTGCAGTTTGAACAGGCGTCTGAAATCAATCCAGCTGCAACAGTAGCAAAGGCGAGGTCTCTTCTTGGAAATCCTTGCACAGAAGTGAAAAGTAAATACTACTTGGTGTCTCTTGTGACATGATGCCTCAAAACAGGCGGAAACTATAGTAGATTGCAGCTTTAGTGCTCACGCCATTGAAGAGTCAGTCAGTACTAGTTCTGCTTTATGTAACGTAGTTGCTAGTTAGGTCGCTGCGAAACCCTTCCGCAAGTAGGTGAGTGGGTGTGAAGGGCCTCACGCCCCCGCAGCAGGGAGGCTGGAAAGCCCCCGTGCCTCGGGCGCTCTGCGCTGGAGGTGGGCTGCAGCTTGGGAGACCCATGGCTGAAAACACTTCATTTCACTGGCACAAAATGCGTGACACAGAGGAAGCCCAGCTAAAACAGAAACAGAAGGAAGGCTGGAGAGGAGGGTGAATGGGAAATCAGCAACGCAAACCCTTTCTCTCTCAGCGATTTACCTGGACAGGACTGTTGGGATTATGGCATTCTGTGTCCCAATGCAACTTTACACTTGCGTGTGTGTGTTTCACCTTAGTAAAAACAAAAAGCAACAACAAGAAGGAAGCTTATAAATTTTAAGATCTGAAACAGAGAACAGGTAAATAAAATCCACAGTAAAATGTGGTTCATAGTATGAATTCCATACATCAAATCTCAACACATTATTTTTCTTCTCTTTCTATAAAGACCTCATTAGCGGACAAGTCTTCTATGCACTGAATTGCAGTTTTAGTCATTCTTACTCCCATGAAAATTCATCTGTTCACTACTGAAAGGACTGTCTGGAGAGTGGAACATGCTGTATCCTTTTAAGTGTGCATTTTGTTTAAAGTACTTTAACTTACTAGTTCTCTTTTTAAGGTGCCCTGATTTGTTTTTCCATTTTCTCTCTTTTTTTCCTCTTTTCTTTTTTTGGCAGTGTTGATTTACATCTTTAAATACATACCTCAAAAATTATCCATCAAGTTGCCAGATAGGAAGCCATATAATAATAAAATAAAAAAAAAAAAAATCAGGGATAAACATAGAAAATAAATAGGAATTCAAAAATAGTCACCACACCCTGAGAGCAGGCGGCAGTTTATCAAAAAGCCAAAGCAACTCATTGTGAAGTGGTTTTAATACATAAACAAGTCTCATCTTTAAAGAACTCATTTCACAGTCTATACTTTCAGGTTGTAAAGTTCTGTCCCATGCAATTTTAATATATATATATTTTATGTAAATATATATATATACACACAAAGTTGTAAATTTTCCTTCATTGATTTCATAGGACTTTTTCTTCCCATTTACTTGCTAGATGTCCCTTTCATAAGTGCAAGATTAATGAAGGCATAATCCTATGTGATTACAATGATTACTTCAGTCACATGTAGACGGTGTAACACTCAAGTGTCTGTGTCAAGGCGACGTCTGATTGGACAATGCTGAATTCATTCGGTTTGCACATGGATCATGCGCAACAGAAACAAAAAGTAAAAAGAGAGAAAAAATAAAAAATAAAAATCCTTGGATCAATGTATTGCTTTCTGTGTTCCTATCTCACATTATCTCTGGTCGATGTCCGCTGGAGCTGCCTTGCTTTTGTCGGGGTTCTCCTCCTCAGGCTCCACTTTGTACATTTCCTCAGAGCCCTCCTCGCTGTCGTTCTCCTCCGACTCCGTCAGCAGCTCCTCATCCTTGTACTCTGCCACATCAACCACTGTTCCCAAATGCTCTTTTAGCTTCCCGTGGTGCTTTACGTGGTAACGTTGGTTCTGGAAGAATTTGATGATGGTGTGTTTGGGGAGATCCAGCTGAGCAGAGAGGGTATGAATGGCTTCCTGATCAGGGTAGAGACCTACGTCATGGATAAAGCTTTGAAGGATACCTAGAGCTTCCAAGGATATCTTGGTACGGGATCTTGGCTTTTTGGCACAACTGTCCTCAGCAGGTGGAGGAGGAGCCTCTTCTCTAGGTGGGGAATTCTCCTTTGCAGGCTGGGACTGCTGTCTGTGCAGCACCTATAAGATTAAACAGACAAATACTTCATGTACGTGGTGACCCTCTTTGTGCTTGAGGTAAGAGGCACTTGTACAGGTCTTTACACAGGTAAATAAATACAAATCTAATTTGTATTTATGAAGAAAAGTACTAATTAATATTCATTTCCCACTACCTTTCTTACCGTTAACACAGCTGCACCAGTAACTACAGACTGAAGGGAAAAAGCAATATAAAAGGCAAACAATGCAGGCAAAAAATAAACATAAAAATACAAAATAAGTAATAAATACAAAATGTAGGTAATAAAAAGAAATACTGCCAAATCAAAATTAAGTCAAAAGGCGTTGTAGTCTCGTCGTCATGACTGGCCAGTTGTCCCATCTCAGACCTAAGTCATTCTCCCTCTTTGCTCCTCTTCTTCCCCCTCCTTGTTTCTTCTCATCTTTTTAGATTGAGATGCCATTTCTACAAGATGCCAAGTACCACACAGACCTAATCAAGTGTGAGACTGTGAGGTGATACTTTATCATGAATAATTATTTGGCATTAAAATCCATCACAGCTGCTTTATGGAAGAATATATATACATTAATAGAAGTCCAGAAATGTGATAGGATTTCCCTTCTATCAAGAGTGACATCATGGACAGTTCATTTTTTTTTATCAGAGCTGGCTTAAATCCATCTCTTGAACAGATTTCTCTGTATTATATCTGTATTAATTTCACTAGCTGAAGAGTTTGGAGTTCAAATAATTGTATCCCTCCATTCTGAGAAAGCCTCTAGGCAAACAAGAGTTTCCAGTCCTGTAACAGATTTTCACCAGCAGTATCTCCTTTTCGGCAAGTTTAAAGAAAGCATATAGCTCTTAATCTTCCTAACAGCCACTTTAAATGGCTAAGAAAGGGCCTTGAGCAGCCCTTTTTCCAGAGAAAAAAATACTTGCTCTGAACTGCTAGAAATACAGAGGAACTACATATGCTTTCTTTAAAACCAAATCTATACAAGAGAGATCACCGGCAAAAATCCCCCACAGGATTGAAGGCTGTATTTGCCCAGAGGTTTCTTCAGATGCAGGGAAATAATTATTAGAACTCAACGCTACAGAGCTAACAAAATCAATATGGATAATATTTCCTTCCACAAATAAGAGGGAATTCTGGCTCTTCACCCAAAGAAGAAAATGTCTTTGCTGCAAACTGTAACATCAAGAAAATCAACCCTACATTAAAGCTCTCTAAAGGGAAAAAATAAGAATAAATAACGGAAATTTGTTGAGAACTTGCACTGAATTTCACACACATATAGAGCCCCCAGTAAAATCCTACTCTATTCAAGTTACTAATGCAAGAGGGAAATCCACTGTGGAATATCAGATTGTCAATACATGCAAATAAATAAAATGGCTCTGTGCTGAAGAGCCCTTTATTCATTTTCTTCATCAAATGTTGCTGTCATAATAATTTACAACACCAGCAATCTCCAGTCACCGTTTTTGAAAACAATGTGAAACTCCCCAACAACAGCCCACCACACACGTTTTGCCGAGGAGCCGAACCTGGAGGAGATGCTGTGAAAACAGCCCGACTTGCAGCCTGGGAAAGGGATTACATCTCTCCTGCCCGTGCCTGGTGGCAGCAGGAGGCACTTGGCAGGCAACGAGGGGCTACGGCTCCAGCGACTGCTTAACACCGGTACAAGAGGCAGGACATGGTGTCTATACGAACAGCGTGTACACGTGCAAGAGTGCACGTGTGTGGAGACAACTGCATGTCTTGGTGACTGCAGCACAAGCCACTGCCACTGGCACGGAGCGGTGCTCGTGCAAGTGACAGAAAGCATCTGCACAAGGAGGCAGCTCCGTGGCAGCTCCACACAGTCGCTTAAAAGCAGGTGTTGCCACCAGCGCCAGGCAGGTCTGTACAACTGTGGAAGAGCTGCTCGTGAGCAGAACAACTGCAGATGGGTTTTGGTGCCAATGGATTCATTTTCCTCATAAGCACATAAACACTCCAGGCGTCCAAGAAATGGAGCTAACCAAGGGGCTGGGGGAGAGGAGAAACTCAAATGGAAATGCTGGGTATTCTGTTTTATGTTTTACAACATCTCATGTAATAAAAGAGCATAATGTTCCAATGAACTGAATAGCTCAGCTGCTCTTTGAGCATTTCTTTTTTGTCCATGGATTGTTTTCAAAGAGAAGGAGTGACGTTTCCACATAGAGGCATTACTGATGAGGGTGAGATCCATACCAGCATCAGCAGGGAGCACTGAAAGCAGCAGAGCTGGGCTCACTGGCACTAGCTGAGGACCCAGACCCATAAATTTGTGACACAGCCCCTACCTACATTATCTCCACTGTTGTGCCCTCCGGTCATGTCTCCTGACACCATAAGGCCCAGAACAGCCAAAGAGAAAAGGATTTAACACCACAAACTGCTAGTGAATTTACAGTGTCATATGAAAAACCTCATGTAGCATTGCTAGTCAGAAGCTGAATTCAAGTAGCAGCTAACAGATAGAAACACATCCAGAAAGAGTGTGAATTACTCAGTTCATTCTTGTTGGAAGTTGGAAGTGTTTTTTTTCCCTTTTCAGTTGACAAATAGCATGAGAAATGATACAGCCTGAAAAATGTTACAAGACTTCCAATCAAATATAATGATGAAAAAAATCCCAACAATACAGGATCAGCAGCAGTAAAATGTTTAATTTGAAGGAGATGAAGAGATGCCTACAGCATCTATAAAGCAATCAACCAAAGAGGGCCGAGAGCGGGAGGGAAAGAATAATTTTACTTAACCCTTCCTTCTCTGGAGTGACCTCTCCAGCCTTTTCTGAAGAGAAAAATACATAACCCCAGAGGTTATCAGTGTAAAAAATTAGAAAAAAGTTGTTTTTTATTTGCCTTACTGTTTTCTTAAATAACGCAAAACCCTAAAGCTACTTTTATGCCACATAAATCTTATGATTTCACTGACTTCTAGGGGCTTGCTCCAGATTTCTAGTGGCATTAACAATGGATTTCAGTGATATGACATTATCCATATACAGAGACAGACATGGATAAATGTGCAGAACTTCCTTCAGATTTAGGCTGTGACCAGTTTTGTATCTCCTTTCAATAATATGAGCTATTTAGTACAACGGTGCATGCTTTTCTATGGGAAATAGATCAACGGTTGAGGCACATGATACAATACAAAATCTAAATTACCTTTATGTTAAATATTTGCTTTCAACTACATTTGTAAAATTCACTGTTTGATTTGGGCAATTTGCTTACTTCATATCTGGCTCTGCACGTCGCATCCTTGTAAAGGAAACTGTCCATTTTTGGCAGTTTCAGACTTTCAGATTTTCGGGTCATTATTACACTCTTAAATCTCCAGGTTAAAATTCCATTGACGTCATGCACAGTTGTGCACACCCTGCCATACACTTTGTATTTTGGGTCAGTGCTGTTCTGCTTCTGTACTGCAAAAAAAGGAAACCCCACCGATTCTTTCATCATTAAAGTACAGGCTACAGTGCATTTTCCAGCACAGCTAAACCCTCCCAAATTATGGTCTGAACCTACCACTAAACACCCTGCATATAGAGGGCTTCAAAGAAAAGGTATAAAAATGATGGCCAGACGCAGCTTTCCTTTTCCCAAGCACAGCTGGCACTGGGCTCACAAGGCGCACACACCAGCGTAGGCACACCCTGCCCTCTTTTCCCACTCACCTCTCCCTCCTCTGTGCCTTCCCCAGCGCAGCCCCAGGGCTGCCTTCCCCTCAGCCCACCCTCCTGCCAAGTTCAGCTCGCCGATCCGCCACCCTCACTGTAAAAGCCTCTGTGGGCTCCTGCCGTCCCACCTCTGCTTTCCACCCTCCTTCGCCCTTCCCCACTGCTCCCTGGCCACAGGTGGGGCAGCCTCCTCCTCCACAGCCACCACCATCTGGAGCTGACTTCCCCTTCCCTTCCACCCTCCCTCCCTCACCGTCTCCCCATCTACTTTTGAATCAAACGTGAAGACATAGATTTCCTTCCATGCCCACAGGACTTATTTTTTCCATCCCTTCAAGAGATTTCATTTTTAAACTCTACAGGCATCACCATGTTCTCAGCATTTCAGAACAGAGCGTGTACAAAAGATGCTGCTTTATGGAGTTTCATTCAGGTAGACTTTAACCTTATAGACAACCTCATTTTTTCAAACAAATTAACCAGCCCTGGCAGAAAACTTGCAAGAAAACTAATATGATGGAAGCTGACTTTAAAAGATAAAATGACTGGTCTTAAATCGCACTGTACTGAAATATGATTTGAAGGCCACAATGAAAACCAGCTGGAAGCCATGTGTAAAATATAATAGTACATGCCTACAGGGAAGGAAGTGAGATATTGAATGATTAAGTTTAGGAGAGTATATAATGTAGTGTATCATTACGGGAGTGATCAGGATTACTTGTAATAAGCTAAGGGTTTGTGGTCTTTCTAAAATCCAAAGCCAAGAATTATTGGGGGGGAAGGGATCACCGCACTGCTTCGCATGGATCCACTCCCCGCGTCTGGGGACATGCCTGCAGGAGAAACCTGACTTTGGCAGCCTGGGACAGCCACATTCCCACAGAAAAGAGAGGTGAGCGAACCCAAACTGAATGAATGTCATGTAATTGCAGTCTCTGTCTGCACTGTATTTAATTTTGGCTGCATTCACTATCCCACTGACGTTCGCTTGCATTTCTACCCACTTTCTAGCTAGAACTAGACACGTGAACATGGTGAATCACTAAGGGGAGCCAAGCGAGATGCTGGAGCAGGGTATGCACATGCCCTCGTGCACCCACTGCCAGCAAGGCACCAGCTAACAACACTCCATGAAACGCAATGTTTTGTTGCCTTTACAGCCATTGCAGCAGATTAGAAACAGGAACTGCATTCTACGTGAAAGCCCCAAACTCTTTTGTTTCATGGTGTCGTTCTGTTGTTCCCTTTGCAGACAGGATTAGCCATATGAGCTCCTTTCCAACAGGTTTTGCTGAGATGATGAGGTGCCCCTTACTATGAAAAATGCCAAAAATGTAAGATTCTTGGAAGATGAGATTGTGGATTTGCAACCGACGCTGCCCTTCGGTCTACCTTTCCATCTTCCTTCATCACATACACTGCTCTCACAGCCCACCATGACACTGTATCACACCAAAAACTTTCATGCCAAAGAGAGCAAGGTTTTAGCCTGCGTAAGGAGCCCAAAATCAAAGCCAGAGAGAATGCCCGCACTTTGCAAAGCATAGGTTCAGAACATCTAACACCAGCCACCCATTATATCCCTTACAAGCATTCACGACTAGTCAGCAGGATTTGCCACCAATTGGACTTCATGCAAAAACTGCTTCATTGCGTACTTGGCAATGTAAGCAAGCCCTTTGGAAAAGCTCCTTCCCAATGACTCACTAAAGTCAAAGAGAGGGTGGGGGACGAGCCAAAACAAGGTGTCCAGCTGCACTTTACTGAGACCGTTAGCTAGAATACGCAACACTTTACCTTTGCAAGCCAAGGGCTCCCAGGCAGCACTGTCAGTGCCTAGCTATCACGCTAAGAGTTTACTTAAGAGACAACCTCCACCACCTTTCAAAGAAATCTTATACTAGAAGGATGTACTGTCTGTCCCTTGTAGCAGATCTTGTAAGATCTGCTTATAATATAATAATAATCTGTGGGAGTTCATTTATTCAAACAAACAACCTTAACACCCGCTACCCCCAGTCTTTGGCAGCTTATCTTCATATACAAAAATGTGCAAGAACAGAACAGAACAAACTGCTGCAATAAACAAGATTGCACCCTGACAGCCTCCCAGTCCGGGGGTCACACTGGCAAGAGCATTAATTAGACACAACCACTGTGCCAAGACACTTTACAGGTTTACTAGGAATGTCTGTACAAGAAACTGTAGCAGAAGTTACAACTTGCACCTGTGTTCATTTCTTTCCTTTTAAAAATGTGGTTGTAAGACTACCATTTTTTTTTCCTTGCAAAAATATACTCATTTAGGTAAATGTTGCAACACTAGTCCCAGCCCTAGATGAAGTATTTTCTTTGGGCTCACTCTCACAGTGGTGATTTCACACCTTGACATCATAAAGCTGTGTTAAAGACTGTGGTTTGGTTTTCTTGCTTTTCTTGGATTATACAGTATCCTAAGGTCAAAACTCAGGAAAATCCAAAACTGTTATTAAAAAAGAAAAAGTATCTATGAAGTGATGACAAATTGCAGACTACAGGTGTTAGATTACATTTTGACTCCAGGCAGGTTTAATATACTTTAGTTTCCTTTTACAATTGCCCTTAGCAGGTACTGTTATCAGTAAGGGATTTAAAAAAAAAATACGGTACTCAATAAAAGAAGACCGTGTCAAAAGAAATCAATATGAGCGTGCAAAATGGTAGGAAGTCTGACATGGATAAATATGTTCCCTTTCATCTAACTTCAGTCTGAGCTTCTTTTAATTTTGTAACTCAAATACTAGCAGCACATCCTGTGCATTTTCCAATGCAGTTTAGTTACTGCTTCACAAGAGTAAACACCATTATTACAGATAATTATAATACACGTTTGTGATATGATGTGCCACATCTCATGCAAGCCAGACCAAATCTTTACGAGCTGTTGGCTAGAACAGATTTTAACTCAGGAGCCCCGGGTCCTATTTAGCTGCAAAGACAAAGCAGCTACAGAGCAAAAAAATCCCCTGAATATTCAGGTCTTTCCTATCACTGTTCACCTGCTATTGACCACCACTGGAAACTGAATATTGGATCAGACAAATCCTACGTCCTAAAACGCTCAGCTCTGAGGTATGATTCCTTCTCTGAGCCACGCAAAAAGAGGAATAAGAGGGAAACAAGAAGAAAGAAATGAGTTCCACAGGGAATCCAAACTCAAAGGCAAGTTTGTTTTCCAGACTGGAATGTGAGCTTGTTGAAGCGATTCATTTCAACATCTTTGGAGCACACTCTCCACATTCTTCCCTTTGCTTTACGGCGGTCGTGTTGCTTAAGGGCAGGAAATAGTGATCTGAAAACATGGCAAGCACTGAACAAATACCCAGTCTCTGAAACAGCGGCCCAATCCTGCAGTTCTCCTCCAGGATCAAACTGTCAAAAATGGTCAAAGAGGAGTCAAAAGAGACAGCAAAGAAATGAAAAACTGAAAAGAATAGCAAAACTTTCAGCTGTGCATTGCATTTGCTACCACACAAAAGTGATAAGCATAAGCATGAGCAAAATCAATTAATCTTGACTTAAGGGTGGGGGGGGAAGGTGCCTGCCCCCTCTACCCTCAGCACACACTGCTCCCATTAATGCTAACAGGAGCTTGGCATGCATCAAAGAGAAAATACACCACAAAACATTTTTAAGAGCTATCATCACTGGAGATAAAATATAAATTACAGCCTGATTACAATGCGCTGCTAAGAGGCTGCATGTGCAGTGTAGCTCACAGTGACAACTGCAGATGACCAGATAACTTTCGGACAGGTCTTAAGGTTACTGTAAAACATCTGTGCGTAGAAATCTGTTCTCATCTTTGCTTTCCCTTCCCAGAGCTGTGGAACTGCTGTCTGCACAGTTGTTCGAAGAATGTTTACAAATCAGCTTGACAAAGAGAAAAAAAAATGCTGCCATCACTTGACCACAATCATGATCTTATTCTTCAGTAATGCGTGGTTTATTTCCCTTTCCTGATCTCTGCTAATAGACAGCACGTGCCTACACAATAGCCAGTATTTTGTCTGTATAATGTTAAAAAAATAAATCACAAAATTCTGACAATGCAGAGCAATGTCCCGGTGTTTCCTGGGGTAACTGTTCTCTCTCGAATGCTAACTCAACTCTTCCCACAAAAGCACAGGCACAACTTTCATTACTGTGCAAGTGCCTGAGAACTGGCTGATTTTATGGGCTAGCATAAATGAGCTCATGCTGATGAACGTTAGTGGATTAGCTTTGAATTTCCCATCTTTGGCTGGTTTAAGCCAGATTCTTAGCTTTACTGCATAGTAACTGTGCAATAGTGAACATCCCTTTCTCAAGTATCTAGCTGCAGCCTGGCAGTGTCGTAAACAAATACTGTTCAGCCCACAGGTGGAGCCGGCACATACCTACTGTATAAATACGCAACAGGCCAGCTTCATTCCGGCTTCTGCTGGCACAAGCCAGGGTGCTGGTGACAGAGAGGCCGATGTGGCCAGGAAGCGTTGCACAACGCCTCTGCAGACTCTCTCCTGAAGGCATCGGTGATGGATGGCTCCATTGTCTGGGGATGGGGCATGGCCAGCACAGCTGGCATGGGGCTGGCTTGCTGCATCCCCCGGCAGGCAGGCAGGACTCTGCCGGCCTCAAAGAAGCCAGCACAAGCCTCTCTCGCCCGTAACCTGCAGTGGTGAGGCAGCCTCCCCTGGCAAAGGAAAAAGCAACAGCCCCATAAAGGTCAGCACTGCTCTACTGCATGGTGACACTAACTGGAGTCCCACCCAGGTGGGACTTTCAACGTGTGTGTGCATCCAGGGCCTCAAAACATTCCAGTTAAGTTACCTTCTTCAGAACAAGACCGTGAGCTTTGTGGGCCTCTGACTTGGCACTTCCATGCTTTCTCTTGCAGCCCTAGCAAGGCTCACCGGGGTGTTACTGCATGCACAGCCCAGCTTGGCAGCTTCCAAGCGGAGCCTAAGCTTGGTTGTGGCAGGAGGGACGGTCTGCCAAAGATTTCAGATTGATCCTGAATTTCCCTGTCCCAACCCTGCTAATCCTAATAAGGAGCTGGCACAATGCCACAGGAACTAAGGAAGTAACAAAAGGCTTTTTGGTTTGCTTTATTTCAGACAAAAAACTTCTGGTATCCTCTGCATTTTCTTGTTTAATTAACACTACACACGTTCTCCTTTCCATCCAGAAAATCAGAGTATGAGCAAGATCTTCCCTGAGAAGCCCCAACCTACAGCAACGCTTAAGGTCAATCCCTAAACCCCTAACTATGGTGGCATGAATGGCGCCACTATAATCATGCTGTTTTCCAGTCACTCAGATCAGGAGTAGGCACCGAATTATTTCAGGAAGGATATGGTTGGATTAGACACTGGATTCTGGGGGGAGGGGTAATTATTTGTCCCATCAAACTGTTTTAGGTCCTCACAGATGGCTATTTGGGGTTCCAGGAATACCCAACTGTACTGTTAATTTTTACAATGGGGGCAGTTAGAAGTCAGGAGAACCTGACTGTTATGGTTAGTGAAAATAGTAGATTTGTGCTGATAAAACACTACTCAGCATGTTTTTTGCTTTCTGGACGTAACCACCAATGCACTTAATAACAGGACTTGAGCAAACTATACTGTGTGAATCAAACACATAAAAGTATAAATATTCCTTTTTTTAGAAAGTAAGTCTTAAAAAGTGCATTATAATCAACTACCATGGTAAAAGGCAAAATATCCAGCATTACCACACTTGCAACTGGCATAACGTGCTTTATTATACCCTTAGCTTGAAACCGGGTAAATAAAAATCAAATGACCAAAGTACACTCTGCCCCATAGAGTAGGGCGCTGCGGACAGGAGGCCTTGGAGAACTAGATCTGAAATCCTTTGTCTTCCTGATTACACTCTGCAAAAGGCGGGCACGTCTGGGAGACCAAGGAAGCTACGCTGCATAATTCCTTTTGATGGCTAGCTACTCTGACTTGCACCTTTTTTGCGGGTTATGGATGCTGGAAGAAAAAGGCTTTATGGA
Source organism: Chauna torquata (assembly GCA_013399475.1). Lineage (NCBI taxonomy): Eukaryota > Metazoa > Chordata > Aves > Anseriformes > Anhimidae > Chauna > Chauna torquata. Next base: position 284,156 of record VXAL01001835.1, read on the forward strand.
AAGCCTCCTACCAGCAGCACCTGCAGTTTATCTTCATGGTACTAGAAAATATGCAGTTGGAAAATAAAAGGTACTTGTTCATTTTTAATAAAGCTGTTTACTATATGGCCGGTAAGGTAGTAGTATTAGGACGAAACAGAACAAGACATTGTGTTGTGGCCATCTCCGGCACTACCGCTGCCTGCTGGGGAGAGCTCTGCTGACTGCTCAGCCCTTGGTTGGCTACACACACCTAATCGCAGAGGAAAGATCAAACTTAACACAAGCCTGCAGCTTGTGTAGATCTGTGTGTAAGACACCCCAGGCTTTTGCTAGAAATGTGAAACGTCATTCCTCGCTTCATTAAGATGAGAATTGTGTGGCATTTTTCAGTCAAAAATCTTACTTTCAGTCAAAAGTTTTGACTGAGTGACATCAAAGTATTGCCTAAATAAGGTCTACTTTTCCAAGCCATTCGCCTAGGGGGAGGGGGAAATATTCTGACAAAGTTCAAGCAGTCATTTAGGCATTTTTCATGAAAGAGCATATTCTGGCTGCTTTTATTCAGAACAACTTTTGCCCTTCAAATTCTCCCTTTCTATTTTCCTTTAAAGCGTTATGTTGCACTAAACTGCTGCAATCCTTTTTTTTTTCCTTCCTATTTTAACTGAAAATAACAACTTAAAAAGCACCAACTTATTTTTTTCTTTCAGTATTTTAGAAATGTCAGCAACCTCTTAAACTTGGCTCAAACACTTCTGTAGCTCTAGGCTGTACCACCCAAGGAACAGAAGCTCACAGTCATCGACTTACCTACAAACTTCACAGTCGCCTTTACAAAGGGCAGTACTGATGGGAAAGAATGAAATGTAACACACTTTATAAAAGGAACTGGATGTGAATCTTTCCTATCTCAAAATCCAGTAAAGCTTATGATTTTTATTGCATGTGGGAGTCTTTTGGTCTATGTAATTAGCAGCTTGGTCAGTAAGTCTGATAAATCCAGAAAGTACCTTTGAATATACTCTGGCGAGAGACATCTTGGCGTGAAGCGTGTATGTTCCAGCTGATGGCCAAAGGGACACACATGTATGGGGGCTCTCATCCATAGTTCTGCTCCATCTCACCATACTTTGTTCCATTCTCTCCAGAAAGAACGGATCAAAGCCTCTCTTATCTTTTAAATGTCCCAGAAAACGAGGTGTCATCTCAAGACTATTCCCCCTCACCTTTCTGACACTCGTGAACCCAAGAAATTTACAACCCACCTCAGTCAGGGAACTGGACTGAACTTAAATGGATCCCAAACAGAGCAACATGGCTTTCTTAAGCCTAATCTCATTTAAACAAGGGGATAACAGGGGTAACATTATTCCGAGTCAGCAATGCTTCCTCAGTGCTAATCAGGCCATTAAAAAGGCATAAGCAGTTTGTTCTATGCCGATGGACAAAGACAATCACAGAAATGAATGAAACCCAGGGCAAAATTAGAGATTAAAAGTAATAATACTCCTTTCAGCAAACGACAATCTGAATGCATGGTAAGTGGCTAAAACACAAAATCAATGCAAGATCTAGAGACAATAAAAAAAGTCTCCTGACTGAAATGTAGATTAAACTAGGTCTGGTACAGAAGTATTTCCTTCACAGGGCAGTACTCACTGCCATCGGGAAACCCAAACCCCTTTGCTGCAAACAAGGGCTGCTGCAGCTGACCCTCCCTCGTCTCACTGAGGGAAAACACACGCTCAAAGTCAACAGTTGGAGGGAAATGAAGAAAAACCCAAACACGGCAGACTTGCTAGGAGAGACTTCCATGTAGGCTCCCTCCCCAAACAAGCAGATGGTTTCCAGTTAGTCAAGGTCAGGGACTGCCCGTGTGGTTTCCTGCCTGCTTGCCTTTGTAGCTTATCTAGATCTCATCAAGATACGCAGTCCGAAAAAATTAGAATGGCTAAGTACAGAAATTAGGGAAACTAAATACAAATGAGCCTTGGTTTGCACTTGCGCTGAGGAGCAGGGGAATCTGCGCCCTCGGCTCACCTGCAGCAGGGCCGGGCGTGAGCGCCGCGGTGCCACCCCCCTCTTGGGGCTGCGGCACAGCTGGGTCTGGTCTCCTCATGCCGCTGCGCACGCCCAGCCACCAGAGCCGTGCCGAGCGCTATTCAAAACACGGGGAAACAGCTCAATTGCTTTGAAAATACTCCCGACATTGGTCCACAACCCTGTCAGCCTTAACCATGCTGCTGGTGCCCGCCGGCAGGCCAGCCCTGCAGTGTACCGCCGGGGCTCAGAGGGCAGCCAGCCTGTCCCCCTGGTCCCAGCCTCAGGCCGTGGGCTGCAAGCCTCACGGAGCGTGAGGGAGCCCCTGCCCAGAGCTCAGCAGGGCCCCGGCATGCTCCCACGGGGATGCGGTGAGCCAGGCACTGGGACTGCGACGGCCCCAGCACCCACTCCCGCCTCCTGGCCACGCTCGCAGCCCTCAGTGGGTTGCACACACGCAACGCACTTCCACGTGTACTGTAATGCTCCAGTCAGACGCTGGCTCTCGCGATGCCGTGCATGGGAGCAAAGCGAGAATCCAACCAGGAATGTATGCATAAGTTACCATATGGAAAGGGCATTCTCAAATTAAACTCTGAAAACCAGATGAGATCTGAATAAAGGACAGTTTCACTTAAAGAAAATCTCTGAGGTCAACCAGCAATTAACTGAAAGGTTCTGAATTGAATACGCTATTGACTGCTCTCACGTCAGACAGCTTCCTGTTTATTATACCTTATGGGCTGTCTAGGTGCCAAGACATTAAACTGTCAATAATCTATTAATACTAAACAGCTCCTCCCTCCTTACTCCCCCATGCAAATACTCTTAGGCTACAAAACTGCATGAAAAAGATGCAAATTTTTGAAGTGAGAAGGGAATGAGATTTTTTTAGGATATTTCTTTCCTTGGTTCCAGCTTAAATGTACAGCAACATTCATAAACAATATAACATGCAATCTATAACTACATGGAAAAAATTGTGTTAAAAAAAAATCAGACATGATTGAGACCATATCCTGAAATGTGGCTTTCCTTTCCAAGCCATCTTTTAACAGTCTAAGTTAAATTTAATTAACAATTTACAACAAGGAGAGAGAAGTTATTTAAAGACAGGCCTACAGGTCCTTAACATTCAGTGTCTGGGAAACAGTTGTATATAAAAAAAAAGTTTTAATGAATTTAATAGAGAAAAGCACTTTAATTAAATGCTGTCAAAGAGGATTGTATTAATGACTGCACACAAAGGAATTTAAAGCAAGCCAAGTATATTTAGCAAATAGGAAGTAGGCTTTCAGAGGCTGTAACTATTTATGTTTCTGCCATTGCAATGTATCTAGATCACATTGCCAATTGAAAGCAGTTATGCTATTAGATATGATTTTATTTATTATGGATTATTAAAATTTCAAACACTGCAGGGAATACATTTATTTCACTTCTAGAATGAAAGAACAAAGATATTTCCTGCTTGTTCAGTACGAGGAAAAATAGAAGAGGAAATAAATAATAAATAATAATAATAACTTAGCACTTAACCAGTGAAGTGTTGTCCAGACAAATCTTTTTATGGGGCCTGTTGAGTCCTGGAATTTTAGCATGTCTCTTTCTTTCTGCTACAACTGGATGGATTTGCAGTTGCCACTGCAGCCTCTCTCAACACAGCGTAGAAGAAGAGCAAGCTCTTACTCCTCATGGGCAGAAACCCATTGTATCCTGCGGTAGCACAATGTACTTCTGCGATATCCTGCATGTTTCAAATCTAAAAATTACCCAAACCCCAACAAATAAAAAGAAATCTAGGTTGCCAAGCTTTTCGCAAGCAAGACTGAGGAGGTCAGGGTTTTCCAAACCTAACCAAGAGACTTAGCCTCATCATTCTCCTAAAAACCCATGCAAACTATGGGTCTGGATTAAGCCTTTTTGCAGAATGTGCTCTCCTTCCTCAACACCCGTGTGACAGGACTTGTGGCAGGAAAGAAAGGGGCTCTTCATAGTCCTCCCTGTCCATGTGCCTTGGATCAAATGGGCATGGTCTAATAAAAGAATAACCCAAACCATAAATTTGAGAAAAAACAACTAGGAATTTCAAGGATGCCAACATTATTTTGCACTATGATGGTACAAATACTGTAAAACTAAAATTGGTCCAAATTGGAAACCAAGGAATGTTTTTTGACACGAAGTTAATGAGATGGCAGGGTCTATACTATCCAGGATAAGTTCTATGATTTACCACATCCTTTTTGCCATATGTACTGGTAAGAGGTTAATAATGATTTTAGATGTTTCAAACTTTCGAATGCTCCACGAGAGGCACCTTATATGTGCTTGTATTCCTTGGTTTCTGGACACCACGTCTTTTTGATGTTAGGTACTGCAATTTGAGTTAGTCTCAAATTACTGGTCAGTGGTTTTAAAATGTATTTGTTTGTATTTAAACACTTTTTTTAATGTTCTAATTCAAAACATGAAGAAGTAAGCAGAACTGGGGGAAAAGACACTGGAAAGGAGGCACAAGGCAATACCTACTTCCTTTCACATGAGTAACATCACAAATAGCGAAGTTCAATTTTCTAAATACTTTATCTGATTTTTGCTTAAGACTTTTATTAAAGTCATGTGTGATGTGTGTTCAGAATGTAGCCTTTGTTGTTCCACAGCTAGGGATCTTGCAAACAGCTTCGCTTTGTCTGTGCCAAGATATTTTGGAGTATTCTTTGAAACACTGTAAGCATAGATGACTGTGAGAAAAAATATGTGCTACTGTACTTCTGGATACTCGATGTGTGAGAATAGTGCATACACACAGAAACATTTCCTATTTCGATCTGTAATTCCTATAAAAGTCCATACAAACATAAAACAACTTACATACACAGCAAACTATCCCTGAAAAAAAGCATATCCCTGCACATATAGCAGTCTCCGGGTATTTCCAAAAAAAAAAAAAAAGTCTGCACCAATGAATTTCTGAAAAGAGTGGCCCAGGGTAGAGGACCAAGCATCTATTTCCTGCTCTGTCATAGCCTAACTCCCAGCACTGCCCAAGAAGCTGCACAGTCTCCTTGGGGGATGCTGTGCAACATGGGAGGAAGAGCAGCTCATTCGCTTTCTGATATCTTTGGGGGACAAAGAGTGCAATGTCCTCTGATAGCACAGTACAATATTGTTTCCCTCCTCATGTAATTTTTATAATTGCTTATCTGTACACAAAGGCCAGCTCCAATGATCTGGGGCTCTAACTTTATCCTAAGATTTCTGTAAGGAGCCTGAGAATAAAATGCTGCCTACAACCAGTAGCCTATAAACACACAGCTCTAAAGCTTGATATTATCACTTATATGCAAATGTGAGGAAGAGAAAGCATTCAGGGAACATAAAAATTAAATGAAAAAGAGCAATGTTTTTAACTGCAAAAATTTTCCAACATAAATGGAATGGAGGCTTGTCCAGCCTTCAAGATTTGCTTGCTGCCAGCCAGCATAAGCTTCAAAGGTTACGTGAATTTAAAGAGCTTTATTTAGTGATCTTGCTCCGGTTGTTTGCTCATCCTCAACCCACCATGATTCTTTACAACACTGGCAGCTTAGCATTTATAACAGGGCCAGCACTGGAAGAAATGAGGGCTAAATCTGGTCAAATTGTGTGTGCAAGGCAAAAGGGTGAGATGGCAGGGGCCAGAGCTACAGTGATGTAATTTGCTAAAAAGACGACCTGTCAGAGTAACATCAATGCAAATCACCACCCTGCTGATTCCTGCCAAGTCTCCGCAGTATTAAATCTGCACATTCAGATTTTAAACGGATTTCTGCCTCGAGCAACCCCCTGTGGGAGCCAGGGCAGCAGGAACAGAACTGCTGCGGGGCAGCCCTGCACAAACGCCAACCAGCAGACAGCTCCCTCGCTTAAGAGTCCCACCTCACCCCTGTCTCTGTTCTCAGTTGATCCTGCACCAAATGAAAGCTGTCCGGGAGCAGATGGCACTGAGGTGGCCTTACAGCTCCAGGAGTCTGAACAAATACCAAAAGGTGCATGGTCTTCTGATGTACTGGGGACTGCTATACAGGAGATAACTTTGGCAAGACTTAAAATTGCTTTCTCAGAAAAAAAACAGAACTAGCTCGTTGATCTCCCATTTCTAGGATTAAATTAAATAATAAACCTAAATTAACTTCAGAGCAGAAACAGTATTGCTTTAATTGCAAGTGCAGTCCTCACTATCATTATAAGGGGAATCACAGGCTTAAAGTTAATAAAAATCAGCAGCACTTTTCAGCCACATTAGATATCCACACTAAACAGAAACAGCTGAAAAGGCGCAGTAGGTAGGTTTGGCTATAGCATTCAAAGCTCAGTCGCTTTCCACTGCAATTGGAATAACTATCAATCATAAGAAACTCTATCGAATACCTTGGAGTCTAATACAAGGAGTTCATTGTCGGATATGTGCTCCTGTTGCTTTTGTCAAACCTCGTGCAAGGCTTCTGAGCTACCGCAGCCTGCCAGGAAAATGGTGGGCACCAGAAGGTGCAACAAGCAAGTGTGCATTCAGATGGAAAAGCAGAGTGTGCAGCCACGGCTTTTGTTACCAAAAGCAGTGTGTCTGGCTCCAGGGCACGGGTACCGGAGCAGTACAACAGAGCAGTTCGGAGGTGGCAGCCCTTGGAGAGTTTCGCATGTACTGCTTTCTGTGGGGGCACGGCCACATCTTCTAAACGGCCCAGTGCATCTACCCTGCCTTTCAGAGAGTCACTCTTGTTTCAGTGATTTTTCAATGGTTTAGACTGAAAGGAGACACCAAAATGGACTGTTATTGTCTAATTTGGATAAGAAAGAGAGAATGGAGCTCCAGAAAATGTCACAATTGAGGAAAGTAGATATTGTCCACTCCCAAAATTGACAGGTCTAGTTCTGACATGTATTTTCCCCTGTAGCTCTAAATGAAAGAGAAAATAAATATTCCAGTTGCAGCCCACTCAAACCAAAGCTCTGAGCTTTCCAAGTGGAATGAATAAACCTGTGATACAAGTACCTCTAAAAGTCCATCTGGGCTTGCTGGGTACAACTTGTCTCACCAGTCTTAATTACCCGGTCTGAGCAGACATCATCTCCAACCATGGAGTAAGGAGATGGGGGCAAAAAAAAGCAGTGGGTATGATTTATGGTCTTTTGGATGCAGAGAAATGACCAACAAGCAAAAACAAGAGGCTGCAGCCATTAAGAATGAACCACAGGACCACTTCCCCACCCGCACCCCCTCCCAAAAAAAAGACAAAAGAGAAAAAAAAGGTCTAGATAAAACAGTAAGCACCAAGTCAAACAGAGAGCTACCATGGTTTGGGAAAGAATTTTTTGTCTGAGTTTCTCCGACAACCCTGTTCTGACTTCCTATATGTGAAATCAACTGATGTAAAACACACAAACATAGTGAAAACTCACTGTGTACACCATCCTATAGATTATTAAGCACACTATGTTCCTCTATGGAATAACACAGCTTTGCTTCACTCATCATCTAGGACTGCCCAAGTATTATTAATTAATATTTTTTAAGAAAAGAAATTTTAAGCCTCACTGTTTTCCCCAGCTGCATGCTATGTATTCTGTGACCCATGAACTCTACGATGTTGTTTAGATTCGTATATTTCATTAGGAAGCAAGACTGTGGTGTTCATTCCCTTCTTTATTACTTCTAGAAAGAGAATACGAAATTAGTTTCATTGGATTGCCATCGCCACTTGCCTTGACCCATTTTTACTAGGGGCCCATGTTCTTTTCTTTTGTACTTCATTGTCGTTTCTAAAATATTTGCTCCTTTCCATCCCTCACAAAATGACAAAATTAGTATTTCATTTACTTCTGCTGTATGTTATTTTCTGCATATTTAAAGAAAGACCACAATGTTTGCAGTGAACACACAATACAAAAGAGCTTTCCTACAGCTTTCTGCTATGTCTTCTTTTATTTTCTAATGTTCCTCCATGATTTATGATCTGAACTATTATAAATTGCCAGATTTGTCTAAATCAAAGCTTCTGAGAAAAAAAAAATGTGGAGGGATGTCATTTTAAAAAAGTGACAAAAGTAACAGAGTATCAGAAAGCATGTGAAAACAATTCCTGTTTCTTTAAAGTCAACATTTGACTGCTCTTAAATCAATACGTACCACAAGAGCCTATCCAACAGCTTATGCAGAAAATGAAAAGCAAGGTTTCCCTGCTTTCTGAGTAGCAGGTACTTAGCAGCAGTGGTGGCTCATTACTCCGGAGAACTGGCTTATCTATCCACCTTAACACCCCAGAGATGACAGCTTGATTCATCGTTTTCCCAACTGAGTCAGGTTTCTCTGCCCCAGCAATTAACAATGAATTAGCACTATATTAAAGTGCCAGGCAAGATGGTTATTCTCTAGAGTGGTCACCTCGGACACAGCAGACGAATACTGGGAGAAGAGAGGGAAATTAGATTTACTGTGTCCCAGCATGTCTGTAACAAACACCAAATCCCTGGTCAGCAACAGGAAGGGTCTGTAAGCACCTCTCAGCACTAACATGCCAGAAAGCTCCAATACCAGCGAACAGCCCGGGAACGGGGGGATTTTTCAAGGGATGGAAAAAAGTACGACAGGGTACCCTTGCCTTTGCAGAGCAGGAAGCTGAACACAGAGGTGTGAGGACTGCTTGCTGCAAAGTGACTGCTTTGCATGGAGTCTGTCCAGCAGATCTAAGTAAGAAGAGCCAGGCCAGGCCAGACCAAGGTTCCAGCCAGGATCCCACACCTGGTGGAAGAGGATGAGAACAGGGCAAAAATATAATAATGCTTTCCAGCATGCCCTCCCATCCTCTAGGAACCTGGGACTTGAGCACTCTGTAAATCAGAGGTGGAGTCCTTGTGGTATGCAGCTAGGCACAAGCTCACAGGTCATCTTTGTCCCACGACAGCACCTGGTGATTTCAACATTGCACAAAACAGGAGGGAGAAAAAGCCACTTAGTGCACTCCTGAACTTCCTTAAAAACCAAGCACATGGCTGTGGCGAGCTGCGCCTGCATGCACAGCAACGTGTAGGTGTAGTCTGGACACTCTGCAACCAGCATGTGAAGGAAAATCCATGTTCCAGCACGTCCATATGGTCACACCCGACACTGCCAGCGAACACAGCCATGTCACAGAGCTCCACAGGGCTCAGATTTTATGACTCCTCAGCACAATAACAAATAAATCAAGTGTGCAGGGAAGAATTCCTTGTGCACTGAGCTTCCACTATAGACATTTTTTATTTCAGAAACAGGAAAATATTTAACTAAATAGCTTAATATATGGTTGACAGGAAAAATCTAATCGGAAAACATTTCTTTCTAAAGCACCAAGCCTAAAACTAAACAGTGAGGTAGTATCTAGTGATACAGAGCAGAGGGCAAGAACCTGCCACAAGAGAAACGCCAACCCCTTAAACATCAAAAGCCACATTCTGTCCAGCTGATCTTCTGCAGCAGTACTACAACTGCCCCACGCACACACCTTGCCAGTACAGTACAGAAGCCATACCCAGCCTTGGGGTGATTCCCTCACTGAAGGTGTGCCCAAGCCCACAGTCAGCACGTGAACTACACAAAGCTCATCACAATGAAATCTTTGCTGCAATTTCCAAGAAACTGTACCATGAAAAGGCTGGAACTGATCTACCCATTATCTTTAGCCTGGCTGTACCTCTTGTGATGACAGCTGGGAGTTTCTCCCAGGTCCTTTGGCCTGATGGAGGGGTGTCCCCAGCCCAGAGAGGGCTTGATTGCAGTGGCAGGGAGCTCTGGCAGCAGCATGGGGCAGCCCGATTTCAGGCTCTCCCAGTCTCACAGCTGAAGGAGCTGAAGTCTCAAGCATGAGGCACAAATTACTGAACACATGGCAAATCCGTCAGAACAGAGAGAAAGAAGGGGGTGGGCAGAGACAGAAAGCAGTGGTAAGAGGCTCTTGCTTGCTTCAGTGTTACAGCACTACACCTGTTGTTATTTACAGCACTGCTACTCGTGCCATCTTCAAAGGACTATCATCTTGACAGCAACGCTGCAGGTAAGGGCTTGATTTACAGTGCATTTTTCACTAACAAAATCTGCAAAGCGAAGTAGGTCAGTGACTGCAGCTCTGTTTCCAGCCCCTGCTACAATGCAGCCCAGCACCACAGCAGACGTTCTGTACCCGCCACTGCTTTGAGAAGGAAATGAGAGTTGCTTTCCCACTTGACGCTACAGAGGGAATTTTAGACAGGCAGAATGTAATTACTCAGCCTGGAGTTTGGCCAGGAGTTGAGCCCAAGACCCCTACCCTTATGTAAAGTGTCACAAAATCTCCAGTGACTGCAAGTGTGAGGACCTCAGTTTTACTTCTCTTGCTCCTGTCATTGATTCTTCATGGCTAATTACCTAATAGTGACCCTTGCAGCAAAGCCAAAAAACAAACCTTGCTGCCTGAAACAATTCAAGTCCCAGAGACCAAAAACTACACAAAAATTGCTTGGTGCAGGGTATCTTTTGACAGTAGGGAGCAGGTGGACAGCAAGCCTCCTGTGTCTTGCACTGTTAGCGTGCCATGCAGAAGCCTACTGGGGTTTTTGGATGGGCAAACATAGCTCTAAAATGCAGCACCCTCAAAACACAAGCCTACTGTATCAACTGTGTATCAGGGTCTCCAGAGTTCTTCTGTATGTAGTTGCCAGCTGGTTCCATTTATTTTTCTTCATTTTTCATATTTTGACTGTAATAAATAATTAATCCAAGGCTTTTTAACTTGCTGACAAATACAAATGCATCACATTCCAGCACAATGTAACGTGTCACTCAGAAGAGCCAACCTGCGCTACGCCAAAAAGTGATATGCAGAAGACTTTGGAAAGTAGGCTAATCATCAAGGTCACCAACGAGCTCAAGGAAACTTTTTCTTCAAACTGTCCCTTAGAGGATATTCCTACTTGGTGTGGGCACCAGAACTGGGTTAATTTGTTCAAATCTACACAAGTCTAGTCATCTTCCCACCTATTAGCTCAGCCCTTTACCCTTTTGTAGCTCCTTGCCTCCAAGATCTCACAAACTTTTGGGAACACACAAGCCTAACCTTGCAACATTAATTACTTCCAAGCACTTCCTCTACTTTACTGCTCTGAGAATCTGAACCCCAGGAACCACATTCTTTTCTTCCAGGCAAAGACAGAATGGAGAGCAAGGAGGAAGTCAGCAGCAGAAGAGACAAAGGAGACTGAACTAGCCAATAATTAATATGGGTGAGACAAAGGTGTTTCAGAAGGGGCAGGACTACAAGAAGACAGAAAAACCTCCCACCTTTGGAAAAAGGTGACTAGATTGTTGGCAGAGACAAAGAATAGAGGCTGGATGCCAAGGTTCACAGCAAGAGTAACAAAGCAGTGCAAGCTGTGATCAAAGAACAACGGGGAGGGCAAAGGTGGGAGGAGGAACTGTGAGATTATTAGAGAGAAACACAGTATGGATGACTGAGAATGGTCATGCAATGGGATCAGGCAAATGGTACTGAGGGCCATCAGCAATTCAAGAGGACATTCTGCTGTGGAAGGTGTTGCCTCAGATTTTTAGATTGAACAAACATGTCCCCTCTCATTCGTTCAGTCTCTGCCCCTCAAGTTCTCCTGAGCTTCAAGAACTGTCACACGTCCATCTTCCCTACATCCTCGCTGTTGTCATTTATCAACCTTATGTCCTCCCTCCACAGTAGCCTTTCTGTATGAAATGCCAGCTCTGAGCTCTTCCACAACACTCCCTTACTTTCTGCCCCATTCTTTGGAAGTACCACCAAAGGATGCTGGCGACCTAAATAACATCTACTAAGCACAACATCTAAGCACAAGAATAAAAAGTTTTTTCATAACCTGGAGCCACCACGCTGTTCCCAGAGCCAGCCCACCCAACCATCTGCGTCTCTGGAACGTTCCGCCTACAACTGGCCTGATCCCTTCCTCCGCTGTGTGCCGGTCTCACTGACTTCATGACACTTGCCATCAGCTGGAAGATCTCTGCAGTAGAATAGCACTGTTCATTTTGGTTAATTTTTAAAACAACACCTAATAGAGAGCCTTCAGACCAACAGCTGCTCTAGTGTTTGGTGCCATGACCAAAGTACAAGTGACACATCACAATCTCTCTTTCCACTATGAAATCAGGAAACTGTTTTAAATTATAGGTTCACAAAAAATGCAGAGTGAAGAAAAGATCTCTTAAGTTTCTAAGTCCAGCTCTCAGTTCAGACCAGTCCTGATCCTCTCTTGACCATCAGCAGATGTTTGGTTTTGTGACATGACTCTCTAGTTATTAGGGATACACATAAGGCTGATAGAGAAACTACAGAGAAAATATGGCTGCTCCTGCCTGTTGATCACAGTTAGAGAGCAGGCATCAGGGGTGCTCAGGTTCTGTGAGAAGAAACAACTGACCAAAACCCACTCCTGTCCTTCCTAACTAACTGCATGCTTCTCATGCTGTTGCTGAGGAACACATTTGTATTATTCCAAATGTTGGCAGCTTTAGGCAGCTAAATTGTTTCAGCCACAACACAACTACCCACACTAGGGGAGCTCCATAATATCACTACCACTGACCTTGCTGTTGTTGGTGGCATGGATTGTCACATTCTCCTTGAGCCACCAACATGAACATGTACACACTCACACACATGCTGCAACATACAGTGAGCTCAGAACCTAAGAGCTGTGGCTTGCACACAGTCCTACAGACAGATGAAAATTGGTGTGTCTCAACCTGCATATCAGAGGGAAGCTGGAACTGGTTGCTTCTCTCTACTTCCAACAGCTGTTCCCCTGCAAAAACTCCTGAGAGGAAGTTAGTGCTCTGACCTGCACAGGCTCAGGAGTGAGCTGGACAACATGCTGCATACGCTCACTGTGGTGATGTCTGGATTCCTCCTCATAGATCACATCCCTCTCATGCTGAGGAAGGTTCAGGAAGCGGCGGATGGTGCAGAGGTTCTCCCAGAGGGTGCGGTTTTCCGGACTTGGGTTTTCTTTCCAGCGAAGTAGCTCACACAGCCAGCCCTGCAACAGGAGGGTCAGCACAGTTAATTCACTGAGCACTGAGAAACCAGATGTGAGCAGAACATCAGCTAGACTTAAAGCTCTGTGCTGCAAGTTTCACTGTTCAGATCTCACACAGAAACTTCCTCTATCCTCAGCCGCCCTTTGGTCTCAACAAATGCATGATATACTAAACTTTCTACAACTTCGAGACACAAAAACAACCAGCAGTGCTTAACAGGAACTGGGAAGCACAGCTCTTGCCTGCTGTCATAATCATGCCACATATAAAATGCTGAAATACCATCTTTTTCTATAAAACCCAGAGTTGAAATAAAGGTGCATCTCCAATTCTTCCATGTCAGAGTCCCTTTATGTCATCATATGAGCATGAGAATGGGAGATGCAATTCCTGACACTTGCTAACAACCCTCATGCAAAGGGTTGCAGCTGCAGAACCAGAAATTCAACCACCACTGAAAGTGTCTGAAAGAAGACACTATCAAGTAAAGCCCTCTGGTCGGCTGTTGCTATGCGATATTGACTCCCCCAGCTCTGAACCCCACTAGAACTTCACAGCTTTAAATAATCAAATGTCCACTTAATACAGAAGATTCAGCCTCACAGGAAGGGAATCCTCTAGTATTAATAGGAAAGAAGCAAACAGGGCCATCCAGAAGTTACTATATACATCAAGAGAGACATTAGGTGGAGATAATTCTAAACCCAGCTACTGATCCTAATAATTGAGCTTATTCCTATTGTATTTCTTTATAGTTAGCTTAAAATGCCATCAAAAAGTTACCACTGTATTAAATCCTGGAGGACCTCTCCAGAGGGGCTGACAGCTCAATGCAGAAGGAAGCACCAGCACTTCAGGAGAAGGAAACCACTCTAAAACACAAAGCCAGCCAGAGAGCAAAATGGCAGTAGCTGTAAGGTGAGAACAGCCCCACGTGCACTGAGCATGTGTGGTGGTGACCCGGGGTCCCCAGCAGTTACCCAGGGACAGGGGCTGTTGCTGCACCTGTGTGGCGGACGCAGCCAGCCTGTCCTGCCTGCCGGCAGCCAGCCCCACTTGGGGCTGGGGAAGCAATCCCTCTCCTGTGCCTGCGCGCAAGGAGACGCGACGTAAATGACAGAAAACGAGAAGATAATGCTGAGGATGCTGTCAACGCGCCTTACCGACTCCTGTCAAAATATTTTACCTAGTAGCTCTATAACCCATCATTTTCGAGCTGCAACTCAGCATTTTGACACCATTTTGACAACCACCTTACAATACCTAAAAGATAACTTGATCAATGTTAAAATTGTAAGTTACAAGAAGTAGCCAAAACTGTATTTTTCCAAACAGCGACAAGAGCAAGCTGAACAGACAGGTTCATTAAAGGCCCATGCGGCGGGGTTTTTTTGGTATAGCTTTTTTGAATCACAACTTGTAAGCCATTGACAACTTCTAACATGCACTATAAATCCCATATATAACATCATAAGCCGTTGTTTGTCTCACTCTCCACTGTGTCTTTTGCCTTCACCCCCCCAAAAAAGGCAAGATTTGATTATCTCCGCTGCATCAGCCAAGACAGCAACACCAGCTGTTCTCATTGTGCAGCCTCTTCCTCGCGGCCTACATGTTAATAACCTGATCATTCCATTTTCTCCTTCAACTGCCGGCTGCAGCACAGCGAAGAGACAAAAACCCAGGCCCATCTGCAGCAGCTGTAGGCACTGAACTGTGAAGCCACTAGGGATTTATAAACTAATCTGTAACACAACACTGCCTTGTTTTTACAAGTGAGAGGCCACATTTGTGCAGACCTGATCTTTTCTTGCAATAAACTAGGAGGGTTGGGGGGGTAGTGGGGCAAGGATGAAAACAAGATATCTAATCATTTACTTACAGAAGAAATCTATATTTTTCAAAGTACTTTGACTGGTATTTGGGTAATCTCTCAGCCAGTTGACGTCTGCATTTTAATTTGGTTTGACTACATCCCTTGCTCTCAGCTCTCCTCAATCCCCTTCCCCTGCTCAGAAATCCCCCAAAACTTTCTTTTAGAGAAAAGACAACGAAAACAATCTCCTAGCTCTACCATGGGTTCTCAGGGGTTTCTCCGTACAAAGGAAATAATTTTTGAGATGGAAAATAAACCATCTGTGGAAAAAATAAGCTCCTGCTTCTCCCTGCTTTTCATTGATCTGAGTAAGTCTCCAACTGAACTCTTTCAAAGGTTTCAAGCAGGTATGTTTAACATTTCCCAAGGGATGCCACAGCATGAAGGCCAATCATTTAACAGCAAATAAAAACAAAACCCTGCATCTGGTGGAGCTGAGTCCAGTGCAGGGCAGGCCTGCGGGAGGTCAGTTCCAGGTCTCCCCTGAGGGCTACGGAGTGCCCAGCTCCTGCGGAGCACGGGGATGGCTCGGCCGGGCCACCTCCGCTCCCCAAAGCTGGCCCAGCTAGCCCAACAGCGACGGCTGCATTTTGATTTATCTGTCCCGTTATAATCAGTGCTCATTACAATCACTTAGAGCAACACTACAGGCCTCATTATGGACTACGCACTCGCTGCCATTAGTCTTTAAGAAGGGTAGCGCTCAATTTGCCTGGCAACATGCGAGGTCCTGACCTTGGAGCTATTAGGGAAAAGATTAGACTTCAGTGTGACCATGTGTGCAGACATGAGCAAACCAAATTAATTTCTGGCAAAGGGAGGCACCAGGCAAAGACCCCGTCATCCCGAGGACACCTGAGAACTTCTCATTTCCCCAAAGGAGATAAGCTAATGGCACGTTTAAAGGAGCCTGGTTCTGAAGGTGAAGCACATCCATGGTATTTAGAGAGATATTAATCCAGTTTCCCCACAAAGTATTTGCTTGGCTGATCAGATTAAGGGATCTAGCCTTCAACAGCACACCCCCACCACAGCAGGCCCCAAGAAATCTGTGATACTTCACAGCCTCAGACATATTGCACCATGTGTACCCAGCTGCTACAATAATTAGCTTATGAATGTATCAGCTGGTTCTGTGATTTTTATAAATAATAACTAACCTACAGAGCAGAAAGATTTTCATGAGCCTAATATTAGCAAGAAATTGCAAGGTGTGCCTAACTCTGAATTGTCATTGTGCTAAATGCCCTGTCTTCTCTCACATTTTGTGTGACTGGATCTCCCCCAGTGCCATTTATAAATATTTATTTTTGAATCGGCAATGGCAATGTATTTGTGGCAGCTTTCTTCACAACAGCTATCATTCACTCACCCCCACACATACACATGCGTGCCCACCGTGTGCATGTGTACACTTATCTGCATCAAATCTGTCCTTTCACTGCTCTTTTCCGACCCTTCCCTTTATTTATTCGAGCATCCATTCTCTCACTCATCCATTTGAGACCCTATCCATCCATCGATGGGGCCACTTATTAGGCGAAAGCTGGGGCTAGCGTGTGAGAAAACACAGTGCTGCAGCTTACTCACGCATTCTTTATGATTGCGAGTAACTGCCTTTCCCATGTACAGATGAAGAGTCTGCATTGGATTTTTTAAATTATTTATTTAAATAATCTTAGCACGCCATCCAAGAAAGTTTTGCAGTACCAGGCAAAAAAAAAAAAGTGTAAATGTCAAATAAAACAGTGACAGATGACAGTATTCTCTATTGAATAGCACCGTTTCTTCGTGCATGTTCAATGAGAACTCATGAATTATTAATATGCAAATCTCCTTTTTCTGTTAAAAAAATCAACTTGGGGTTTTTGGTTGCAATTTTTTTAATTTTCTTTTATTTATTTCTTTGGGTCTGTATATGTTACACAGAGCTTTCCAGGAGAATTATTTCGTTTAAGAAATGCTAACATACAGAAATTCTTGGAGCTACAGCCATTCACAGTGAATTTTCATCTATAGCTGCATTTATTGGCAGGAAGAAGGAAAAGTGAAGAACGAGACGATATCTCGCCACCTTTTCCCTCGCTCATCCACAACATCTGAGCTCATTTCATTACAAGTAAATCCAACTCCTGTGAACATATTCTAAAAATCTAACAAATAACACATCCTTCCCCAGAGCCGTGATACACTGTGTTTCTGATCGTGCCTCCCCTGCACATCGCAAGTCTCACTCCAGCACAACCAGCCCCCTCGAATGCCACAGAGTTACCAGGAGAGTTTGATACAACGGCATCAATATGGGTGGCAGAATGTGGCCCTTAAAGTCGGCTTCTAAGGTTGTTAAATGGGAATGTCTTCCATTAAAAATAAGAGGAGGAAAAACAGCACAATTAAAGGACGCTTTTGGCTCTACAGTCAGGCACACCCAGTGCCTGCGGTTGCAAGGAATTCTGCTCAGAACTTCCTTCATTTCACCCCAAAACTTGTAGAGGCATCGAGAATGCAGCCCAATTTAGCTCATTAAAGAGAGCTGCAGAGAAGTGCTGGCCTCTATTTTTGTTGTTCTCATGAGATGAGATAAACATTTTCTAAGCATTTTATTTGATAAAACAAATAATATCATATTAATGTCCTATTTTTAACCTCTCTCTCTGTCTCCTAATCAAATACATTTCCACATAGCTAAGCAAACAACAACAAAAATCTGCAGGAAGCCAGTCATTCCCATTGTGCTTTTATGCTGTTAAAGAAACAGTGTGCTTACTACACCAAGGCATTAGCCTTAGCGCACTCAAACCCCCTCGAGCGACAGTTAGCTGGTGCAGCCATCGTCAACTGTATTCTCTGTCACTTATCCCTGAGCCCTTTTTAGCAGATTGACCCTTTCACTTTTGCTAGGCTTACCCTAGAGCAGGGAAGGCTGCTCTGGCAGCCAGAGGTAGAAGGCTACATCAAGGTCAGGTTTTCCAGTGCTTGAAGAAGGCACGCACAAATATCCTAACTCCTCTAGCTGCTTCCAACAGATGGTGATTGACTTGTAGTCAACCAACGACCACATTTCTGATCAAAGGACAAGAAAGCATGTGGGAAAAGTTTGACATATGTTGGGGCTACAGGCTAGCACTTACACTTCTAGCAGTATCTCTACCAAAAGCCACTGCAGAAAGAAGCAATTGGGTGTTTGTGGTGGCTTACTCACAAGCAGCCCATCTGCTTGTGCTGGACTGTGAGACACTTCCAACTTCCAGCCTGGTTAAAACTGCGGCTAAACTGACCTTGTGCTTCCCTGCATTCACACTGAAATTAATAATAATAATACAGTTAGTTTTCTGTGCTGACATTTTCTAGGGTCTCCAGCAAAAGCATGAGTAGGCAAATGAAGAGTTTTTAGTAAGAGTGATTCAGGAATAAATCTCAAAAATAAATGTAAAAGGCCATTTCCTCACCCACATCATCAGTGCAGAAAATGTCAACATATGTGACAAAAGGAAAAAAAGCAGCAATGATCGATGCAAGTCTTGAAAGATCAGGGAAGAAATGATGTGTTACCCAGAGAAAGCTCCCTTTCTACACAGGATCACAGGGAGTCCTCTGGTCAAACTTTCTCAGCCTCTCTTCCCTCTGCTCTGTTTGGGACTCTGCAGCGCGAAATGAGCCAGATAATATTCAGCTCTTGTTCCTTAGTCGCCAAACTCTCTTTCCATGAATCCAATAAGTGTCTATTAAAATAAATAAACCCCCTAATGATTCAAGATAACCTAATCAAGAAAGCTGAAATGGATAAAAGACTAACTGTAATGGAGAGTTCTGTCATGGCTTCAATGAATTCTTGATGAGGGCCGGGGGAGGGGGACTAAACCTGAGCAGCTTTACTGGGAGCATTTTGGTACAGTTCAAGGTTAATCACTTGATAGTCTGAGTCTTCTGAAACACTCAGTACTTTTCCTCCTCCAAAAATTTACAGCAAAATGCAAAGTACTTCCATTAGGGCTAGCTTCTCGCTAGCCTTATAAAACAAGAAATAATACAAAAAATGAATGAAGTACATGAGCCCTGACACATCTTAGGTTCACGGGAACACCAAGTCTGCTAACGTCTCTTAGCCTCAGAGGGAAGTACGGTGTGCACTGAGAATATTTCCAGCACGCCAAGTTCAAACAAGCTTCTCTCCACGCTGGAGAGGCAGTGCAGGCTTGTGGTTAAGGCAAGCAGCCTGCAACCAGCTCCCAGGTCTGCCAAAGACTTCCTGAGTGAAGCCCCAGCAACACAACTGTCCCTGTTTTGCTCAGCTGCTGAGAGAGGCACTGCTGCAGACGCTGTAGTGGATGGCGATCAGCTAATGTCCAAAGGTACTTAAGAGAAATTTTAAGTTTGGTCAAGGAGAGAAATGTCTTTCTGTATTTCCTGTATATGTAACAAGAACATCAAAATATCAGTACAACAGATAAGCCCCAGCTGTAGAGATTCGCAAGCATCATAAAGGCACTGAGATGCTACAGCAGGAAGAAATGCCCTGTCTGCATACACTTATATGCACCATGCGCCTTCACGACCAGCTGTTTTTTCTAGCTGTTATTCATTGTCACTGGAATCTAATTAGCTTAAGGGCAGAGAAAATACCTATTCTAAGCTAAAACGGGAGAGAAGGCATCCCATCATACCAAATAAGGGAATATAAGTTGGGAAGGAAAGACAGCGAAGGACAAAACCTGCCTCAGGGTGACTGCTCATGCCTCTCGCAGTACCTCTGCTTTCTTCTTGGAGCATGGGCAGTGTGACAGTGGCCATGGGGCTGAGGCCCATCTAGTGTGCGCTCCCACTGTGGGGCTAACACCTGTCCTTGGCCAGAGAACAGGCTCCCAGACAATCCTGGTAACGTGGCAGGGCTCTCAAAAGGAAAAGTCAGGTGAAAGACAAGGAATCGCCATAATGATTCCTATCCACAGCCCTGCATTTCTCTGAACCTGAAGGGCCTCGACTGAAGGGCATTCCGGGCCCTAACCCTCAGCCCCAGTCAAGTTTTTTTTTTTTTCATTTGTTCACTTTTAAACAGGGCAAAGATATGACCCAGACACTGAGCTTTGCCAGCTTAATGGTTTTTTCAAACGTTTCTCAGACAGTTCTCTCTTGCTTTACTGTGGTGTAACTGAAACAAATTCCAGTCCCTTGGGGAAGAATTTCAGTTTCAAGGGTTTGTTTTTTGTTTTCACTGGACTGGTGATGTTGGAGGTCAAACCCTTCCATCTGCCCCGGCCCGGGGCAGATCCCCAGCAGCACGTGCCCTACTTCTCCACAGTGCCCCAGCCTGATAAAGGAGAAACTCTTGCCCAGGGAGAACTGTGGGAAGTTTGGCCTCCCCTGTTCATACAATCTTTGCTCTCCCTCAGACTGTCAGCAAGGGCTCCAGTCAGCTATGCCCACTATTTATTTTGATAGTGACTGTTTATTATGAACAGAACTATATTCCTAAACATGTTTTGCAAAGCCTAAGAAAAAACGTCTGCTGAGCACAGCATAGCCTCTGCTAGCAGAGGTCAGAGCGGTGACACTGCTGCACAGTGTTACAGAAGCGCTGGCACAAGGAAATGGTTTTCCCCAGTGTTGACCTGTAGAGAAGCTGCAGCACTGGACACAGAATCCAGCTTTCCTGACAGACAATCCAAACTCGCAGCAACGCAAGGTCAAAGTCTCTGCCCGGTCCACTACTCAGTTCTGGGGACATGCAGGTCACCCAAACCTCTCTGAAATGGCACCCCGGGAACCCCCTGTGAACTAAATATAACTGGGAGATTCTGAAGCGCAGATCAGAGGCCAAATCCTGGTGTTCCTGCCACACTCAGAAACACTCCCAACATGATAATACAGGTCCCAGGTTTAGTCATTTAAAGGACAAAGGGCAGTAGCAGGCAGCATCCCCAGAGAAGCATGCTGTCCAGTGGGCACATCACTAACAGCTGGCCACTAAAATAGGATGACAGCTTTGGAGGCTGAGTTTGGAGGGCGCTGAGCATCTCAGCTCCTGCTGCCTTCAAAAGGATAAAGAGATGTACAGCACTTCACAAGCAAGACAAAAAATATCTACATACGTTGCAAGGAATAAAACGCGTATTAATGAAAATGTGAAAAGTCAATGTCTAAAATGAACGCCTTGAGATCTTTATGAAGGTTGATTCCCTTTAAAGGAGAATCTCACCATACTACCTTGGTACTTCTGTGAGGCCCTGTTCCTTGCATTTATGCTGACTTGTGAGGTCCACAATTTGTATCCTCAGTTTCTACCAGCTGCCTTTTCCTTTAGTTGCTGAACCAATAATTTGCCATGACTTAAGAATAAAGATAGCTACTTTTTAAATTAGAGGTCAATTAACTCCACCAGTAGATGATGCCGCTTGCAATAACTGCTCTCAGTGGGTACCACTCTTCCTGTACAAAGACAGAAGATGAAATGAGGCCTCCATTGGCTCTGGATGCTCTCTCGGGTACATGACATACAGCCCTGTGTATAAAATGTCAAAATAGCCCTGTCGGAGATTCACTGGCTGCTAAAACTGTGAAGATCTCACAGCACCGTGGATTGCTGTTGACAGAACAGCAGCGCCCAACATAACACATGCCTTGTTAGCAAACTGGAAGCCTCTCAGTAGTCTGGGGTGAGGGAATAATAGGGGAAGCCAATGCAACGCAAGCCAGGCCTGTGGAGAACAGCAAGTGAACGAACCTTGGCGGAAAGTCCAAGCAAACCCTCAGACTAGCTCTTTTTCCCCCTCTTTCAAACTCTCTCTCTCCTGCAAATATGGGCAGTTTTCAATGAGTCCTTCCCACCGTGTAACTCAGCTGCTAAAATCAGCAGCACCGTCACCAGAAGAGCCTGCAACTGGCACAATAGGCCTGTACAGAGCAACGGGAAAGCCCACCACCAGTTTTTAGACAAGCTAGACCCAAGGTGATTCACTGATCACTCCATCATGCCACCACACCCCCACACACCACCAGCTGTGTCCTTACTTTTGGCACTCCTCCTGGCCACAGGGCACCCTTGCCAGCTGCGGAACACCACAGGCACGTGCAGCCGGGCTGGGGAGTGGGCATGCAGGTGGGCTTTGGGGCAGGGGAGGCCATGTACTATGGTTTGTGACTACAAATTCTCTGTCCCTGCCTTCCAGTGCCCTCACAAACCACTTTCATGCTCCAGCAGAGAGCTATGACATCTCAGCATGGCAAATGCTGGGTCATCCCAGGGAGCCAGTATTGCTTTGGCAGGGCTGTGAAACAAAAGAAACATCAGCCTGAGAAATGCTTCTTTATTCGCTTCTGCTGGAGAAACAAAACCTTTATGGGCAGTAACTTTGCTTTAAACAATAACATTTGTGGATCCTGTTCTTAACCTTTTGCATCTGGCTTTCAAAATCTGCCATGTTCTTTTTCCACGTGAAAGACTACGGAGCTTATTTTTGTTTTGGTGCTGGTGTGCAATGCTGCCAGAGAAGCGTGCTCAAGCTGGCACAGACTGAAGCTGGTGAGCCACCCAAATTATTGTTGGGTGGTTCAGTCCCTCTCTATTTCAAGAAGCCTCTGGGTATAATGACAGGAAGCTTGCAGGCAGTTTTAAGCCAAACCTCAGAGAAACTGGCATTCAGTCTGTGTTACACACTCCTCATTAAAAGCTGTCCAGTCCGGATTCTGGGTGGAACTTTGATATCTGCATGGCGTAAAGAATAAGGGGCACGTTTGCAAAATCAATTGTGCAGTTTTTATATTTACTGCACGTTTACCACATATGTCATTTATTACACAGTGGAAAACCGTTAAATGCACAGTAGTTGTGCCAAGTGGCATTATGCTTTTAACAGCTTTATTCGTTTAACAGCTCCAGTTCTCATTATATTTTGCCATGTGGTACATGAGATTTTTATGCATTTAACAGTTTAAGAGGGTTCCATGGTATTTTCCTTTTATGTATTTCATACTGTGCCTGGGATTTTGTTGGGGGGCAGAGGTGTTGTGGACTGTAACCCCTGTACCCTGACAAGAGAAAGCAAAAGGCAAAGAAAATTAATGATTAAATGGGGAAGGGAAAGTGGATCAGACCTCCATGTGCCAGGGCACAAATACCTGTGACAAGCACAAGGCTCTCCCATGTGCATTGATAGCCTTTGATGCTTTGTTTATATGCCTTTCAACTTCTTATTTTACATCTACTTTAATGACTACAACATTGTTTTCCTGCACGGACGGAAAAAAACGTATTTAGCAGAGTGCATGCATCTAGGTATTTCTATCCACCTCTCACAGAGGCATTTGTGCATTTGTGTGTGCATATTGATGCCCTCTCCTAGCACAACTAAGTGATTTCATTCAGGATTGGAAGCAGCTCTTTTCACACAGAGTAAACAATTCCTTCCAATGGTCTCAAACCCACTTGCTGCCCTTCCTACAAAAAATGTCTGTCCTCCTTTCCACAAAATCCCTTCTTGTACATTATATTTTTTTTAAACAGTTGGATGAAATTTTTAAATTAATGGATCCTCTTCAAGAACGTCACTCCAGCCTAGGTTTGCCCACATGTATTTTTTACACCCAAGGTGAAAATTAATCTAGAAGAACACACTGCAGTGCCCTCTCATCCCTTTTTGTAAAAATGATTGGATCCAATGTGAATTATTCACATGGCAATACCACATGCAGCACATACAACATGAAGGAAAAAAAATAGGAAACACCTGCCTAATAAGCTGTTTCCCATTGCCTTCCTTCAGTTAATTACTTAAGAAAACAATTTCTTTACCTGCCAAATGAGAAGGATACCATCATTTTGGAAGGTTCTTGTCCCACTAATAGACCACTAATAGAGGTATAAGTTATACACCACAAGTGGGAAAAGACATACGCATTTGTACAAAAGCGGGGAAAAAGCCTGGCTGCGAGCTGGTCCTTTTCTCAGCCTATTTTAAAAGGGAAAAGGAAACCACTTAGGCAGGCAAATGCCAAAAACACGACAGGTTCCCCAGAGATGAAGATTATTATTATTGTATGAACAGATGTATTTTTATTGGTGGGAGGAGGATATGGGTCTAGTTCCAACCCCAAAGTTTGCTTTAAAAACAAACCCCCAAAAAGCCCCGCAACAACAAAATCCCCTCTCCCACTCACCTGACTTTTATTGGCAGCCACTTTGGCAAACAGAGCTTGAGATACCTTGGCCCTTTTCATCTCCTGTTGGATCTCGTCATAAATGGCAGCTGTGATGTTGACGTTGGCGCCGTCCGCCTTAATGGGGAGGTCTGTTGTTGGTGTCGAGGTTTTGGCCTACCGAGAGACCATGAAAATAATAATTAAAAAAGTGCTGCTTTCAGCCCAGCCATCTGTGCAGAAATTATCAAAGGATTTCAGTCAGCTGATGCCAAACTGCATTAGCTACAGAGGGACACTTCCTGTCCATTATTCTAATCAGGTTAATTGTGATTGGAAATAATTGCAGTGCATTCCTATAGGACATGCAAGGCCCTGTCAACTCTCCCCCTCTCCCTCTCCCAGCATGTTTATTGAACAGCTCAACAACACGATAGGTAGCTGGGGTGCTCGGCTGCAGGCAGTCACTGAAGTTTGCTCTGCCAGCTAGCTGCTACAGCACAGACACCAGCCTCTACCTTCTTCCGCCTCTCTAAAAGTGGCCTACACCTTGGAGGAAAAGCCAATTCTCCCAGAAAAAATGAGTAAATGGGTAGAGGTCTCTAAATAATAAATTATTACTCAATTTAATGCACTCCCTCAAGTCTCCCTCATCCTTTATTAAAACTATACGTATGTCATTTGAGTATGTATGGTTTCCCAGCCTTATCATCATTATGCTGGCCAGACAGTCACCTAATTTCACCTAGGAAATCAGTGGAAATGAAAAAAAAATCATTTCATAAAGCTGGGCTTTGGCATGCCTTTGATGTGCTGCCCTCATTCTCCTAAACTCATATTGAGATTTTGTGTATTCTGCTGCACTCCTTTTAATTGAATGATTTCCCATCAGCTTCTGTGACAAATGAAGGACAATAACGGATGCTGCCAGTACTTTCCCCAGGCTGGACTACCTCTGCAAGGCTGCTATCAATACAATTCTGCAGGCTGCTATGAGATTTTTATTTTAAAGCCCCTCAGCCATGGCCATCCTCAGATGGTAGAGGTAGGCGAGGGAGTGAGGGCAGTGTGATGCTCGCTGAGCACTCACAGCACCAGCAGCCCCTTGGAGTGACAGATCTCATTTGCTTTTCTGAGGTCAAAGAGAAGAGATGCTGGGGTTGATCCTTGAACCCCTACACCTTTTGAAGGAAATATATAGGTTACTGACAAAATTCTGTTTTCTCTTGAGAGGTAAAGGTCTTAGGAAACAAACCAAGCTGTCACAAAGCTCACGCTTCCAGACAGATCCAAACCTCCCATAAACCCTGGTGACATTCAGATATTTGGCCCAATTATAAACCTTTTCAGCTGGCTCCTGCTTTTGTACCAGAGTTGAAGGCTGCTACAGTACATCTAACATCAATTTTTAACTAGAAAGGCATGCTTAAATGTCTATTTGTTAATGAGAAGGTTAACTAGGCAAAACCAAGCCTTCTGAACTTCTTTTATTTTGCTCTCCTCCAAATCTTCCTGTCCCTAACGTCTTTTCTGTACCAAGGCCCACATTAATAACAGAGCCAAAGTCCAATCAAGACAACAATCTAGACTAATCACTCTTCCTACTACTTCCAGATAAAGCCTTCATCAGCCTGCATCTCCTCTCTTTCTGAAGCCAGCCTAGGGCGTCAGGAGCAGCCAACAGCATGGGACACGGCAGCTCGCTGCACACAACCCACGTGTGCTACGTTGCACAGCGTCCAACGGACCACGCACCCCTGGCTCAGCAAGTGCCTCCCTTCTGCCTTGAGCCTCCCCTGGCTAATTCTCTGTTTCAAGACAGCAGGGCTGTCAGTGCAGGACCCACGTAGAAAGGGCTGGAGATTTTTCTGCCCCTGCTAAGGACAGCCCCCGCACTGAGGTGGGGGCAGCCGGACCGCAGCTGGACCACAGCTGGAGCAGGCCAGAGCCTGCTGTGCACCCAGCACCACGGGAGGCCGGGGCCCAACTCATCCACAGGCCCCGAACACGTGAGCGGGTACAGCCCGATGGACGGACCGACAGGAACACCAAGCTCCGAAATTCAGTCTTCACAGATAGATTGGAGATGGGGCAATTGTGGGAAACATGGGAAAACAACAAAGAGATCATGGGAAGGAAGAGGACTGTCCAAATCTGTCAGGATTCATTTACTGGAGCTTAATTTTACTGAAGGCATTGCAGTGCTTTGAACTGTAAAAAAAAAAAAGAGCCTTCCCAGTTGATGGAGCCTTTGGCTAGCGCAGCAGCTGAGGTCACCACAGCCTCAAAGGCCGTTACGGAGGTCGGAGGTTCTGAGAAGAAGAAAACTAGCATGTAAAAGAAAGTTTTAAAACACAGGTCTATCTTGCATGGGTCCCCTGCACCGCTACCTCTGCAGCCAGAAGTCAGAAAGCAGCCTGCCCTACACACCCTGAAAACTGGGCCATTTTTTATTTAATCACCAAAATAGGTAGGAAAATATCACAGGTACCACAATAAAGTGTTTGATGCTGGAGGCCCAGATTCAAAACTGGTCTTGATATTTTCAAGTTTGCCATTACTGAAATGTCTCATTGCAAATGGTGAAAGAAAAGAAAAAAAAAAAATAGAAAAGAAAAAAGTTTATGTAATCACAATGCCAGAGTGCTGAAATCCCAGGAGTTACTATTTGTCTTCCACAGAGAGAAGGGAGAGCTGGCTACATGCATGCAATAACCTTTAAAAGCTCAGAACCTCTTCCCCAAAGCACTTGTGTCTGCTTGCTAGATCAATCTGCCGCTCTCACCTCCACGCCTGTCCTGGACAATGTCCGCCTGTGCTTGGGGAATACCCGCAGGGCAACTTCACGGCTGGCTCAGAGTGGTGGAGAGTTGAGCTGGGTTACTGCACGCGCTCAGGCACCTACCTCCACTCCACGGCTGCCCTAGCACTTTCCGATATTCTACCCAGCACACTAAAAAATCATTCCCAGAAGTATTGCCTCAAGAGATTGGTATCTATGGAAACCATGTTTCCAAATGCCATTAAATCAACTTCTCCAGCACTGTAACATAATTCTTGAAAGGCCAGTACAGTTCCTTCTTACCAGTTACCACTGCTACCTCCAAAGCACCGTTCTCTGGGGTATACAACATAGCTGCCTTGGGAGGCAATGCTTCAGGGAATCACTGCGCTGCACATGAACAGGGTGTTTGTCTCATCAGGACTAATATTGGGCATATGGGGAAGCACAGTAGCCGTGCTGCCTGCCCAGGAGCTGGGAAGCAGCCTCATTTGCAGAGGTGTCCAAGTTGTCAAAACAGCACCTGTGCTGACTGGTGCTGGCCCTCAGAGGACTGGGGAAATTTTATCCAGCGGGCGCAAGACAAGCACTGGGTACACAAAGGTTTCTGTGCTGCTTTTGGTGATTAAAAATCTCACAATATTCTACTGGATTCTGCAAGAAAATAAGGCAAGGATGGGCTGCTTTATACTTTTAGAGTATGGTTTTCTAACAGTGCTTAGCTCTTAAAAAGGAAAGCAAAATTTCCCTTATTTTAAGGCTGTGTCTAGAATTTGTTATTTTGACAGAGGAAAGAGATGGAGTGACAGATCTGACAGGGATCTGATTTTTATTTTCACCGGACTGCATCTAAGCCCTCCATTTCTTTCTTTTTCTTTTTTTTTTTTTTTTTGATTCAAGTTGTGAAATCTAGTGCACTAAATATTAGCAGGAATGATAATCTCTTCATGTAAATATAAATGCAGAAAGTGGATACACTACTTAGATGTTAAAATAGTTCTCTTCATAATTTTATTTTCACAGAAAAGCAACTAAAATAAATAAGAGTTATACAACAATGAATTTCACATATTATAAAAATTCAGCATGAAATAGAGGTTGGCAGGATACGCTTGCTTTCAGCGAAAACAGTTCATTATATCATGTATAGTGGTGAAGTGCACCCAAACACCAGGGTTAAACTGAACAAGCTCAACATTTTCTACGAAATCAACACACCTTCCTTAAGGATGATTAGTTTGGATTTAACCCCCCCACCCCAAGACGCTTACTTATTTTTAGCAGCTGTGGCTCCAGAATTCAGTACGAGAAGTGCTCAGTAATACTATTATAAGCACAGTTAAGACATGCACAGCCCGAGCGAGCACTCAGAGGCTTTGCAGACTACATGACTGTCGAAGCACTGAAGCAGGACGGTTATACAGGCCTGTTTACAAAAGATCAGGAGAAGTGCTAGACCTGAGCTGTCATGTCTGCAGTTAGACATTTCAAACTCAAGTTAGACAAATGTCATGACAAGAGTTAATCATCATCTCTGCGCAAGCACCTTCTCTTTTTCAGAGTATACCCCTGGGACTGCAAGCCCCCTGGTATAAGGGCGGATACACTGTAACAGTGTATATCTGTACGTTCTTTCTTAGTGCAAAGGAACAACCTACCCAGGGAAGTGGGTGGTGACAGCACGTTAATAAACTCCCGTCCCAGCACCCTGCCCATCTCTACTTTCTGTACGTCAAATAATTACTAGTGTAGACCTCTAACTCAAGGACTGTCATCTCCTATGCAGAATACAGAGAGAGAATACAGAGAATACACTGATTTCTAGCAAAAAGTCTATCTAACTCACTATCAACTCCTGTTCACTAAATGTTTTATTGCAACACACATGAACCTCTCCACAAGCCCAGAAATTTCCTGTGTTCTGCAGAACATAACAGACAGACTGCTAAGACAAAAAGTTATGTATATAGTCTTTCAATAATGTAGTCTATAACAGCCATTTAGTGGCCATATACCGACAGCCAGTATGTAAAGCCCACACGCACCCTTTCAGGTATTAATGTCACATACATTCTTCTTTGCATTTATGGCATTGATCAAAGCTAGAATCATCACTACGTCTTGTTGAAATCCAATAGACAACTCTTAACAGACACTCCAAAACCTTACCAAAGGATCTCCACAACTAACTTGGGAGCAACGGACAGTGGAAGGGCAGAGAGGAACTCCTTGCCTGGACTAATCCACAGGACCACACAACAAACAAGTAATGTGGAATCGCATCTTACCTGGGGGGTTCTGGAGGAACTTGGGCTACTGGCTGCTGAAGACACCATGCTCACATTGGGGTTCATACTTCTTTCTCTCTCATCCTGATAGATACGATCCCGCTCCGAGTCAGGCAAGTTGAGGAAATTCTGCATTGCCCTTAAGTTTACCAGGAGGGACTGGGAAGCTGTCCTAGGGTCTTCTTCTTTACGCAGGATCTCAGACAACAAGCCCTGGTTAAAAAAATTAAAAAAAAAAAAAAAAAAAAAGTCCAGTCCTGTGTTGTTGTTGTTTTTTAAGATTTGTTTAGCGTAACCAGCTGGGTTGCAACACTGAGAACCTACATCAGAATCTCATGGTCTCTCCCAAAGGGGATATTTTGTAGGAAAGTGCTCGTCTTCTAGGGGCTGGGGTTTATTTTGGGACTGTCCTATTCTGGCACTGTAATAAGCATGTGAGCATGGAGATGCTGGATACGAAGGCAGGTGTACTGGGTAGAAGAAATTGTAGTTACCACCAGGTGCTTGCTGCAAATATTTTAGGAGCTGTTAGATGTCTCTGTCTCTCTCTCCCTCTCTCTCTGTCTTTACTTGAAGCTGGGAACACTTGGCAATCCTGTTCATCTTTGACAAATCTGCCAAGCTTGGTAAATTTAGTTCCGACATTTAAACAGTGCAGGAGGTTTATAAAGAAAAACGTTTGGCTGGGGTTTGATGTTACAGTCCGTTCATTTTGGTTTGGACAGTTGTTTCTGAGAGGAGAAAAACAGAGCAAATAATAAAGCCCTAGAATCTAGCTTTAGGGATTTAACCCATTCCTTCATGTCTCATTTTAAAACACCACAGGCTTTAAGTTGCAACAATGAATGAACATCTTATTCACCTAGTTTTAACAAAAAACATTATGCCAGGAGGTAACCAGTACAGCACTTCCAAAAAAAAAAAAAAAGAGATAGATTAAAAAAAAAAAGTTGGAAAGATGAAAATAGTATTAAAAGAGGCTTAAATCTAATGATTGGATTAAAATTACGCATAACTGTAAGCGCTCGATAGTTCCACAGCTTATCTAGAAGCTAGGGCACAATATACAAGCCTGGATCGGGACCTAGGGAAACCACCGTAGAGTGCATCCCACCAGCTTCTCTGAGGCACCCTGCCATGTCCCCCACTTCACAAAGGGCTATTTCACTCCAAGAGGCAGGAACAGTCACTTCCTGAACTGTGTGTGTTTACATGTACTGGTGTACAACGAAGCAGAGAGGGATCATTTCTCCTGCCTGCCACAAGGCCGAGCGCTCCAGGAACAGTGGCCGTGGCAGCAGCATGCAACTCTGTGCGGCTGCTGGAGCAGCAACCTTCAGCAACCGGCTGCAAAGGGGGCTGCAGTGCCCCAGGCGTGATTTAGCCATAGCTGTTAACATGAACGTTTTGCACAGTTACAGCACAGTCATGACTGAGGCAAGCTGCCTCACGAGTACTTCTTTCTTGCAAGGAAAACGTTACTAGAAAACCACACAGTCAAAGCCCTGTAATATTTAGTCTATTTTCTTCCACACCAGAGATTATCCGCCCAGAAGACTGGCTAAAACACTGGTCATACAGTTGAGTAATGACCAAATGCCAACATTTTTACTATTTATTTATCTTGTTGACTGCACTTCCTGACAAAACCAACAGACAGGCAAATAGGTGTCTGTATCTGCCTTTATCTGTTACCTGCTATTAAACACCTACATTAAAACATGTATGTGCTAGCTCTACTTCAGCAGTGTTTATACCAGAAGTGCTCAAAACAAGCTCCACAGACAACCTGCAGGTAGGTTGCACACAGCTTCATCTTTTCAGCTACTGATCTCCAAACAAAATAAAGAGAAGAGATGCCCACTTATATTTTCCTGCAGTTATCAGAGTAGTTACTAGATGGACTGAAGCAAGAATTGAGCCACAGTGGGACCCTCTGACCAGAAATGGGAGGAGAAAGCTGGAGAGAAGCCAGCTGGTGAAACAGGCCCACGCCACGAAAAGGCTTGAAGAAGGTGCGGTGCTGGGCAGGCCCTGGCCTTGCTTCTGTTACTGTCCGCAGCCTTGGCATGGCCCTGTGCTCGTACCCAGCTTCTTCCTCGGAGTTTACCACCCTTCGGAGAAGCTGGGGACATTCTGTAAAAAAAAATTCCAAAGTTTGCCAGGCTCATGCACTGAGAGAGATTAACAAAAACAGGACATTTCAGAAGCCTGAACCCATGACTTGAAGCATTCCAAGACCAATACAGCATGTCCCTACTACAATTTCCCCTCAAAGTCAGTGGAAAACTCTCCAAAGGCAGTAAATAAATATCAATTCCACAGATTTTCTAAATTCTTAGTTTTGTCTTTCAAAGGATACATAACTTCTTTCTTTTTTTTTTTTTAAAGAAAAGATCAGCTTCAAAAAAGTAATGGGTTTAGACTGAAAGAAAGGTACCTGCAAGTTACTGAAGCTGACTCTAAGGCAGCTTTTCTCCCCCTATCTTAGCCTGGCTAAATTTATGGTTCAATTTCAAGAATGGAGAGCAGAAACATAAGTGAAAGCATGCCAGCAATTACTTTTCAGTGCAGTCATTGACTTCCTATGTAAATCAGGTACAAATGGCTTGGTTGTGGCACTAAGAGGTATCTCACTGCCTTGAGATACCAACTCCAGTGCTTGGAGGCTCTGACTCATCATCAGAAATGGGAGAGGTTCAGTGGTTTGGAATCCTAGCTTGCACCTCTTGTTTCTACGAGGATCCCGCCCCTGTTACAGGGACACAGCAGTACTTCACATCGCTGCTCAATCACCACACTGTACAACCTGGAGTATTACCATAAACCACACTAGGTAAATGGGCTGGGTAATAAGCAGCAGCAATGGGACGACAGCTTCACAAATAGCTGGAAAGAGGAAAAAGGAACGCAGACGGGGAATCAGCCGAGTATGGACACGCCAGGTGACCAGCCCTGCACCGCAGCCAGGGAGCCTCACCTCCTAACACAGGCACCCAGCTCAGGAGAGCGGCTGGCTCCTTCCCCGAACTGCCAGGCTTGCGCCGTGCCAGAGGCAGCCCCTTGCGGAGGGGCTGAGCCCTGTGCCCTGATGCCCATTTCAGGCCCGCAGGTAGAAAGTCTGGCTGCAAAGAGCTGGTCTGCAGCTCGGCTGTAGTAGACCAAGTGCTTTGGCAGCTCTGGAGCCATGTAAACAGCAGGACAGATAATAAGAAAACTGACTCAGAGGGAAAAATCACATGGCCTCGTGCAACTAAAGATAAACAACGCTGGTAAACAACAGCGGTTAGATAGCTGAGTGATAGGGCAGAACAATAAAATAAAGTATCTTGAGAGCAATAACGTTTACAATAATATAATTCTGAGCTACTGAAGTATACACAAACTAACCAGTGAGCAACATTATAAAATAAAGTGATATTAAATAATCTGTTCAGCCTTTTTGTCACCTGCAACAAATTAGGCTTTCAATATGCAAAACATCTTCCTTCCAGAAAAACAAATGATCATGATTTCATTTAATTGTAATTTAATGAGGCATAATTTATTTTTTAAAGTGATATACACCAGGTGTGTGGTGAGGAAACTGGCCCAGCCAGACAAGCCCTACTGTTTCTATTTTTGAGAAAACCCTAAAGCCAGCCAGAGACTGTTTTCATTTCTGCAAATTATGTTTCTGCTTGAGGGGGTGAGGGAGGGAAACCCACAGCATTCGTACATTTGTTATAAAATTCCATTGGCTAAATTAGCTCATTCCGACTTACTTACATGTCACATATTAAAAAAAAAAAAAAAAAAAAATTGGCAGTTTCCAGAGCAACCAACTCTGCAAACCTAAAAGAAGATCCTCGGGGATAGAAAGTCTCAAACCGATTTTAAATGACCAAACAGATCTCCTATACTGAACGCAGCTTGCAGGATACATTTTAGGAGAGGTAGCTTGATAATAATCTTTGCTTTTCTGTTCCTGGGCATCATTTTTAAGCCAGTTATTGAAGAGGCAATGAATGACAAGTTTAACGGTAGCACAGGCTCTGCTCACAAACAAGCTGTGCTATGCATGCACCCCCAGACAAAGACCCAGCTCAGGCACAGTTTGGTTTACGCTTGGAACTTGCACCATTTTTAAAATTACACACTGGATCTATAATTGACTTAAAAAAAAAAAATAACCAGAGGTGGAGAAAGCAGCAACATGTCCAATCAAAATAAAACAGTCTTTGGAGCTATTTAAGGTAGGAGCAATTCTGACTGTTTTTTCAAACTAGCTGAAATCTAGCCTTCTGAAAACAAGCCAGCAGAGTCACTGTCTTGGGGGTTTGTTTTGCACTCATTCTATGAAACCCCATCTGTGAACTCACTTATTTTATTTTTACTAACTATAGGATTTCCAGGACAAACAACCCAAACTTCATGGGCAAGGAATCTTTTTTAAGCAACTTCTGAAAGACGATGCACTACAATGCAGAGCAAATGTTATTCAGACTGACTCCTAGATCCAAAGGACTGACTAAGCAGCCTTTGAGGCCAACACAAAGGCTTGACCAAAGCCCATGGAAGGCAAGTGAAGTCTTTCTGCCTTCTTCCCAAAGGGCTTTCGTTCAGGCTTTTAAAGGCATCTCAGTGGGACAGCAGACTGCGCTACCAGTGACCGAATGAAGGACAGTTTTGCAACCAGGGCTTTTCAAAAGCAGTCTGGACCAGGGTGAGGAGGTCATGCTGGAGTGTTGCCCAGACACCGATGTTCCCGGGGACAGAGGAGGATGAAGGCCATCAGGCAGCAGGAGACCTGCAAGCACTAGCCAGGACCTCACACACATCAGGTTCAGTGACTCAGATGGGAGCTGTGCTCCCCTTCATCCAGACCTCAGCAACGTGTCCATGAGAGCAGGCGCAACTTTAAAAAAGGTTCAAAACAGGCTTTGGACAATTGAAACACTGGCCAAGGCAAAAACTTGAATAAACCCAACTAATGTGCTAAACCTCAGTCTGTATGTTCTGTATAAGGAGACTACATACGTATTTGAAGGACTAAAAAAGCATAAACACTTTTTTCATACTTTTGGTTTATTTGTGCCTCCCCATACTTCAGCTATTGCCAAGAGCAACAGAGAAAATGCTGAAATACTAGAAAAATATTGCTCCTATAGTACTTAAAGCCCAAGCAGTACTTGTAACTGGCCATCTCAATAGAAAAGCTATTCTTCTTCCCCTCGGGTACAGATGTAACTCTGATCAGGGTCAGAAAGCGTAGGTATTTATTCAAATTCAGAATCTGAATCTTAAAAACCAGTGATATAAGCCTATCCCCTCTCTGTATCCCCGTTCAGCATGAAAGGCCTGTTTCCAGCATGGGAAGGCAGCACTTGGGGAACCAATGGTTAGCTATTCCTACTGAACTGCACTGAAATCTTACCTTCAGCATATAAAAACAAGCTGATTTTGCCAGACTGAAATGACTGTTTATATTTAAAATTGCCTGCCACTTGCAGTTGCAAGCTTGAGGAGGCAGGTCAGCCTCTGGAGCTCTGCAGCAGAAGCCCTGACTTCTCTCCACCTTTCAAGGAAATAAAGCAACTCCACCTGCTGTGTTTTTCTCATGTCAGGGCAGGCTTTTACCATGATATCTCTTTGCCTCTCAGCATTAACTACAAGTCAGAACTTCAAGACCTCCAATATTGTCTTCTGCGCTGAATAAGATATATTGATCAATTTTTAAAAAACTTCTTTTTGCCTCTAAGTGTACAGCACTTGACAAGAAACTCTGTACGAAGTACCTGCAGGCTTCTTAGGACTCCAGCTCATTTTTACTCACTGCTTTGCTTCCATTCCCTTGCATCTCTTCCTAATTCCAGCTAGGATATGAAGCAGAAGTGCTGGAAGTCTCTTAGAAATGCTTATCCTGGCAACATATCCAGTCCAATTTTGTTCAGTAAAATTAGTTTAGATCATCAGTGGAAATTTTTGAGTGGTTAGCCAAACCAAGCACCTTCATATCCATCATGTCACGGTTTCAATTATGCAAAACTGTGTTTGCACCCTGCTCCCTGACCAACTCTTTGGGTCTCAATGGCAGATCGTCTGGTGCAATGCTCTTGTCCGTTTACATGAGCTTCAGAACTCAGAGGACTGACTGGTTCTCCATCAGTGTAAACAGGAGACCAGGTGTCTCCTAATGCCCTTCAGTGCAGCCGAATGCATCACACCAGTCCCTCATTCAAAAAAAAATCTCCTGATGTCTAGATTCACTGCCTACAGCCACAGTATGAGCCTCGTTCTTAAACTCATTTAACTAATACTAAAATACTTACATCTCAGGAGAGAGCTGCTTAGGCATGCAGCATTTAGAGGCTGATTTGAATAAAACTTATACAGGGTCCAACAATGACAATTTGATTTTTATTATTAAAAATGAAGTGTTTAAATCCTCAAAGAAAATGCCTTTATTGCATTAGTTTAATAAAGCCTCTTCTTTATTATAGTATCTCTTTTTATTAAGGAAGACAGGATGTGCATGTGGAGCTGAATGTGGATGCATGAGAAAAAGCAGGCAGAGAAAGACCGAGCACCTGCAGCCACAAAGTGCCACCATTTATATGACATGCATGTCAAACCTTTGTACTGAAATATGCCGGAAAATGAGCAAGACGCACAGCTCGTACACACGATGTAGACCCGTGTGTTTGCTTCCAAGGCTCAGACTCCTGTGCATCAGCTGAGCAGGCAGCAGCCGCCTCCTACAAGCGCACATTCTGAAAGCCTGACTCACATGCTACTTAAGATCTTTTCATTCAGCCTATTGAATACAATTAAGTTAATTGAAACTGAAATTTTGGGCAGTGCAAAACCCACTGTTGGAACAAATATTCCATGTACCAAAAATCTGCAATTTATTAAATTAAGCACTTCCCTTACAGACTGCCTTCTTTCCTGTGAGTACAACAGAACGCTGCTTGTGCCACATTACACACAAGAATAAAACAAGCAGGCAGCATGAAACGGTTTCATGCAATGAGAGAGAGTTTTCTATGGAGAAAAAAAAAACAACAAAAAATCCCCCCCAAAAACAAAACCAGAACCCTCGCTAATTGAAAGTCTGTGCACAATGGGACAGACACCATAGTGATGAATGCAGCATGAATGTCTCACTAGATACTAGGCAGAGAATTAAAGCTGCTCATCTTTCTCTCACTTAAGTTGAAGGGAAAATTACTTGCAAAAGGAATTCTGTCCAGGATTTGGCTCACAAGCAAGCAAAGATGGAAGAGTTAGCTATTTCAACAGAGCATATTTCTAATCTTAAAAAGCCTCTTAAAGGACCCAATTCTGTTCCCACTCTAGTTTGCAGGAATTTTGCCAAAGCAAGCAGAATTAGACACAAATGAAGAGCCACCACCCACTTCCCTCCCTGCCTGCCTCCAAAGACTTTCTTTTGAGCTTCCTCACCAACCACGCTCCCTCTGCCCTCAGAGCCTCCAACCCCTCCATACCTGACCCGCAGCATCTTTGCATGCTGGGCAGCGTTATTTCCCCTTCTTCATGGCAGAAGCCTGGACTTGTCCACAGTCACATCACAAGCTAGGGCACCATCCAAAACTGAGCCTGCATTTCCCTGTGCCTCAGCCCAATCCTGCAGCCAAGGTACGGTAGAATCCCTCAAACAAGGTGGACCAGTTTATTTTATTTCATTATAAATTTCACTACATCTGAGGTTGGTAGAATTTCCCCCTCCCTGTGCTGCTACCTGCTTTTATCCAAAAAGGCCCTGGTGAGGCACTCGTTAAGCAAGCAGGAGCCAACCTGGGTAACTGCTGCCTTCCCACCTGCATGCTGGAAAGCCAACTTCCTCACTGCTAGCTACTAACAGAGGGAGGGAGCAGTGCTCCTTGGGAAAATAGAGTTACATGCAGCCCAAACCTGCATGTCCCCCCAGCTCTCTTTGTATCTGGCACCACAACTGTTTCATTCGAAAAGCCTCAGGTTCATGGATATTCCCAGTTTCTGAGGCTGTTCAGTAAAACAAGCACTGGCCATTCGCCCAAACATTTTACTAGTTTTGGCTACTGTGTCAAAACATTGGCAAAAAAAGATGCTTAAAAAAAAAAAAGATATAAACAGAAAACATTCAGTCTATAGGCTTTTCAGTCCACTGGGTGCTCCCAAGGAAGAGAAAAGCAGTACCTTGATCCAGTGATTTAGGCTGTCTGGACTCTTACAAACAGCCTGACTGTCCATTCTGACTGCAGCTCTGTGTCCCTGTCTGAGCCTGCAGCAACAAGGGATGCCCAGCAAGCAGGGAGAAGAGGAGAGCAAGTTCATTTTCTTCTTGCAAAGCAGGATTCAAATTACCTGTTTTAAAGCTAGGGATTTTGAAGAGCACAGATCATTTCAGTAACTCTAGACTTGCAAAAAAAACCAAAACAAACCAAACAAAACAAAAAATCAAAAACAAACAGCAACAACAAAAAACCCCACAACTTTCCAGGGAAGGACAAGGTACACTCAAGAGGGCATTTTCATGCACTTCCTTTAAACCAGTCCTCTCTTACCTCTGTAACCATCACCACCTGCCCATT
This sequence comes from Chauna torquata, assembly GCA_013399475.1. NCBI lineage: Eukaryota > Metazoa > Chordata > Aves > Anseriformes > Anhimidae > Chauna > Chauna torquata. The sequence continues at coordinate 321,909 of VXAL01001835.1, forward strand.
TCTCAGCACACTGCAACCTATGGTACGGCAAGCTTTGGTGATAATCTTTTGGTTGCAACTTGAATGCTGTATTAGCAGACAGTATAGCTCAAGAGGGAAATGGTACAAGGACTCTGCCCTGAGGTTGCCCAAAGTCCCTGTGTGTATTCTCCTCCAGGAGCAAGTCTTTGCCTTAGTAGCAGCTTTGGCCAGCAACCCCGTTGTCCCACCTCCCATTTCACAATAGCTTTGCTGGCCAACCTGAAGGGTGCTCATACTTTTAGAGTCACCTCCCCCACACCTATGTTCTAGCTGGCCCGCACAGGGAAGCTATCCTGATTTAGAAAAGACGCACACTAAAGCCAGGTAGGCTTTTTTAGAGAACTCCAGCCTGCACTGACAATCCCTTTGATTTTACTGCGCTGTCCAAGACCAACAAGGGGCAGTTGTTCCCCCTGCACATTAAATCCTTCTCACCCTCTGCAGCCTGTATCTTGCAGGCATGTCCTTCACTTCAGCCTTTTCAAAGCTTTGACTCCTTTTAGAAGTGCACACAGGACATTTCCAAGTGCATCTGCTCTGCCCCCAACAGTTACACTCCCCCAGCTGCTAAGCCCACAGCTCTATGTCAACCGTTATCACTGGGAGGTGAAGAAACTGTGGATTTACAGTATTAATCAGACTTTCCCTTGCATTTTTTTCCCCAAGATTGAATGGTTTTATACAGTCAAAAAGTACTGAACTCTTAGTGAAAGTAAAGCTTCCAACAATGCTACTTCTAATAGCGACTTCAGCTTACCGCTTGGCTGCATGTAAACATGCTTTATGAAGATGCCTTCCATTTTAAAATAAAGATATCAGGTATGACCACATAACTGTCAAGTGTTTGATGGGCCTCATCCAGCTCTCTGCCTTCCATTCAAATGCACCTGCATGCTTGCATGCAGTTTTTAAGACCTGAAGCCAGACAAGGATGCCTAGCTTTCCGTTAGTGAGTTACTAGTTCCTACCAGTCCAAACATAGGGAACAAACTATGTCTGCAAACAACACATTCAAATCGGGGAGCCTGCAAATTTCCAACTTATGGGTCGCAGGCCAGCAGAGCTACAAAGGAGCCAAGGATCTCAGCCATGGAGAACTCAGTTACAGACAAATGATGCAATTACATGAGCAAGAAACCGAACCTCTTGCCCCAGCAATGCTGCTGAACACCTTTGCTATGACCAGCTCTCTCCACTGCCTTGATCCACCTTTCCTCTAAGCCTGTATGAGCCAGAGGCCCCTCCAGTTACCTTTGAGGGAGGCAAATGGTGGCCTAGTAAGCCCAGGGCCAGAAGTACAAGCATCCCTTGTGTTTTGTCCTCTCTGCCTGCATCTTACACATCTCAGAGGGGCCCCCAGACTGCAGCAGAACAGCCCCAGTCCCACTCCTTGGGCTACAAAACCATACTGGCAAATTTGAATAGCGCCTCACTGCAGTCCACAAAAGAGGACCATACCTGTAGTCCAGAACTGCAGTGCTGCTGGCATCCATGTGGATCAATAAAGCCTAAGAAGGTGTCTTTCCAACATACGCTATACTTACCATTGCCAAGCAGGTTGTAGGGAACACAACCATGCTAGTGGGCACAACCATTTTAAATGTTTTGAAGGTAATGTAGGAATTTCTCCCTTGTTGGAAGTGGTGTCATTAAAAACACCTTTAATAACTATCTTCTCTCTGGGGGTCTAAGAACTCTCTTCTAACTGTCCTGTCTGCTGAATAAATAAGCATTTAGATTCTGCAGCAGGGTGAATTAAAATTGTGACATTGATTCTCTAACGATAAAGTAAAAAGAAAGCACGTATGTTAGCCCAAAGCATTTACTAAAAGTCAGTTGTATGCACTTTGAGGGTTCTTGATACCTAGTTTCAAATAAATCTCAAAATGTTCACTCCAGAACTTTCTGTTTGAAAGAAACAGTCCTCATGGGGAGCACAGCCCAAGCCAATTCCTAGCCAAACACCCTGTGCAGCACTCCTGTGCACAGAGCAGGTACTAAGCTGCTGGGTGTTCAGTCCCCATCTCAGAGGGGGACTGCAGCAGAAGCCCTGTGCCCCAGGAAACACACAGTATTTGTGACAGAGGCTGAAGCACTTAATTTTCACGTGTGCACACAACAACATGGCCACAGATATAAGGGAATATTGTTGTCTTAAGCTATGAGTTTCCAACTTTTAGAGGAAGGTTTGGTTGTTTCACAAATCATGCGACTGCACCTCTCCATCTTCCAACCCTCCTCCCATCCCACGTCCCCCTTCCCACACACGCGCATACATACATGTGTCAGCCATTTGTTCCGATGGATTTAGCCTAGTTTGGATCAAAGCTTCCTCTACTCCATTTAACAGATTTGCTCAGAGGGAAGGTCTCAGGGGAGAAATAATGTTAGTAAGAGGGTTTTTTTCAGCATTGAGTATGTAGGTCATTGGACTTTAAAATAAATTAGAGAATAGTTTATCTATTAAACAAGCCTCACAGTACATATTTCATGAAGCTATACTTAATTATAGGCTAATGTGCACTACAGAGCTACCATGAAGAAGGATTAAGCAGTGGCCTGTAATGCAGTGATTAATACAATTATTAGCTGGCTGGCACACAGCATCTATTCTTTGATACCATCATGAGAAACAACAGATCTCCGGTTTCTAAAGGTTGGCACTTCCTGTGGAAGGCAGCAAACCCAAACATTTCCAGAGAGACATACATGCATCTCTATGCCTCCTGAGGAGAAGACCCAGCAAGGGGAATGCAAGGAGGTGACAGCAGACCTAAGCTTCCATTTCAAGTGCTTTTTACAGAGTTTGCTTCTCCATCATGGGTGTTTGGGAACATCCCGCATCTTCTACTGTGCAGTGCAAGGCAGACTGTCTGAGCACCTCTTCTTACTAACTGGGGCAACAGTCTCTGACCTGAAGGGAGATTGATTTGTGTTGGAATTAAAAGCTGAAGACAGTAAGGCATAAATATATACTTACAGTCTTTTGCTACAGCGATGGTTCATAGGGATATGATGCACTATACTTAAGATCCACTGGTCTTTTATATTAAGACCCTGTAGACTAACGAAGTATAGCTCTGAGATGAGCAACTCTGCTATGAATGTTTAAGAATAGCCTGCTCCGGAATCACTGTCATGGACTGTACATCATATTATTTATGATGGAAGGCTAAGAAGTAGATAATTTCTTTCCTTTTATATAAAATTACATGTGTCTGATATCTTGCAATTAAGTGATCAAAATTTTTTTTAAAAGAAAAGTTAGAGAAGTTAGTGCAACCTGAAACAAATGTCAGCGGAAGAACAGGAGGACTGACAAAACCAGTGATACCTGTACCCTGAATTACAGACTCTATTTTATACACTGACCTCAAGTGTAAACTGGTTGGAGGATAAAACATTAGTATCCCATTTCCAGGTGCAGTCCTGCCCAGGTGCAGTCCTGTCCTGTTCTCAAAGGACACCTTCCCTTGGCTTGCTCACTCAGTGCTGCTCAGGTCTGTGCTCCCGGTGAGTGAGCTCAGTCTGAACAGTCGCACACCTGGCCAAGTACAGCACTATGAAGAGACATTGGCTCAGATCCCAGCAGCAGCACAGTGCTCTCCACAGCACTGCACAGGACAACGGTCTGCAGTTCCTGCACCGACTTGGTCAGCACTACCTTACAGGTTTCTGCACTGCCCTGTACTACGCGGTATTGGCATGTCCTGGGAAACCATCAAAATTTCAGCCTGAAGCCACCAAAATTTCCTTTCAACTATCACTGCCTCCCTCATGTTTGAGGATGGCTGCAGGGAGTACACACGTGACTAAAAGAGATCCAGTTTTTCTCCAGGGGAGCAACAGGAGCGAGATGGATACTTGGCTGGAGTCTCAGGCAGTGATGGTGAAGTCTAAGGCAGCAGAACAGAGGCAGGCCATTTCCTGGAGAAGAGGTCTGAAACTCAGGATGTGTCCTGGAGAGCTTCCAAATTATACTCCACGCAGACCCCGCTGGTTTACCAGCAGATGGGAACCAGCCATCACGTCTACTCTCAACAGAGGGCTGACATTTGAAACTGTTATACTAAGAACAAATCTAGTATCAGATAAGGTACATGAGAAATGTCCCATAACAAGTCAGTCTAGCAATTAACTTCCATGCTACTGTGTCAATGCATCTCCTTAACGTAGATTTTCAAGTGTTTATGCATTCAATACCAAAAATGTTCAGAAACAGTTTTCTGCAACTAAAGCAAAATCATAGCAGTATTTGCCCTTTTTCTCCTATATAACTGGAATGCACATATGATGTGGGACCTGGTTTGAAAGAGGAGTGCATATGGATGGAGAGAGAGCTCAGTCAAGATCTCAGTTATAATGCACATTACTCTTTGAGGAAATTGGAATTCAGTGAAACCTGGTGTCCTAAGTCATATAAAAATGCTGTCAGGTGTGACTGACCCACAGTCACACTGCCAGGAGCCACTGAAGTTGGGAAGAAAGCACATTTCACCCAAAGTCCTGCTTAGTGTGAAAAAACACTGGATACATGCCAGAATACTGCAGGAAAGTAAAAACAAGCAAGCAAACAAACAAACAAAAAACCATACTGCAGCTGCTTTAGTCCAGATTTCAGATCATCTATCAAAGGTGGCGCAATCTCTGTCATGGCTGCTATTAAACATCGCAGTCAGATGAAATGCTGTGCCACTGCTAGGAAAAGACCAGAGTGGTCTCTTACAAATGCCTGCCGTTTCACTGCTGTCTTGGGAAGTCAAATGCAATGTTCGGTCAGGGATATGCAAGGCTTGGGGTTTCCTAGACACACAGAATCAAAACCTTGCCTCCTTTTAAATACTATAGCAGAACCGTCGATTTAACACACAAGTTGTATGACAGCTTTCTCGTTTGGGGATGAACTTTTGGTTTAATGGTATACTTGGGTATTACCAATCCAGCTGTCCCAATCTGGTTAAGGCAGAGTTTCATGTTCAATGAGACTGGCAAAACCCACGCCAGCAATGTTACTGCTGACCTCTCACTCAAGTTCAGAATATGTCATTCTGTCAATACCATCTACCTTGATTATACCGGGCTTTATATACAACGGGTTATGATCCCAGAGGGATGAAAAGCTTTTCCAAATTAAAAGCAGCATTTTAAAGAGGAAATACTCATACATTCCTATGAGTTTTCATTTGATATCCTCAAGGCTAACCCCAGAACTCAAAGTCATGTTGATTGAACATGAATGTTTTTTTCTGAGTGCAGCCATCTTAGGAATTTAATGGAAAAAGGGAAGTAATAAAAATGTGCTCCATACTTTAATTAGTTCCCTCATAACGTGGCATTTCCAAAATGGCAGTGCCAAAGAAAATCATTAATCCAGGAGAACATACAAAGGCACCGTACAGGGCAAGACACAGACCTCCAGGAGACAACACACACACACGTGGCCCTTGTCTTCTCTTGCTGGTAAAGCTTACCTCGAAGATCAGCTCTGACTGCACAAAAGCAACGTGTACCAAAATTTAAATATGAAGCCACTTTCCATTTCTTTAGCCTCACAGAGCATCACAAATTAGAGATCATTCTTTGTGTGCCTTGAATGGTATCTGCAAGCAGGATAAATGTAAACAGCCTGTCTTTCTGAATATGCATTCACCCAAGGTACTCCAGGTGCTAGGCTTAAGCTGATGCTATCGTGTGATTATTTCAGCATTTGAATTCCACTATTTGAGTGAGAAAACCTGTGTCAGATGGGTCTGCTGCAAATGGCAGACATCCTTTCCAGCAGTCAGTTGTCTCTTACACAGCCAGCCAGCACCAACACTGTCTTTAGGCCTATGAACACTTGTCTTACTCATTTCTTGTGGCAGTAGCCTCTAGTACTAGTTGTGTCATCAACAGCAGTTACCACAGGAAGGAACTGAGAAAGTCACATAAGCCAAAAGTCGCTGCTGACTCCCACCATCTCTTGTTACGTCTTCCTGGCCATCAGGCAGGAGCAGATGTGGAAGTTTATAACCATGCAGAGGAACTCGGGGAAGAACTCACACCAGCTGAATTTTGGCTAGAGAGCAAAGCTCAGGTAACAGTACTAGGGTAACCAAATGCAAACAAACAGCTGTTCCAGGAAGAAACAGTCTTGCTCAATCGTGACAATGAGATTGGGGGAAAAATGGTAGGTGGTTTGACCTGTTTCTGTGGTACACCTCCTGCCTTGATCTGCAACAACCATGTAGCCCCACAAGAGTCAAAACTTTGCCCCCTCAGCACTTCTTGGTTATAGAATAGAAATGGATACCTGTGTGCGGTTGAATGCTACTCTTGCAAAGACAGCTTGAGACACACTGGCTCTCTTCAGCTCATCTCTGACTTGCTGGTAAATATCTGGAGAGACTTCCACCGATGAATTTGATGGCTCTGGTTTGACAGCTCTAGGAATGGGTGGATGATTCAAGAACTGCTGGTTGATAGCTTGGGGGTGCTGGTGAGCCAACAGCCGGCTGACGGCAATCTGCTGGTTTATCAGATGGGCCATTGCTATCTGCTGCCTCACCAGTTGTGGACTGAGCTGAGGAGACAGGAGCCCAGGGTTTATCATTGTCTGCATCGTTGGCACTTGGTTTCGGATTGGAGTACTGTGGTGAATTTGGCCATGAGGAGACTGTTCGTTAGTTTTTCCCAAGGTTGCCAGCTGGTTGATATTTGGTAAGTGCATGGGACGTTGACCAAGAACACAATAGTCTGAAAGGTTTTCTCTTTCCACTCTTTCCACTGTTAAAAGAGAAAAATTAGTTTGCTGTCATTTCAGTTGGCACTTACAAAAGGACCGTTTGAGTAAGGATTACTGCAGGCGACTGTACATGACAGCACCCACTTTAGTTTGCAAATCTATACTCGCATAAAAGCTTCACAAACATAAGCAAAAGCAGTACAAAGTAAGAGCAACAATAATTAAGATTCTTTCGTACTTCTAAGGCTTCACCCACTGCTTAGGAAGCCTCCTTACCAAACTGGTAGCAGGTATCTGTTCTAGCCTCATTTCCTAAAGAAACAAGCTTAGACTTTTCCACTCACGCTGTCACTAACTTTTGAATCTGTCACCAAATTGAGTAACTATTAAAAGGAGTGAATGTTTCAGAATCACTGGCATCTAGGTGAAGGAAAGAAACCCAAATTAGTTTCCACCCACACCAGTCCAATGGAAACCAGACCATTCCCTGTGCAGCTTATGGAACAACCTTTCATTACGTACTCAGCAACCGTATCTTTTCCAACATAAACTCTACCTTGCATCATGTGTGGATAAAGTTACCTGCTAATGTCAATTCATCTAGATGCACTATAGCAGAATCGAATTGCTTGTGTGAAAGCTTGCTACAAAACCATGCATGTCCTTGATTCACACGTAAGAAAGTTTTAGAGCAATGGTTCTTGTATCCAAAGCCTCACCACTCTGAGCCTGTCTGGAAACCTTGAACGAACTGTGCATGAATGCCCACTTTACAGAAAACATTCTGATGGCAACCTTTTTCTGGCTATTTTATGGCTTCATCATCTTCAAAATAACTTTGTTTAGCACAACAAAGACCGATGATTCTTAAGTGCCACCATACTACAACACATGAAACACTACAAACGAAATGCATATATTGCAACTATATATGCAGCTATGTCCCTTTTAAATATCTTACATCAGCAATATTGCAATATCTTTTCATGTTACTGCAAAATTAAGTGCACATATTACAAAACTAAATTTCCTCTAAAAGGAGCATTTGAAATAGGAAATAAAGTTTAAAATGTAAGTAAAACTATTACTTGCATAACTTTAAGTAACCAGAAGTCATTTTACATTAGGTTGCAGATTCCATGAGCTTCAGTTGGGTAGGTATTTATCTATTGATCTGATATAAAAATGTCCAGGGACCCATTATGATACCACTAGCAAACTACTGCCTCATTCTTATGTTGCTCTTACCAAATAACAAGAGAGAATTTATTTCACGAACGCCATAACACTATTATAACTTGTGTAATGATTAACAACTGTACAAGGCTTTGAACTCTTTTTAAAAACTTAATCTATATAAAGCTTTGAAGCTTTACACAGTTAATACCCAGGATGACAGTTTACTGATGACTTTCTCTGTTTCCTTCTAAATAGGAAAACAGCTCTTTTCACCTTCCAGAGTTCATCTCAGATGGAAAGGGTTGAATTCTCACTAGGGAGGGAGTCATGCCCAGAACACACACAAACACTCACCGCTTCTATCTTTAGAGCTGTTCCAGAACATCACAAGTATTGAATTTTACAACTAGGTGAACTAGTACTCAGGATTTTTACTTTATTTTATGAAATTTTAATTCCTTCTTCCCATTCTTTTAAAGAAAAAAAATCCACAAAACCTTTAACCTTCAATAAAATATTTGCTTAAAAAACCACACCTTTTAAAATAAAAATTAAGCATTTCTAATAAAATTCTTAATTCCATCTTTCCACAAAAGCCAGTGTTTCAACTCAACTAATTTTCTAAGTGCTATTTGTGCAGGATATTTCAACTATGAAAAGCAATGCAATACTTGCAACATACAAGCGCTATTGTAAATGACTGTTTTGATACATTACTCACAGCCTGCTAGAGACATAACACAGTATTTTGGTTTGCTGAAAATATTGAAAATCCCTATTCAAATGCTGCTCCTCATGATGTCAGTACTCCTCCCTGAAAATCATGTACAGAAGGTTCCATACTACTATTCTTGGAGTTAGGAACAGACAAGAAATCAGTGTGAGCAGTGTTAACACCAGGGACGGAGCCCTGATACAGAGATGGCACGTGTGGGCAGGGGCGTGGGGAAGAGCGGCTGCTTTGTCACAGCTCAAGACCACACAGTCTGTGCCATGGCCCCTTCAGAGCGCATGTGGCTATATGATCACCTAAGCCTCTCTGCGGTGAGCCTGTACCTGAGTGATGCCATTATAGACACACAGTTGCCAGCCAAACCAAACACAACTATTCCAAAGGTGCAGTAGCAACTTAAGAATCAGGAATTAATCTGATGTAAATACAATAAAGATGTTGCTCAGTGTACATGAAATAAGAGGTGCATTCTGCTAAATGGAAGTACAACAAGAACCACTTTCAGTGTTCATTTACACCCTTGGAGATCTAGAGTCCTTCCATGAGGAGCTTCAGGACAGCTGAAACAATTTCTCAACTATTTTGTAGTTTAAGAAATACACAGAGAATAAGTCACTGAAACCAACAAATTACTACTTGTTAGAACACAAAAACAGTAACCAAGTGTTTTTGAAAACTTGGTGAGAAATAAATATAAATAACATTCACTTTCTGGGCTGAACCACATTTGCCAAGTTTCCACCCACTCCTGACTTCAGTGCCAAGTTATAAACCCCTATAAAAATAAAGTTTAAGATGAAAAGGCTGCCAGGCTGTTAATCTCTGCAGTGCTACTTGGAATTACAATTACACAGAGAAATCACCTGACTTGCTTCCATAGGTGTATTTTTCCCTTATTATCAGTTTCCTTTTTCAATCACATTAGGCTATAGAGCCACGCATATATTACCAATAAACAAACCAGATTCTAGTCACTTCAACCACTTCAATAATAAAAGGTTACCATTAACAGTTACGCTGGATGGAAAAAATGTGCATTACTCAACTCCTCAAGACTCTTTCCTTCTCCAGCACATTTCCCATATCAGATTCCCTGTTGTTCGCTGGTAACTACAGACTGGTGGGGGCTCTGCAGAGCCTGGACAGAAGCAAGCCTGAGACAATGCCAAGATGGAGGCTGGCACTGTCCCGGGAGGCTGACCAGCTTGCCGGCAACACTCTAAGAAAAAAAGGCATACAGGAGCCACAAAGCTGCTGTGGCACCAATGTTCTCCCTCAGATCTTCTTGAGGCATGGTTTTTCCCACGTGCATCCTCCATTTTCCATGGTCCTACCCCATTACAGTCTCTCTCTTGTCTGCTATTACTCCACTCAAACTGGGGGTACATTTACAACTCTTGCAGTCCTCTATGAACCGGCTGCTACTTGAATACATCGGTGCACAAAACAGTGAAGACAGAGCAGCGGGACTTTAAACTGTGAAGGAGGGCGCTCCATGGACACGTGCAGTCGATGTTCAAGTATTGCTGAGAAACCTCCTCTGCTTGCGATGCCTGTGCTAATTAAACAAAAGCTGGTCCAGGAGGCTGTTACCCACCTCCCATCTGTGGTGTGACCAAAGCAAAAGACATGGCAGTGTTTTCCCTTTTCTCCCTCCATCGTGCTGCCTGGTATACAATTCTTCAGCATTTTCCTCCAAGAGCTCTTTTAAACCAAGTACAACACTACCTCTGTATTTCAGAGCCCCCCCTCCTGAAGCCATGCACTAGGTAGGCAGATGCAAGGTGTCTGGACAACAGGAACTGTGCCCAAGCTCAGCAAGCAGCTCACAGAGCACTCCAGGATGGCGTCTGCCCTTCATTTTGCCTATTCCCCGCTACAGTGCGCCACTACCTCTGCAAGAGTGGGAGACCAACATAATCTCCTGAATGGGAGCAGCAAATTGTCATATTTTAATGTTCCTTTCTCTTCTCATAATGATTACCACGTGTATCAATGTATTTTGACTTCATACTGAGTTAGAAACTTCCTGGATACAGCACAAAAGCAACCCAATGCACCCTTTCCCCTGTGCAAAGCTCTTAACCTCTACCCAAATCTTCCTTGCACAGTCAAACAGCTGACGCAGTCCACAGCACAATAGCTTGGGGTGGTCCACATGCAACTTTCCATTTGAAATGAAACGAGCTCAAGAGATTTAAAATAAGATTTATTTCTCCACCTTCCCTTCCCCTCACCCTTTATTTTCACCAAGTTGTTAATAGGAACATTCTGACTGAGCCTGTGGGGTATTTAGGGCTTAGGAACGGCACTGAACTGACGGACGGCACTGGAAACTAAATTTCTTAGCACGCACAGTAATGGATGCAGCTGGGAGAGCAAGAGCGTAACATGTCTCCCAGCACCGCACTGCAACGGAGACACAGAAGACTCTCCAGCACCCATGACCCAGCGAGTCCTGAACTTTACAGTCCCACAGGCATACAGGCACTTTGCCCCAAACAGAGCAGGAAGAGGCTGGTAAAGAAACATTTTGTAATAAGTTACTAGCCTGCAGGACTGCCATGCTTCAGTTGTGACAGGATGTCACCACCCCAGGGTTGTTCTCCACTGCAACGGCTTCAGAGCTGGCTTCTTTGTTTTATTTATTATTTAAAACCTGGTGATCATAAAAACCATTACCAGCAGCAGTAATGGCCAAACTGAGCCAGCCTGGGCCAGCACAGCTCTGTTTGTGAGCTTCAGTACGCCCACCACTAAACTCGAGATAGAAAGGTTGTTCCCCCAGTTTCTCATGGCTTAGCACCACCCTACTCACTGGAGCAAGACTGGAACCCTGGAGTTCTGACCGGGGGACGAAGCACGCTCTGACACCATACCACCCTGCGACACACAGAGCCAGGGCTGCTGCACTACACCAACAGGGTGCCCTCTTGCTTACGCTACATAATTATGAACGACCACTTTGTAAATAACAGAGGCACTCTGGAGCACAGGAGGTGCTTTGAAAGTGGTAATTCTGTATCTTTTCATCTATAATTAGGAAAACTACTTATTTCTTTTAATCACAGCCCACTTAACCACTTCAGTGCAGAGGGCTGGTCTGAGGAGTCTCATTTTCATTCAACATCCAATCTTCACATTTACCCAAAGTCATTCACTGGCTTCATTTACTGTCTGACCGCTGGCTGGGCCATTTGTTCTTGCAGTCAGGACTGGAGAAAATGCAGGTTGACTGGAGAGGCACACTTGATAGGAAATTGTCACCTTTAAAACCTTTCCCTTCCTCTACTCCTGCAGGATAGCAAATAACCTCAAAATAACTATGGAGCACATACAGAAATTGTTTGGCCGCTGGCTGTGGGCAGCAAAGGCCTTTATCCAAGCCTAATGGAAAACAGACAGGAAAGGCCATTGTCTGTTCTCTGCTGTGTTGCAAATCGCTCAGTTCCCACCAAAGCAAAAGTCACTATTTTTGTATTTTGGAAAAATCGTCAAAAAAGTGGACCTTTGATCAGCATCAGCATCAGGGGAACTGAGCAGAGTGAACTAACTTTGTTGACTATCTCTGTGCAGCTGACTTTCTCATTCTCTTGTGCTAGAGACTAGATCCACATCATCCCATGGGACACACAGACACTAACATGCTTTCTGTCAATTCTCCTTCAACGTAGGAAGTCATATTCTTCTGATGGGCCGTCCCTGGACTGCTTCTCAGAAAGGAAGAATATAATCCATGAATTAATTTTAGATTATTTCTGGGTTACTGTAAAGGTTAAGGAAGGCACATAGCAGTATGAGCTCCGCTCTTCAAATGGCAGAGAAAAGCATTACATTGAAGGCACTTTAGAGACCACATAGTCTAATGTATAAATATTGGTCACGTAAAATGGAAAAGGAGAATTAGGGGAAACATTACTCAGAACTGACAGAAACACAGCGTACTGGTTTAGATGGACTGATGGTCTCATCTGATATAAAAATATCTTGCTCCCTGTCAAAGTACTGTGATGGAAGTCTGTCCTGCTATTTAAGTACTAACCTTTCATGGACACCTCAAGAGGGAGGTGCAAATTGCCTAGAAAACCCAGACAACTGTGCAATCCCTCTGGGAGACAAGTACACATCCCTTCCTGACTCATAACATCAGAGATGATGAAAGGAATGAGACAGAACACAAACATCATTAAGAAAGACATATAAGCCCTTCAGATACTAGGAGTGAACAGAATTCAGTTCTGTTGTAGTGCCAGAATGAATTACGTATTCTATGAAATCCACATGACCAGAGACAGTTACATTGCAGCTTTCACACTAGGAAAGCTTATGCCTGTGTCTAAGCTTCAGGTCTTCCTCCCTTTCCAATCTAATCTCCGCTAGTGCTTACTTTCTAAAAATTCCTTTCCTTTTGAACTAACATGTTATTGTTTGGCAGTACACAAAAATATTTTTTACATATGAAGGAAAATTTATTCTGAAATTCTGGAGATTAAAAAAAAAAGCATCTACTTTTAGAAAATGAAGAAGACTGTTCTATACTCACTAAGAAATCAAAAGTGGCTGGACAGAAGTCACAGCCTCAGCGCAAAACTGTTCCTCACTGAGAAAAGCACTGTACTTGGAACAGGAGACATTTTAAAACCATAAAATTGAGGGAGTGAGATTATCTGAGCAGACTCGATCAGCATCCCTACATTAAAAAAAGGAATAAAATCAAGTAGTCATAAAAAATCTTCTGCATGGCAGGGACAAGATAGAAGGGACAAATGGCTGGGCAGTTTCTCTACAGAAAGGCTTCCAACCTCTGTTGTACTGACATATGTTCCCTACAGCAGCAACGGCTGCAGCTCCATCCACATGCATGCACACGAGATGGTATTCAGCTCATCGATATATCCTCCTGCCATGACACATGTACTGTTAAGAGTGAGAGCCACTGATCCAAGAGAGTCAAAAGAAATGAAAGACATTCTGCAAACCTGAAATTCATACATGCATTTACTTTAGATAAAAGTTAACCTTAAGAAGGAAAATAAAAGCATGTTTTAATTCTCTTTATACAGAGGAATAGCCAAAAGGGCCACAATTCGTAAAGCTCCTGGAACACACTGCAGTGTGTAAATTGTTTCTTAACAATATGCACACACAAATCCCTCAGACTGGTACTTAACATCAGGGACAATACTGAAATACAAAATTCTAATGTGGGTGGGGAAACCAGTAGTTAGGGGGTCTCTAACTCTTGCTGAAATGTGCTAAATTTAAGCTTATATTTAAAGAGAGAAATTCCACTTTTTCCTCATGACCAATGAAAATTGATGAACTTCTTTCCCCATAAAACAGCACAGCACAGCAGTCCATGGACTGTGAGGATATGTCCAAGCCAGAGATGATCTTCAGATCCTGTATGTGATCTAGACGCTGAAAAGCTTGCCTGTGAATGATGCTATTTTCTTACTTTTTTCCTTAAGAAAGTGAGTAAAGTCCTATTTTTAGTGAAATAAAAACAGAGTCAGGAGTGTAAAAGTAAGCAAAGGAAAAACTACAGTAATGTCAAGAGCCACACAGCTGACCTAAATGACCCTATCTGGTTTAGTGCCAGAGCCACAACTAATATCCAAACAACACATGAAATTATCTCCTCTTAAAAAACTTAACATTTCTGCCTGAACCGGTTAGTTAAAAAGCCAAAGGTCAAGACCTATCTATGTATATATATACATACATACATATATACACACACACACACACATCTAAAAACTTCTATTTACATACATGCATACCCAAACATGTATCAATAAATAGGATATTTTTAAAAGTCAAAAACACTGCTTGAGAATGATCTGGCATGCCTTTTCATGAGGATTCTGCAACATCTGCTTCAGAAGAACAATTCAAAACTATTCATCAAAGCACATAATGAAAATTTTCACCAGACTCACACTGGCATTATCACCATGCTGCAATCCCAGGCTCTTTCAGCCTGGAAATAACAAAGCTGGGAACCCCTCTGAATCTTGTTTCTAACCTCTTTTAATCTAGAACTGTGTCTAGAACAGTATAAGAAAAACAGATTGCTCTGTCTGTCCCTTATGGAAAGTAAGCAAACATACTTTCAAGAATAAAACAGCACACAACAACAAATCAGTAATACTGGAAAAAACAAAGAGCAGCCAAAACAGATTCTCAATTTAAGGACGCTATAAAAGCTCTTTCTTATGGAAGCTGGTTCCTGATCTACTGAAATAGAAATAACTGAGCCCTCCTCCTTTAAACAGAATAGACTCATCATTCCACAAAAACTTTGAGACAGCCACAGTCTCAAAACTCACATCCACAGAAAGCTATATTTTGACAGCCACTGATGGCAGGAGCAAAAAAAAATGATATGTTCTTAATACGCAGACAAAGAAAATATGTCTTTTTTATTTTTAAGTTCACAATATTTTTATTTCTGCCCTCTGCCTTCCTAACTTCCTCCCACCAAGCTAAGTTGTGTCATCAGGCAAAAAGAAAAGATTCACACCAGATAAGAGTTTCAGTTGTGAAAGAATTCTGATACAGTGATAGTCCTTCGGATAAAAATAGAAAGCATGACACTTGGGAAGCGAAATATCTATCGAGAAGCTAAAAAATGTTTGATATGCTACGAACCCAAAATACTAGGCAATGAGTAGGTAACTGGCACAAGTTTTATCCCTTGACAATGACCTGAGTTGCATGGCAAAGTTCTAACATACTTCTCTCCATACAGATATTTGTGTATATAGTCACTTACAAGGTCTTATTTTTATTTGTGAATCTATTTGTTAATCTAACTAAGAACCAGTACAAGCCTTTTAAACATCATATAACCATGCACAAAAGGTTTGGTGTCATTCTGGCTCTGACACTGGTTTTCTGACTGTCTGGGGTCACGTCACTACCCTCCTTTCTGCCTCAGTTTCTCCACCTGTAAAATGGAGGTAATGATAATGGAACGCATTTTTTTGAGAGACACTAAACCACCACTGGGTGTGAAGTTCATATTTTTTTATTGTTTTCTTCTAAGAAAGATTACACCAACTCTTCAAATCCTGAATTTCAACAATATTGAATACCTTCTCCCAGCTTCAGGAAGTTCAGCATCTTGAGAAACCAAATGCATGGTTCTCAGATTGAGAGGACTATCCTGTGGGACTGGGCAGGAGGAAACAGTCTGAGAACCAACGGACTAAGCCACTGCTGTACAACTATCGTTGTAGTTACTAGTACATAGACTTTATTAAAAAGAGGGAAGTGTGATTCTTCATTCAAGTAGGTTTAAACATACCTAAACCCTGTCATGTATGCAAGTATGTACCAAAAGGTTGTGCATCCCTCACAAAGACAAAAAAAATCATAAAAACAGAGTTAAAAAAATAGGCTTTGCACAGTAATATTACATTCATTCATGGTGCATATTCTGAACAAAATGACAATGCAAACTAGATAGCTTAATTACCACCTCAAACGATTACACAGGTCCACAGGGGGGAGAGAAAGTTCACAGAAAAACTGTAAACTTCTTGTTTCCCAACTACTGTATATTTTCCATTAGAACTGTGTTAATGTTAGCTCTCTTTCAAATACACATATGTATCCCAAGGAGACTGGAGTGGACGTCCTGTTAGAAAATCACTCATGTCCTTGCACATATACCCAGTGGTAGGCTCAGAGCCAGGAGCAGACAAAAAAGTCTCCATCCTCACACCAGCGAATTCCAGGATCTATCTGTATACTAACTCTCATGCCACTGAGTAAACTGTGAATGTCTTAAAACCTTAAGGGGCTGGGGTGGGGTGGGTGAAAAAATTCAAGCAGAACTTTATTCTAGCATGGTCTTGACCCAAGACAAAATTACCATGCTGAGCTGAACTAACTGAAAACTTTTTTTAAATAACAAGCACAAATAGTTTAACTGTCTTTTCGGTGTGTTCAACGGAATGCACACTGAGAATGTTTACTTGAGATTTCATACAATTCCATTTGTATATAGCTTTTACATCTGTTGCTAATGATATCAAATTATTGATTGTTCACTTACTTATATTTATTTAAACATTAACTATATACTCTGCAACCTGATGCTTTTCATTTTTTTCCAGATAACTTTTTATTTTTGCATGGCTTCAGTTGTAATTACTTTGATCTTCCAGAGTGTATAATTATTTTACTGTTTATTTATTTCTATGAGAAAGAAAAAAAGTTTGACCTAGTAGATCTGTATGTGGCAATTTGTAACAGAATCACATAGCTTATGTTTAGGAAATCATGGTTTTGATTAAGAAGCAACCATTTAGTTCCCACTGTTTTATTAAAACAGACATTAGCAGATAATAGGAAACATATTTAACACTGTAGGCTGCATTTAGTTTGCAACGTCAATAAAGTTATTTTGAAGCTCCTTCCTATTTTGCATTTACCACAGCTCATGAATTATTTTTTCCTTCTACTTTCTAATAACCAGCTTTAGACATACATATGTATATGGGTGCTGGTCTCAGTGACTCTAAATTAGTTTTACCCAATCTATCCAGATTACAACCCCAAAAGTAAATTGCTGCATCATCCATCCACCTTTATGGAAAATGTAAGTCTTTTTTTTTATTTTTTTATTTTTATGAAAGGAATATGTGATGACTGAAGCACATAGTCACTGATTTTGCATACTAACCGAGCTGTCCTGTAGAAATATCTGGCTATGGAGAAGAAACAACATGTCCTGAAAACAGAGATGATGAGAAACTGAAACCGCCCAAAGAAGTGCAGAAGCCTTCCTGTTTCCAGGGGGTATAGATTACTGCCCTGAAGCTCCATAGCTGTTTTTTCTTCATGCACCAATCTACCTGCTATAGATTCTTTGTTTTCTCTCCCACTCATATGGCTGATGAATCAACACGACTTGAACTGCTTTATAGCAGCTTGTGTTTACTTCACACATACCTTAACCTTCCTTTTTCTCCTCCTACTCTCTCACACACACACACACACACACACACACACTTCCAAACAGCAATGACTGGCTGTGTCTCTTTGAATAGCACATATACAGAGTTATCTGGTAAACTCGTCAGGTTTGGATCCTTGACCTCTTGATTGAGGTCTCATTCTGCTTTTACGGCACTGAACAATTTAACTGTGCACTTACTAAGTAAAAAAAAGTAAGAGCGTAAAGAATTCAATGCTCTAAGAATGGAAGAAAGTGGAAGACAGCAGTGTGCTAGAAACACTCAGAAGCTGTAGTGGCATCTCTACAGTTAAGAACACTACAGTTAAGGGCTTCCAGTTCCTCTGCAACTGGCATTACACCCTTGCCCAGTTTGGAAAAAAGAAAAAAAACAAAAAAAGCCTGTCTGTTTTCGTAGAACAGTAAGTAAAAGCGAACGGTGATGACCTTGAAGCTGTTCGATTCCTTTGATTGTTTTTTAACCAAGAGGATATGTTAGAGCACTTCAAATAAAATTCTTTTATTAAGAGACGTCTTTTAAAGAAAAGAAACACTTCTGTGTAACACAATGGCAATTTAGAGAGAGAAGAAACTATCCAGTTTATTTGGCACCAGGGTAACCATGTACTAAAATGTCCAATCAACATTTTTACTTCATTTTAACAGGTAAAAAGCAACACCTCCATTTCCTCATCTACACTGTTACCCCACTTCTGCCTGAACAATCTTCCTTCTATCCACAAATAATTTTACTATAAAATGTTCCTTTTTTGCCTAGTGAAAATCTAATCGCTACACAGCTGAAGCACAAGAATCCTACAGGTATGCACTGCGTGAGCCAGACGGGCATCAGAGGAAAGCCAGATGCCTCAGAAGTTGTTCTGATATTTTATGCAATTTTGTTTCATGTGTTCCTAATTCAAGAAGCAGACTCTTTATGGCATTATTATGCAGATTTCTAGTCTGTCCTATGGAAACTAAACAAGCAACTTTTCATAGCTCATGTATGCCAGCTTTTTAAGAGAAAAAGACTGCAGACTCTTTTTGAAAGATGCTAATCTTCATGTCACTAAAAATACAATGGCTTCCCAAGAAGCACAGGACATTACCGTACTTCTGCATAATGCCTGTGAATCCTGTTACGATTTTCCTGGCCACTGAAAAGATCACAGACAGAAACAACAAAAATAGCCTATGCCTTCCTTCAGACAATAAGTCTTCCCTTCAGTGGTGTAACAGAGAGAAAAAGTTAAAAATACTGCAGAGTAAAGCTAACCTCCAGGGGTAAGGGATGTTTGGGGAGAGAGGAGCCAATCGGTACTGTAGAAAAGCTTTTGACTATTGCTAAACTCACACTCAAAGAACATGTGTTTTAAAACAAAAAACAAACAACAAAAAAATGGTCCAGTACACACACAAGTCCCTTCCCAAAGGAAAGGATGAATAAAAGAGCAAACTGCACATGAGGGATGCTTGTCACATTACTTCGGGTACTACTGGAAGGTGATCGCACATTTCAGTGGTGAGAGTGAGATGAACATATGTAGAATAATTTTTACTGCCTCAGGCATTTCACTGCTAACAAACAAATTTATATTATTTCATTGACGAAATAATATAAACAATGGACTATTTTCATCTTAGCTTCAGTGGGTGCACCAACATCCGTTATTTAGCAATGTCTCCTAACAAACAGGTACTAAATGCTCCACTGTTATCCAGATTCCATGTGATAAAACATGGCAGGAATGCCAGTATACCTAGCAGTATTTAAAACAGAGAGCAAGGGCAAATGTAACTTAGAAAGACAAGTTTTTTAGGTTTCATGAATATCATACAACTAAGGTAATTTACACAGCAATTTTACTTTTTAATTCTGAGCTACTAGAACACTTTTTTTTCCAAAACATTTTAGCTTAATTCAAAACACAGCTGATCTTTCAGCACAACTAAATGGGATATTAGAAGCATGTTTTAAGTGGCCTGTGTTTTCACGCCAGCCTTGTTTGTAAAGTATCAGATTAAATTTCAAATGTGCTGTGACTGTGCCCTCTTTGTAGACAAATTCACTAATATTATTAAAGCTTATTATCACTTTTACTTAGAGCAAATAATCTCAAACTGTCAGCGGAAGTTCAAGAACTTGGACAGTCAGAAAAAAAATCAATTTACCTTTAATCTTCTTGTACTTTTTGTACCATCTCCCAAACTCCTGGCACTTGGTTGCTGACACATTGGCATAGTATGTGCTATTTACAATGGATGAAATCATACTCTGGAAGTACAGAAAAAAAGACAAAAAGGATTTTAAAATATCTTGCATAATTAGAAATGTTTCCAAGTTAAGTGAATGACATGCAAGTGCACAATGATCATCCATTTTTGCCTTCAAAACCAAAAAGCAGTGTCTGATAAGTATACAAAATTGGTTTTATTCTCCATTGTGTATCCCCCGACATAATTACTCTGGTTCACTTACAAAGAAAAAAAGATGCAGTACCAACCTAGGCTGAAACCGGCAGCACAGGCTGGAGGTGGGGGCAGTTCTACTTTGATTTGTACTTGTGATATTACAATATCTAAACTTCAGTTGCAGACTAACAGGCGGTGCCATGCTGGCAAACACATGCTCACTGCACTCGGGTGAGAACAATCATGATTTAGGAACCAGATCCTAAAGGTAAGATTAGATGCTCCAGCATGCGTAATCCAAATAATGCTTTTCAGATGTCTCTGTTCTGTTTCCAAATGCAGCGAGACCACACAGCCAAGAATGAAAGAACATCCGTGCTACTCGCTACAGAACAACAGTTAGGCAAATAAGTTAAATTAATATAATTTATAGAAACGTGTGATTAGCCCTTGTGTGAAAAATCACCCGAAAGAGAAATTAGCAGTACTATTCAGAGAGAAGGGAACTACGCATACTACAATACGGAACAGCCAAAAACCACAACAAAGATCAACAAAACTGAAGTATCACTTGCTTAACCACCACCACTCTCTCTGCTTTTTGTGAATTCCCCGTGACTCTCATTGCAAGCCAACTGGAAGCAGATAGGAGCAGAGCTGTTTTGCAGCACCTGATACCCATAAAAACGATACTTTATATCTGGGATGCTTCTGCCCACAGGGTGGGAAAGAGTCTGGTTACTGGCAGTTTTTCCTTTCTTTTTTTTTTCCCTCCCTTCATCCGTTCTATAAAGGAGGCATCTTTTTAGAAACAACAATTTGCTTTCCCCCCTTAACTCTTCCAGGGTCAAGTCACTCCCAACGTGTGTACGAACTCGAGCAAGGAGATGCAATCTAACGCCACTAACACACGGCAGCTGATGCACCTTCTCCAGAAATCACAGTTTTCTTCTGCCCTCCTTCCTCACTTAATAGCAAAGCTCAGAAAAAAACACCGGCACATTGCACAACCTTTCTGCACAGATATGAGAGAACTAGCACAACCTCATGGCTAGAACAAGCTATTTACCATAGGTTCAAGCTCTGGCCCACAGGCTCCTGCAGGCTCTTAAGCAAAATGGGATCTATGCCATCTCTGTAAAGCTACAGGGCTTACATGGCTTACTCAATTTTAACAATGCTTTAAAAACAAAAATATCCCCTCCCCTCTTCCAGATTTATCCAGCCTTCTAACAAATTCACTGCAGTATCACACAACTCCAGTTGCTCCTGAATCTTGAGTTTAGGGGACTTAAAAATAATGTGAGCAAAACTGAGAGACTTAACACTACTGGACGGTGCAGGTCGGTTTCATGCTTCAACACGTAATTTCGCTTTCAGTAAAAAACGGTCTTCTGCCTTTGCACTTTAACTTTTCCACTTGAAGGATGCTATGGTGCACTGCAGTAGAGTTGGAAGGCTATAAAGTAAGAGCCTTTTTAAGCGGCAGCTTCAATTTCTAAAACTGAGATTCAATTTTCTAATTAAAATCAATATTTTGAGACATAAACCTAGCATTGTGGTAGTCAGCAACAATTCCTTCCCCATAAATCCTCCCTTGTTCTGAATCATGTTAACAGGCAATAGTATTCTGAAAGCATGACACAGTGATAGCCTCTGCTAAGGAAGGATTTTGAACAAAGTTGAGCTAACTTCTAATTTTTTAGTGTCACGTCAGTTAAATTTCTGGTCACTTAGGGAAGGTGGGAATACTGTTTAGCTTTGCCTACATAACAATTTGGTTTTTCTGTTTTTCTTCCCCAAATTCTCTAGCTCTACAATAAATTGACATTACTGAAATTGTAGGGCTATTAAGTATCACGGAATATATTAACCCATTAATCTTTATTTGAGAAAGCAAAGCTTAAACTAAATAGTAAACTTAAACAGTAAATCAACCACTGGCAAAAAATCCCAGGACAGACTCTGTTCAGCTGCTTGACAATAGAGCAGGGGAAAGAACCACAACAACTTTCAAACTACAAAGAAAAATACCCTCACTATTAAATTGAAGGGGATCCTAGGGGTATTTCTGTCAGGAATCTTGATGAGTCTGCAGAAAGGGAATTCCCATCCAGAAGAGAGTGGCAAAAAAAAAAAAAAA